>JAFMOC010000079.1:782500-1035000 GCA_019802505.1 Corydoras sp. C115 | reverse complement strand
AGTGTGTGTGTGTGTGTGTGTGTGTGTGTGTGTGTGTGTGTGTGTGTCATCGTTAATCTTATATAACTAATATAGTTGAGATTTTGTGTGTGTGAGTGTGGTTGTGTGTGTGTGTGTGTGTGTCATCATTAATTTGATATAACTAATATAGCTGAGCTTGTCTTGATTCCCACTTCAGAGAAAAGATATAATATGCTTTAATACTAAGGTCCTGTTCTAGGATAATGATTGTGTTAAGCTTGTATATTAGCTTAAGCTTAATTAAGAGCTACATTGCTAGTCGGTGGGGCAGCTGGCATAAAGACACACAACTAATGTGGCATAATTAGCTAATTCATCTGTGACGGTACTCGGCCTTGGGTGGTGTAAACACACACATGCACATATAAACAGTAAGGGAGTCCCAATGCTTAGTCCTTATTTAGTAATTAACGATGAGCCGCTAAGCTTATGATTATGGTCTGACTGACGAGATGTTACTGCAGCCATGGCTGTATACACGGCTACACACTTGGACTCGCTCATGTTGGCAAACCCGATCCATCCTGTACCATATGGCCATGATTTATAGGTAACAGTCTGCGAGACTCGGCGGAGTCGAAAGTAATAGGAGGATTAGCGGGCTAATAACAAAATAGAGCGTAGAACGTGGGTACATTTTTTCCTAAATACAAAACACAAAACACCCCCGCATGCCTACAGGTCAACTCATACTAGATAAAGAGAGGAATGGGACAGAAAGATGGACGAATGGAGGGAAGGAAGGTCGCAGTCGGCTCTTTCATGTTTGATCTTAGGGCTTATGGGAAAGGCGCGTTTCATCTGTTTTAGAAATGCAGCTCATAAGTTCTACTTTAGAATTAAAAGAGTATTTAGAACTGAGCCACTCTATTAAAAATTAAAAATTTCAAACACATAAGGACCCAGCGTTGGATTGGCGCCCTGTCCTGGGTGTATCTGCCCAGCGCCCGAGACGTTCTCCCCTGGATGGGCATGGGGAACCCCACCGCGACCCTAATAGAGGATAAAGCGGGAGATAATGAAGGAATGAATGAAACACATAAGGAGGAGCGGCACTTTGGCGTACGGTTTTCCCATCCCAGCAATTACAATTGGGGTTGCACTGGCAATTAAAAAATTGTCAAACTGGCCTCCCACACATCAGACATGACGAATTATATTATCTTGTAATGAACATGATTTTACATGAGACCACTGATATAGATTTATATCCTTATAAGTATTTTCTGTATTTTCTTAGTGGTTAGCACGTTCACCTCTCAGCGCTAGGGATTCCCGGTTCGAATCCCAATCTGGGTGGAGTTTCCATGTTCTCCACATGTCCGTGTGGGTTTCCTCCGGGTTCTCCAGTTTCCTCCCACAGACCAAAAACATGGATCAAGTCAAGTGAATTCTCAAAATTGCCCCATATAGAGTGTGTCTGTGTGAGTGAGTGTGTGCCCAGAGATAGATTGGCGCCCTGTCCTGGGTGTATCTGTCCAGCGCCCGAGACGTTCTCCCCTGGATGGGCATGGGGAACCCCCCACTACCCTAGTAGAGGATAAAGCGGAAGCTGAAGATAATGGATGGATGGATAACAATTGGAAATCGGACTGCCGGTTAAATATAAATCCAGGTTCCATCTTGTAACTGTCATAGCCGCAGTGCTTTGGCAGAACCATGGATGAAGAGCTGACGACACCTCAAAAGAAACAGATGACAAATGCGGTTAGAGCAAATAAAGCACAACATTTAAGTCAGGGATGTCTAAATTTAATGAACTAAAATGTCCGGGGGGCAATAGTTCTCCCTGATATATATATATATATATTTTTTTTTTACCATAAAAGTTACTCACTGTTATAAAACAATTTTCATCACAATGAACTTCCACCCATCCATCCATTATCTTTTGCTTTATCCTTTATTAGGGTCGGGGGGGGGTTCCCCATGCCCATCCAGGGAGAACGCTCAGCGCTGGGCAGCCAGGACAGGGCACCAATCCATCGCTGGGCACACACTCACTCACACAAACACACTCTATATGGGGCAATTTGGAGAACTCAATTGAATTGATCCATGTTTTTGGACTGTGGGAGGAAACCGGAGAACCTGGAGGAAACCCACACGGACACGGGGCGAACATGGAAACTCCACCCAGATTGGGATTCGAACCGGGAATCCCTAGTGCTGAGAGGAGAACATGCTAACCATTAAGCCACCCCACAATGAACTTTTTCAAATGGCAATGTAACCGAATATACACCACTCAGTCGTGAACAACTCGCAGTTCTTTCATATCTGGAAAGTCAGATAACATTAAACTATAGAATATATGAAATTTAAGAAATTTCAATTTAATTTGAGGTCAAGCAACTCCTCCGTTGCGTTCATGTTGTCGTCAGCACTTCTTAAAAATCAGTAGCTGTGTCAGATGCGTCTGTTTTCATTGCAGGCTAATGAGCAATAACCAAAAGCCATTAATAAAAATCTATCATCAAGCCTGTGAAATGAAATTAAGAACGAGCATTTTTTAAATCAGGCAGGGTGTGATTGAAATGCAGAACCATGACTTTAATGATTCCATGTGGTTTTATTGGGTTACCGTTCTGTAATTGCTCTAGAATCATGCTGCGTTCAATTACTTTGCAATCTTAAAGCATTTGCACTCACATACAGTATTACGGTTTCTTTCTTTAAATAGCAGCCCCTCCGCTTCCTCTCTGGCTCGAACTGTTGCGTGTTATTAACATGCAGTGCATTTTAAATGTGTGAAAAGTCGCAGTATTATCCTTGCTGATTTATCGGCGGTTGACTGAGCTTATCATCACCTTCACTTTACACTGATTATAATGGGGTGCCGGAGCGTTATGGAAATACATTTATTTGGCTGCTGTGGCGGCTTGTTCAGCCAGAAATGTGGACAGAAGCTTGGGATAAAATGCTGATTAAGATGGATTATATATAAAACCGCAGACTCGTATAATCCCTTTAGTGCAAAACTGGATGGTTTTCGAATAACAAAAGGTCGGATCCTAATGCTGCAGAACTTAATTACACTGTATCATCAGACACTCTGCCAATGAAGTCCATCCATCCATCCATTATCTTCAGCTTTATCCTTTACTAGGGTCGCGGGGGGGGGTGGTCCCCATGCCCATCCAGGGAGGCACTGGGCAGATACACCCAGGACAGAGTGCCAATCTATCACTGGGTACGCACTCACTCACACAGACACACTCTAAATGGGGCAATTTGGAGAATTTAGACGTTGACCCATGTTTTTGGACTGTGGGAGGAAACCGGAGAACCTGGAGGAAACCCACACGCACACGGGGAGAACATGGAAACTCCACCCAGATTGGGATTCGATCTGGGAATCCCTAGCGCTAAGAGGAGAACATGCTCAGCCACCGCCAAAGAGGTCTCGGAATCTCATTTGGTTCGGTAATATGCTGAGGATAATCTCCTGACAGTGTAGTTAGAAGTTAGAATAAGCTTCAGAAAGTGTGTATTTGGAGTGAGTTAGCAGCTTTGATCAGAGGGAAGTGGGCCGTGTAATACCAGCAAAGGTTTCTAATCTGCTCGTTTTCCCTTTAAAGTTGAACGAAGCTTTAATGCGAGTGATGATCTTTTAGATGTGAGCTGCTCGGGGCTTAGAGACTGAATGTTCGGTTGAGCAGGGCTAGTGCTTCAACCTCACCGTGGTGGTAATTATCACTCTGTATCGTTCAGCACTGCTAAATGGTGGAACCATTGTCCCAACTCCGTAATGCTAAGTCATTTAGCATCTTAAAAACATCACAAAAAAACATCTCTTCCATTAATTCATCCATTATCTTCCACTTTATCTTCTACTAGGGTCGCGGGGGGTTCCCCATGCCCATCTAGGGGAGAACATTTCGGGCGCAGGGCAGATACACCCAGGACAGGACGCCAATCTATCACTGGGTACACTCACTCTCATACACACACACACACACACACACACACACACACACACACACACACATAAACACACCATATGGGGCAATTTGGAGCATTCAATTCACCTTGAATCCATGTTTTTGGACTGTGGGAGGAAACCGGAGAATCCGGAGGAAACCCACACAGACACGGGGAGAACATGGAAACTCCACCCAGATTGGGATTCGAACTGGGAATCAGTAGAGCTGAGAGGAGCACATGCTAAACCACTAAGCCACCATGCCACCCCATCCATCGCTGGGCACATTCACTCACACACAAACACACTATAAGGGGCGATTTGGAGCATTCAATTTACCTTGAATCCATGTTTTTGGACTGTGGGAGGAAACCAGAGAATCCAGAGGATACCCCTGCAGACACGGGGAGAACATGGAACCTTCACCAAGATTGAGACTTGAGAAAAGTGGGCTGTGTAATACCAGCAAAGGTTTCTAATCTGCTCGTTTTCCCTTTAAAGTTGAACGAAGCTTTAATGCAAGTGATGATCTCTTAGATGTGAGCTGCTCGGGGCTTAGAGACTGAATGTTCGGTTGAGCAGTGTCTTGGGGTTGCTGATATTTAAATACGAGATCATAAAGATGTGCAGTTAACATCCAGCACAACATAAACATCATTCCTAATTGATCAGCATCACAATTCTTTTGATATTGTATCTGCCCAGCACCCAAATCGTTCTCCCCTGGATGGGTATGGGGAACCCCCTGCAACCTTCGTCCCTAGTATAGGACCATTTAGTCATTATATTCCACTTAATCCTCGGCTTGGGTTATGGGGGTGGGGTCCCGATGCCCATCCAGAGGAGAATATTTCGGGCGCTGGGCAGATACACCCAAGACAGTGTGGTAATCTATCACTGGGCACACACTGACTCCAACACACCAACACACTCTATATGCCGGTGCTGTTCTGACCTAATTTGCATTGTTTGTGTTGGTGGGCGCTCCCTTAACATGCGTCCGCGTTCCCGATTGGTTGACATTCAAACACCCCACCTCTCCCTGATAAGACAACTAGGGTGACCAGATTCTAATTCACCAGATGTGGGACAAAGACTATGTTTGTGTGGGACAATGTGGGACACCAATGCACTCCATATATATATGGCAGTGCATTGGTGGTGATGTGGGACACCAATGGGACAATGGGATATATATGTGGGACACCAATGCACTGCTATATATATATATATATATATATATATATATATATATATATATATATATATATATATATGACCTAATTTGCATTGTTTGTGTTGGTGGGCGCGCCTTAACATGCGCCCGCTTTCCCGATTGGTTGACATTCAAACAGCCCGCCTCTCCCCTGATAACGGACAACACAGCCATCCAATGTCGGATTATAAAACACGCTCAAAAACAGGAGTCTGGCTTTCAATAACAATGCGGGACAACTCTTAATTTGCGGGACGTGTGAAAAGTAACGAAATTCCGTGACTGTCCCGCACAAAGGGGGACATCTGGTCACCCTACATCTGCTAAATGACTAAAGGAAATATAATGTCCTGTTCTCTGTCCAGCAGCAGTGCAGTGTCTGATCCACTTTTACATTGTCTCTATAAGGTTATTTTCCACACACTTTTACATCAATGTGACTTAAAAGTGTCCCAACATGTTAGCTCTCCATCGCTGGACATCAGCCTCATTTGCATGCTTGATTTGTTCTCTTGCAGAACCAGGCCGAAGCACACTTCAAGGGGAGTAAACATGCCAAGAAGCTCAAGGCGCAAGACTCGCCAAAAACTAAACACAAAGGTGGAACCGGCTCAAACAACGGCATTAAGCCAGTCAGCACCGGCCCCACCCCTCCCCCCACTGTGGCCGACAACAACAGCGCTGAGCATTCAGGTAAATATCCTGCTTTTATTCATCGCCCCTTCCTTTCCCTACCTCTGACCTTTCCTTCATCCTTCCTTCCGTTGGGAATTTGGATGTTGTAATTGTGCGTGTGCATTGTGATTGGTACACGTGTGTCCTTTGCTGTTCCGTGTGGATTGTCTTAAAGCCCATTGTCTAAAAGATCAGCCATCAGTTACATGATGGATTAAGCTTATTATTATCCAAAAACCTCTACGATTGGGTATGTTTGGGTTCCATAGAGTATGTTGTGGTTATTGTTTAATAATAGATTAGCAAAATACCCGTACCTCGTCGACTTGCAGCAAAAGGTGGCGCCATAAAGTATTAACACAAGGGGGCCAAATAATATTGCAGGCCCCACTTTAATAAATTTCGTTCCACTTAACGATTGAGTCCCACTTGTCGTTGAATTCAAGGCAAACTGGCTTCTATAAATTGTCCATATCTAAATTGCCCCTCGGCACGGTGGCTTAGTGTTTAGCACGTTCTCCTCTCAGCGCTAGGGATTCCCGGTTCGAATCCCAATCTGGGTGGAGTTTCCATGTTCTCCTCGTGTCCGCTTGGGTTTCCTCCACGTTCTCCGGTTTCCTCCCATAGTCCAAAAACATGGATCAAGGTGAATTGAATCCTCAGATTGCCCCATATAGAGTGTGTTGGTGTATGTGAGTGAGTGAGCCCAGCGATAGATTGGCTCCCTGTCCTGGGAGTATCTGCACAGCGCCCAAAACGTTCTCCCCTGGATGGGCATAAAGAACCCCCCACGACCCTAGTAGAGGATAAAGCGGAAGATAATGGATGGATAAATTGCCCCTATGTAGTATATGTGTGTGTGTGTTCTGTTTTTGTCAGTGCGTGCTCAGCTATATATTGACGCCCTGTCCTGGGTGTATCTGCCCTGCGCCCAAAACGTTTCTCCCCTGGATGGGCATGCGAACCCCCCCCCAGGAACCTAGTAGAGGATTAAGCAGAGCTTATCGTCAATTTTTAGCATGTTCACCTCATCGCTGGGGATCCTGGTTCGAATCCCAATCTGGGTGGAGTTTCTATGTTCTCCCCGTGTCCGTGTGAGTTTCATCGGGTTCTCCGGTTTCCTCCCACAGTCCAAAAACCTTGAATCAAGGTCAATTGAATGCTCCAAATTGCCCCATATAGTGTGTGAGTTTGCCTGAGTGTCTATATGAGTGAGTGTGCCTAGTGAAACGTTCTCCCCTGGATGGGCATGAGGAACCCCCCTTCACCACAACCCTAGTAGACGATTGCGCTGAAGATAATGAGATGAGATGAGCCCTATCATCATTTTGGCAACATGATGGGCAATCATGCCCTCATGGGCAATATTTTGATGACATGTCAGGGTAGTATGTAATAGACTAGAACATAATGAATCTGGGTCAAGAAGAACCAGCGACAACAACCCCGTATTTATGTGGTTTTGGGGAGGACGGCACCACGAGGTAGGTCTCATAAAAGCCCAGCAACCATGAGAAGCCTGACTTTCATCCAGTAAGTTGAAGAGATGTTATTAAACAGGGGAAGAACGACTTGTGCCGGGCAGCCACATGAGTCAATTATTACTTTTTGGGATGTGTTTTTTTTTGGTGGAAAATTTTTCTCCATCACTGGTGGCTTTACTGCTGAATCTTGCAACTCTAGAATAGGTTAGCACCATGAAAACGGCTGCCGAGTGATTAAAAATGCTCGATGAAAGCAAGCCAAGAACGGTTTTAATCCCGCTCTTCTCAAACCGTGAAACAAACTTCAGCTTAATGAGTTTCCTCTGAAAAATTAAGCATGTGCTGACTGCTCTATTCATTTGGATTCATCACACAAACTCGCAAATGTCACTGTAATCTCACTTCTCTTCTGTAAATCCTCCAAATCAATGATTTGGGAAACTATTAGACGTCCGGGGATTAAATGGAAATCTCTTCGCCTTTAAAATATGTTTCGCATCAAAGGGTTTTTTGCCAGATTTGATCAAAACATTGTCATTAAATCATCCATCCATCTGTTATCTTTCACTTTATCCTCTATGAGGGTCGCAAGGAGGGGGGGTTCTCCATGTCCATCCAGGGGAGAACGTTTCGGGGGCTGGTCAGATACACTCAGGACAGGGCGCCAATCTATCACTGAGCACACACACACTCACACGCACAGACACACTCTATATGGGGCAATTTCGAGAATTCAATTTAGCTTGAATCCATGTTTTTGGACTGTGGGAGGAAACTGGAGAACCCGGAGGAAACCAACGCGGACACGGGGAGAACATGGAAACTCCACCCAGATTGGGATTCGGACCGGGAATCCCTACTGCTGAGAGGAGAACATGCTAACCACTAAGCCATCGTGCCACCATTAAATCATCATTCATCACATTTTTCATTGACGAAATGTCAATTCTATCTCTTGGTCTGGCTTAGTGGTTAGCATGTTCTCCTCTTCTGGTTCAAATCCCAATCTGGGTGGAGTTTCCATGTTCTCCTCTGGTCCGTGTGGGTTTTCCTCTGAGTTCTCCGGTTTCTCCCACAGTCCAAAAACATGGATTAAAGCTAATTAGAATGTTCTATATTGCCCCATATAGTGTGTGTGTGTGTGTGTGTGTGTGTGTGTGTGTGTGTGTATAAGAATGATTGTGTGTGTGTAACCAGTGCTGGGTATAGCTGCCCAGCGCCCGAAACATTCTCCCCTGAATAAGCATGGGGAACCCCATACCCCCCCCACCCACAACCATAACAGAACAGGTGTAATTTGGGTGGTGGATTGTTTCTTGTCAGTTCTGCAGTGACACTGATGTGGTGAGGGGGTTTTAGTGCAGCAGTGCTGCTGGAGTTTCATTTAAACACCTCAGTGACACTGCTGGGATAGGAATAATGCACCCACCAAATAATCCCTGCTCTGTGGTGGTTCTATTGGGGTTCTGACCATTAGAACAGAGTAAAGGGGACGTACAAAGTATGTACTGTAGAACACACACAGATGGACTACAGTCTGGAATTGGAGAACTACAAAGTCCATCTTTACAGGAAGTGGAACAGAGAACATGGAGAATTAAATGGAGCAAAATGGGGGCGTGGCTAAACTTTTGTGTTTTCATACATACATATAATGGTTCGGTTGTGGGTTCAAGTCCACCCAAGCTGCCAATGTGGGCCCCTGAACAAGGCCCTTAACTTTTATTGCTCAGCAATTCTGACCCCGAACATCAAATAAGGAACCTCGTAAGTCACTTTGGATAAAAGCGTCTGCAAAATGTAAATGCACGCGGCATTGCGTCCTCAGAATAATCACTGAGACTGAGGCGCCGCTCATTTATGTCTCATTGCTATGCAATGTCTCCGCTCGAATCAGGACAAATGAGCATCACTCCGGTTCCCAGATGGCCCGTGGGTCCTCACTGTCAGTGCAAGGTTCTAATAGTTGTTGCTGTAGCTTCCTCCCAAAGGCCTGATGCTCCCGCCATCGCATTGCTCTATCGCAAAGGCAAATCTGAGAGACTGAATCATTAAAATAACTTTAGCACCTTTATGTAAGAGCTCTCGCTTTATGTAACATGCTGTCTGAGAATAGTTCCATAAGAAACGAGAAGGCTGGACTCCCATATAGGAAGTTGTGTAAGTTCTCACCTTTTTAAAGAGTGTTTCATCAAAAGTACTGTGGTTACAACTTACCGTTCCACTAAAGCCATTCGGACACGGGGAGAACATGGAACTCCCTGGATTCAGGGTCGAATCCCAATCTGGTTGGAGGTTCCATGTTGGAAGTTCTGGTTGGAGGCATGGGGAAACAACCGTGACCCATGCCCATCCAGGGGAGAACGTTTTGGGTGCTGGGCAGATACACCCAGGACAGGGCACCAATCTATCACTGGGCACACACTCATTCTCTCACACACACTGCTCTGTTCTAAATTGCCCCTATCTAAATTGATGCTATATAGTCTGTGTGTGTGTGTGTGTGTGTGTGTGTGTGTGTGTGTGTGTGTGTGTGTGTGTGAGTGTGTGCCCAGTGATAGATTGACACCCTGTCCTGGGTGTATCTGCCCAGCTCCCAAACGTTCTCCCCTGGATGGGCATGGGAACACAACCCCACACGACCCTAAGAGGAAGCGAAATCTGGCTTCAGATGAACGTTGATTGCTTAGTAACCGGATACAGGTTTAGTGCTCATCAGGAATCAGCTCGCTGTTTCTATTAATCTGTATTTCCATTTATGGTACATCCATCCATCCATGCATCCTTTATCTTCCGCTTTATCCTCTACTAGGGTCGCGGGGGGGTTCCCCATGCCCATCCAGCCGAGAACGTCTCGGGTGCTGGGCAGAAACACCCAGGACAGGACACCAATCTATCGCTGGCCATACTCACACACACAAACACACTCTATTTGCAATTTGGAGAATTCAATTGACCTTGATCCATCTTTTTGGACTGTGGGAGGAAACCGGAGAACCCGGAGGAAACCCACGCAGACACAGGGAGAACATGAAACCTCTACCCAGATTGGGATTCAAACCGGGAATCCATAGTGCCGAGAGGAGAACATGCTAACCACTAAGCCACCGTGCCACCCATTTATGGTACATGATTTAAAATAATATAATGTACATCACGCATTGATATGAAGGATCGGAACTACTTGTTTTATAATGACCCATTAGATCCCAGAGGAGGACGAGAGCGAGAGATGAAGAGACACTTTTGCACATTATTAATGTGAAAACTAGAGCAGCTTTACAAAAACAATGCAGCATAACAACCTACATGACACACACCTCTGCCAGCATCATTAGAGGCAGGGCTTTCCAGGTGAAGCTGGGAGAAAGCACTGTTCTGCACAAGTGTGTTCCTGTCTGTCTTTTGCATATTTGCATTGAAGGGAGTTTAAGCAGACAGCAAACAAGTGCACAGCTTATTAAAGCTGTCTAACACGAGGTGCAAGCGGAACGAAAGCCTCAGGGAACGAGCGAAAGCTTTGAGGATGAATAAAGGGTACGACTGCAACTACAAATACTAGCGCAATAAATTGCACTTCAGTAATAAACGACTGAATCTGGGCCTGCACAGTTCTCATTTGCTGATGGAGCCGCGAAGCTGCCAGCGATGCAGTAATAAGCTTCCTGCTTTTTTAGCCACAGCACTGATTTTAACTCGTTACACATCCTAATCGAATTTGGGAGGGTTTGGCCTTAATTACTGTTTTGACCAAAGTTCCAAATTCAGCTTTTTTGATACTCATCTCATCTCATTATCCTCCGCTTTATCCTCTACTAGGGTCGTGGGGGGGGTTCCCCATGCCCATCCAGGGGAGAACGTTTCGGGCGCTGGGCAGATACCCCCAGGACAGGATGCCAATCTATCGCTTGGCACACACTCACTCACACAGACACACTCTATATGGGGCAATTTGGAGAACTCAATTGACCTTGAACAAGGAATCCCTAGTGCTGAGAGGAGAACATGCTAACCACTAAACCATTGTGCCGGCCATCTTATCTCATTATCCTCCGCCTAATCCTCTACTGGGGGGGTGGGGTTCTCCATCCAGGATCGGGATTCGAATCTGAATCCCTAGCACTGAGAGGAGAACATGCCAACCTCTAAACTACCCTCAAACAAGGTCCCATCCATCCATTATCTTCCGCTTTATCCTGTACTAGGGTCATGGGGGGTTCTCCATTCCCATCCAGCGGAGAACGTTTCGGGCGCTGGGCAGATACCCCCAGGACAGGATGCCAATCTATCGCTTGGCACACACTCACTCACACAGACACACTCTATATGGGGCAATTTGGAGAACTCAATTGACCTTGATCCATGTTTTTGGACTGTGGGAGGAAACCGGAGAACCCGGAGGAAACCCACGGGGACACGGGGAGATACTCCACCAAGATTGGGATTCGAACTGGGAATCCCTAGCGCTGAGAGGAGACCATGCTAACCACTAAGCCACCACAAATTAAATAACGCTTAAACTGAAAAGTTTCACACTAAAGATGTGACTATCTACGTTTTTTTTTTTTTTTTTGCTCGCTCTCTTTAATTTTCAAGCGACTCATTCCAGTTATTTTTAATGCTTAATCGACGTTTTACAGCCTGCTGTTGAAAGATAATTTGCCAACATTCTGGCTCTTTCTTTTCAGCTGAGAAAAGTGCCGATTCGACGTCCACTGGGTCTCCACCATTCATGGTCCCTGTCTCCCCATCGGCATCTGGCACCTGTAAGACAAACCTTGCACCCTCCAGCTCGCCTGCCGAGGTTAAAAAGGACCCCAAAGCGAGTCAGGTTGAAAGCAGCACCGAGTCGGAGGAGGAGAAAGCCAAGAAGCTGCTCTACTGTTCGCTTTGCAAGGTGGCAGTCAACTCCCTCTCGCAGCTTGAGGCCCATAACACAGGTGAGCCAAACATCTGGCAAGTTTCCCAAAAGCCTTCTGCAGCTCTCTCTCTCATCAGAGCTGAAAGCTTAGGAGGGACCATGATTTACTGAGCATATCTTGTAAGGATGTGCTACCAATCCATCCATCCATTATCTTCCCCTTTATCCTCTACTGGGATCATGGGGGGGTTCCCCATGCCAATCCAGGGGAGAACGTTTCGGGAGCTGGGCAGATACACCCAGGACAGGGCGCCAATCTATCACTGGCCACACTCACTCACTCACAAAAAACACACTCTATATGGGGCAATTTGGAGAATTCAATTCAAGACCTGGATCCATGTTTTTGGACTGTGGGAGGAAACCGGAGAACCCGGAGGAAACCCACGCGGACGCGGGGAGAACATGGAAACTCCACCCAGATTGGGATTAGAACCGGGAATCCCTAGCACTGAGATGAGAACATGCTAACCACTAAACCACCTATGCTACCTAAAGCCTATGCTACCAATATGTCTGTTAATTCCCTCCTACAAATGTCCCTGGTGTTGGGTGTGGTAGCTCAGTGGTAAGGGTGCTGGGCAATCCGATCCACAAGCTGAAGGTTGTGGGTTCCAATCCCAATTCCACTAAAGTTACCAAGGTTTCTTCCTTAAGATATCAACATAACATGGAGTTTTTTCTTGCCACTGTCTCTTCGGCTTGCTCTTTGGGGGTTTAAAGGCTTATAACACTGTAAAGCTGCTTTGTGACACTGTACGTTTGTAAAAAGCACTATATAAATTTCTTGAACTTCAATTTTTATCAATGTGGGTCTTTGAGCAAGACCCTTAACCCTCACTTGCTCCAGGGATGCTGTGTCCTAATTAATTAATGCTGTGTTCTGAGTCCAACCAATAGGGAGACTTTAAGTCGCTTTGGATAAAAGCATCTGCTGAATCGGATTGCGTCAAACCCAATTGCACCGGGAGCCAAAACTCAAAGCAGACTTTAGGTTGCGGGCCAAACAATGTATTCTGAATATGAAAAGGAATAAAAACAGACAGGAATATTATTTCACAATAAATAAACTTCAAATACTTTGCTCTCTATGACAATATCTCTTGTCAAAATGATAAAAGTTACAGATATGAACATGCTGCAAAAAACAGGAAAAAATGAAATCAAAATGATGCTTTTCCACAAAAGTCAAAATAACAAATCACAAGATTCAGTTATCTTTGCTTAAACTTTAAATCTTTAAACTTTAAATATTTCTGTTCTCCATAAAAATGTTTTCTGCTTCTATTCCATCCCACAGGTTCCAAGCACAAAACTATGCTGGAGGCCCGGAATGGTGCGGGTCCTATTAAAGCCTATCCCAGACCTGGATCCAAACTCAAACCGCAGGCCAACGTACTGAAAGGTTCCGGTTTGCAGAACAAGACGTTTCACTGCGAGATTTGTGACGTCCATGTCAACTCAGAGGTCCAGCTCAAACAGGTGTGGTATAGAGACACGGACATCACAGCTGAACAGTCTCTGTGTTATATGTATGATATGGACATGAGACCCATATAACATATGGACAAAAGTATTGGGACACACCTTTAAAGACTTGGAATGGGGTGTTTTGGGGTGGGATGTCATCTTGTCAATCACCAAAAGTCAATCATCTTGCTCGAATCTTGCCATTCTGAATTCCAGAATAGTCCATCACTATTATCTACCGCTTTATCCTCAACTAGGATCGCGGGTGGGGGGCAGTTTCCCCATGCCCATCCAGGAGAGAACGTTTCGGGCACAGTGTCGATACACCCAGGACAGGGCACCAATCTATCAATGGGCACACACACAAACACACTCTATATGGGGCAAACACACTCTATATGGGGCAATTTAGAGAATCCAATTGACCTTCCAATTGATCCATGTTTTTGGACTGTAGGAGGTAATCGGAGAACCCAGAGGAAACCCACACAGACACGGGGAGAACATGAAAACTCCCCCCAGGAATCCCTAGCCCTGAGAGGAGAACATGCAAACCACTAAGCCACCGTGCCGCCCTCCAATATAGTCCTTTAATAAAATTTTATACCCTTTTGACTCTATATATTTTGATGTAGTATTGGGGGCATGGTGGCTTAGTGGTTAACACGTCTGCCTCTTAGAATTCAATCATAGGTCGAGTTTGCATGTTCTCCCTATGTATGCATGGGTTTCCACTGGGTTCTCTGGGTTCCTCCCACAGTCCAAAATCTGCTCTAAGTTGCTCTTAATTGTGAGTGAGTGGGTGTATGCCCATTGATAGATTGGCACTCTGTCCAGCACCATAAACATTCTCAAGATGAAAACATGGTGGCTTTGTGGTAAGCACGTTCACCTCTCAGCACTGGGGATCCAGGTATGTTCTACCCGTGTCCGTGTGGGTTTCCTCCTGGTGCTCCTGTTTCCTTGCAAAGTCCAAAAACATTCAAGCTATTTGAATTCTCTAAATTGCCCCATATAGTGTGTTCCTTTGTAAGTGAGTGTGCCCAACAATAGATTGGCACCCTATACTGGGTGTATCTGCCCACCCTATGGGCATGCGGAACCCCCCAGGACCCTAACAGAGGATTAAGTGGAATATATTGAATGAATAAATGTACTGTGTATTATGTAGACGTGCATACAGTAAGCCCACTAATAGCATATTCCGAGTTTATATGAAAGTATATACTTCATGTTATTGTAAAATGCCTTTTAATAATCAGATGTTCTTTTTCAGCACATCTCAAGCAGAAGACACAAGGACAGAGTGGCAGGCAAACCCCTGAAACCTAAATACAGTCCCTACAACAAGCAGCAGCGCAGCTCCAACTCTCTGGCAGTAATGCATTATTTATCTTCTCTCTAATCAACTCTTACATCAAAAACACGGGGTGGTGACCCGCACAGGCTGCACGCCACTCACTACACTTTAATAAACTTTAATTAAACTGTATTTAAGTGAACCAATTTGCCTTTTAACTTTATAACGAGAGAAGTTTTTTACAAAGCAGACCACAGAGAGAGCAATAAAACTCTTAATCCTCTACTAGTGTCGTGGGGAGGGTTCTCCATGCCCATCCAGGGGAGAATGTTTTGGGCGCTGGACAGATACACACCGGACAGGGCGCCAATCTATCACTGGGCACACACTCACTCATTCTTACAGACACACTCTATGTGGGGCAATTTGGAGAATTCATTTCAAGACCTGGATCCATGTTTTTGGACTGTGGGAGGGATTTGGGATTTTTCCTCTACTAGGGTCACAGGGTGGGTTCCACATGCCCATCCAGGGGAGAACGTTTTGGGCGTGTGTGTGTGTGTGTGTGTAGGTATATATATATATATATATATATATATATATATATATATATATATATATATATATAATATAAGTGTGTGTGTGTGTAGGTATATATATATATATATATATATATATATATATATATATATATATATATATATATATATATATATATACACACACACACACACACACATATATATATACTGTGTATATATATAACTCATTCATTCATTCATTACCTTCTGCTTTACCTCTATTAGGGTCATGAAGGGTTCCCTATGCTCATACACGGGAGAATGTTTCGGGCTGGGAGGATACATGAGGACAGGGCGCCAGTGTATCAATGCGCATACACTCACTCTCTCTCACACACACACACAAACACACACACACATACTATATACACCAGGACAGCACCCGAAAGGTTATCCCTGGATGTGCATGGGGAACCCCTTGTGACCCTAATAGAGGATTACGCGGAAGATAATGGATGAATGATTATTGCTTGAACTCTTAAAAAATATATACACCCCCACTGAGCTGGTCCTCACAAGATTTATTCTGCTAGAAACAAGCAATATCTCGCCTTTGTCGATTTGCCATTTGTTTTAAAATAGACCAGTCTTAGAAACATTGTAAAGCTGCATTGAGACAAACCCTAAACCCTCCTACGTGCTGTTTGTTTATGACTGAAATTACAATATCAAGAGACGTTTTACATAAAAAATCCAGAGTTTAATGTTCCATCTCTTTACTAGATCTCAGACTTCGTCTTTTCTTTCCCGTGTAGGCTAAGCTGGCACTGCAGAAGGACTTGGTGAAGCCCATCTCTCCGGCTTTCATCCCCTCTCCGTTCTCTGCCTCCTCCATCCCCCCAATTTCGCTTCATCCGCGCCCCAACACTTCAATTTTTCAGACGCCCACACTGCCCACATCCTTCCTGAGGGGCCCCCCTGGTCCTATGCGGCCCTCCAGCAGTTCCATTCTCTTCTCCCCGTATTGATGTGCAAATGCTGGGCTTCTCCAGACCGATATTCCGAAATCACGGACTAACAGAAGCGGGCTCGTTGGTCGGACTGCTGTCAGTTGAAAGCAGAAGGCAGAAGGAGAAGAAGACTTTTTCATGTCGATGGTCCAAATCCTTATGCGCCATTGGAGGGAGCGCACATGGGCGAAAAGAAAATAACAAAGCGAGATAAAACGGACAAAAACAACTTCGTGCGATGGTCCAAGTTTTCATGAGGTGGTTGTGTTTGTTGACTTCTGGGGGGAGAGAAAAAAAAAATCAAGAAAACGAAATCCATAGCCGTTCGAACTGCTTCCTGGTTGACTTGAATGATCGTGGTCTTCCTCTTCAGTGGAATAATTCTGGATTCAGAAGAAAGAAACCAATCGCAACCCTAAGACTGTAGGATGTTATGTGTTCAGTGGTTTAATGTTGCCAGGGAATGTGCTGAGTGTCTTTTGTTCTGTATCATGTAGTCAGCGATGCTTTAGCATCAGTTCTGAGTTCCACTCTGTTCCTCTCTTTAAGCTCGTCTCTTGGGTTCCAGATATGATATTGTACTTTGGTTATTTTATAAAGAACCCAAATCTTTTCTTTGAGCAGTTATCGTAATGTACACTCCTCATGGGTACGCCTCCTTATTTCTACACTCATACCATACATATATAAAAGTTTGGCCACGCCCCCTTTTTGCTCAACTTATTGTCCATGTTATCATATCCTTATGGTGAAGTTGGTATGGTAATGCGGTGGCACGGGGGTGGGGGGAGGGGGCGGAGCTGACCCTGGAAGATTGATAAGCGCACCAGTTCTGAGTTCCACTCTGTTCCTCTCTTTAAGCTCGTCTCTCGGGTTCCAGATATGATATTGTACTTTGGTTATTTTATAAAGAATCCAAATCTATTTTTTGAACAGTAATCGTAATGTACACTCCTCATGGGATATATATTTATCCATCCATCCATTCATTATCTCCCGCTTTATCCTCTAGTAGGGTCGATGGGGTTCCCCATGCCCATCCAGGGGAGAACGTTTCGGGCGCTGGGCAGATTCACCCAGGACAGGGCGCCAATCATCGCTGGGCACACACTCACTCACACAGACACACTCTATATGGGGCAATTTGGAGAATTCAATAGACTTGATCCATGTTTTTGGATCTCCAAATTGCCCCATATAGAGTGTGTTTGTGTGTGTGAGTGTGCGCCTGTCAATGGATTGGCGCCCTGTCCTGGGTGTATCTGCCCAGTGACCGAAATGTTCTCCCCTGGATGGGCAAGGGGAACCCACCCACCCCGACCCTAGTAGAGGATAAAGCGGAAGATAATGGATGGATGGATGTCCCCTTTCGCACTCTCCAGCCAACTGGCACTGGACTTCTGGCGGTCCCTCGATTTAAATGAAGGTCGATGGGTGGCAGATTGTTCAGTGTCGCTGCTCCAATCCTGTGGAATTCTTTACCGCAAACTTTTTGTGACTGTTCTGATTAGTCTTCATTTAAGTCTCAACTAAAAATATATTTATTTTCATGATATATGTTCTACAGTCCATACTGTGTACATCCCCTTTACTCTGTTCTAATGGTCAGAACCCCAATAGAACCACCACAGAGCAGGGATTATTTGGTGGGTGCATTATTCCTATCCCAGCAGTGTCACTGAGGTGTTTAAATGGGTGGCAGCTCAGTGGCCACCCATTGAGCGCGGTAGCTCAGTGGTTAGGGCATTGGACTATCAATCTGAAGGTTGGGGGTTCAAATCCCAGGTCCACTGAAGTTACCAGCGTGGGTCCTTGAGCAAGACCCTTAACCCTCATTGCTCCAGGGATGTTGTGTTTAACTATGTGCTCACCTTGTAAGTCGCTTTGGATAAAAGCGTCCAATAAATGACCAAATGTAAATGAAACTACAGCAGCACTGCTGCACTAAAACCCCCTCACCACATCAGTGTCCCTGCAGAACTGACAATAAACAATCCACCACCCAAACTACACCTGTTCTGTGATTCTCCTGACCAATAGAGAACAGAGAACCAACAGGGGACTAACAACAACAAGAACACAGATGGACTACAGTCTGTAATAGTAAAACTACAAAGTCCATCTATATGATAAGTGGAGGAAACACAATGGAGAAAAAGGGGGCGTGTCCAAACTTTTGACTGGAACTGTATCTTTAAGGATGAGGTGTGTTAACTTAGTGATCTGCTGAATGATGTAAATGTAAAGACCGACCACAAAGCAGGTATCATCTGGGTGGTGGAGGACACTGATTGCAGTGACGCTGATGTAGTGGTGTTAGTGGTGTTGGTGTGTTTTACATTGGTTTAAGTGGATTAGCCACAATACTACACTAAGAATAATCCAGCATCCTATTGGCGGTATCTTATAAATTCATTTGTTCATCCATCCATCCATTATCTTCGGCTTTATCCTCTACTAGGGTCACGGGGGTTCCCCATGCCCATCTAGGGGAGACCGTTTCGGGCGCTGGGCAGATCCAATCTATCACGCTGCTCAGCGCTGGGGATCCAGGTTCGAATCCCAATCTTTTGGGAGTTTCCATGTTCTACCCGTGTCCGTGTGGATTTCTCCAGGTTCTCCGGTTTACTCCCATAATCTAAAAACCTGGATTCAACGTGAATTGGCTGCTCTAAGTTGCTCCTAGCGGCACGGTGGCTTAGTGGTTGGCATGTTCTCCTCTCTCCTCTCCTCTCAGTTCTCAAATCTCGATCTGGGCAGAGTTTCCATGTTCTCCTCGTGTCCACGTGGGTTTCCTCCGGGTTCTTTGGTTTCCTCCCACAGTCCAAAAACATGGATCTAAGCTAAATCGAATGCTCTGAATTGCCCCATATAGTATGTGAGTGTGTGCCCTGCGATAGATTGGTGTCCTGTCCTGGGTGTATCTGCCTATCGCCCGAACCATTCTCCCCTGGATGGACATGGGGAACCCCCCCCCCACTACGATTCTAGTAGAGGATTAAGCAGAAATAATGAATGAATGAATTAACAATCATAAAGACAATGAGTGTAGAAATTAGGAGGAGAACCTAATTAAGAGGTGGCTGAGTATATTTCCAAAAGAAAGAAAAACATTTTAAATATGAAATTCTTGTTAATGAAGGAACTAAACTAAGTACATCAAGACTGATGCCTACATTTGTTCGTCACTATGCGGTTCTGCAGTGAACTGTTAGGTACAACGCTACTAACAGGGAAATTCCATCCTCATAGTCTTCTTGTAAGTAAAGATAAAATTATATCTGGATTAAATGTTTGGTATAAAAATGTCTGGATGTTGTTTTTTTTTCCCTTAATCGCACAACACCACTTAACTCAAATGTCGCTCATAAATAGATTAAAGGTTTACAATGTCATGATATCATCATTAAGGCTTTCCCAAATTGCATTGTAGTGGATTTAGTGGATGTGAACTTGTGATGTGGTTAGAGGTCATAAAAAGATCTAAAGGAATTAAACTCATTACTCTGTTATTTAGAAAATTATTAGACGCAGCTCATTTCGTTATCTTCTGCTAGTAGCGTCACGAGGGGGTTCACCATGCCCATACAGGAGAGGACATTTCAAGCACTGGGCAAATACACCCAGGACAGGGTGTCAATCTATCGCTGGGCACACACTCACTCACACACACACTATATATATATATATATATATATATATATATATATATATATATATATACTATATATATATATATATATATATATATAGGGGCAAATTAGATAGGTCCAATTTAGAACAGGGCAACGCGGCGTATGTTTGTGTGTGTGTGTGTGGGACTGGGAACTGCACCCAGATTGGGATTCGAACCTGGATTCCCAATGTTGTGGGGCGAACATGCTGACCGCTACACCACAGTGCCGCCCCATCATATTATTGCGATAATCTCCTACATACGCGGGGGGTTCCCCATGCCCATCCAGGAGAGAACATTTCGAGCGCTGGGCAGATACACCCAAGACAGGGTGGCAATCTATCACTGGGCACACACTCACTCACACACTACACTGTATACAGTAGACCACAATGCAATGTGGCATGAGACGTCCCACCAACCATCAGTTGAGAAATTAACCCACGTAAGATGCACAAAGAACAAACATCCATTCATTATCCTCCGCTTTATCCTCTACTAGGGTTGTGGGGGGGGTTCCCCATGCCCATCCAGGGGAGAACGTTTCGGGTGCTGGGCAGATACACCCATGAACAGAACGCCAATCTATCACTGGGCACACACTCACTCACACAGACACACACTATATATAGTATATATATATACTATATTTGAAAAAATCAATTGACCTTGCTCCATGTTTTTGGACAGTGGGAGGAAACCCGGAGAACCCAGAGGAAACCCACGTGGACATGGGGAGAACATGGAAACACCACCCAGATTGGGATTTGAACTGGGAACCCCTAAGCACTAAGCCACTGTGCCACCCTCAGAACAAACATTGTGTACAAATACAATATTCGCCCTTTTAATTCTTAAATAAATGTTATTGCTGCGGGTAACATTTGGTTTATATTGTTATAATAATGCGCTTGTTTTGCGATTTCTGCAGACATGTGTTAGCGGTTTGTTGGTTTGTTTATGCAACTGAAAGAAAACCACTGTCACTAATATCCAGCACATTTCAATGAGTCAATGTCTGATGCAGTTTTCAAAAAGGCTTTCAGCTTTTGGCTTCTCATTTACTACTCAGTTCCCCGTGTACTAAATGTTACATAGTGGAGTGGCACGGTGGCCTCTCAGTGCTCAGGATCCAGGTTTGAATCCCAATCTGGGTGAAGATTCCATGTTCTTCTCGTGTTCACATAGGTTTTCTTCCACAGTCCAAAAACATGGGTTCAAGCTAAATCGAATACTCTAAATTGCCCTATACTCTAATTGTGTGTTTGCCTTGCTCAAGGTCACTTCAGCCATAGTACTTGGGACCTTCAGGCCGCAAGGCTTGTTTCTTAACTACAAGCCTATGACTGACCGTTGAGTGTAATTCATTAATCATATCATCCATCCATCCATTACCTTCCACTTTATCCTCTACTTTGGTCGCGGAGGGGGTACCCCATGCCCATCCAGGGGAGAACATTTTGGGCGCTGGGCAGATACACCCAGGACAGGGTGCCATTCTATCACTGGGCACACTCACTCACACGGACACACTCTATATGGGGCAATTTGGAGAATTCAATTCACCTTGATCCATGTTTTCTAATCCAGTCTAATTTCCATGTTCTCCTCGTGTCCACATGTGTTTTCCCCAGGTTCTCCAGTTTCCTCTCACTGTTCAAAAACATGGATCAAGGTCAATTCTCCAAATTGCCCCATATAGCGTGTGTTTGTGTGAGTGAGTGTGTGCCCAGTTATAGATTGGCATCCTGTTCTGGGTGTATCTGCCCAGCGCCTGAATCGTTCTCCCCCTGGATGGAACCCCCCCACGACCCTAGTACGGGATAAAGTGGAAGATAATGGATGGATGGATGATTATAAATATATGTTGCCATCTCTGCTTCATATACAGTGGTGCTTAAACTATAGTGTTGTTGAATTTAACCCTTGTTTTCAACAAGTTTAAAAATAAATAAAGAATTAAAATTAAAATATATATATAACAGCTAAAAATCTTACACTTAATCATTGATTTAGGATTTGCAGGCGGTTTGAAGGTTTAATTAGAGTCAGGTGTATTTAATCAATGGGATGAGAATCAGGTGAGGGTCAGTGTTCTGTTAAATTCAAATAACATGGAGTTGAGACCTTTGTGGAAGTGTATGGCGACAAAGGAACAAGCAGGATTAGAAAGACCTTAAATCAGGATTTGTTGATGCTCATTCTGGTGAAAAGGAGTTTGGACTCCAGCATTGATTCAAAACACCTGAATCCAATTCCTCCAGCAGCACTACTATGTCTGTTCCACATATACCAGCACAACCAACACCAACACACCACCATGGTGTTGCTGTAATGCTGAGGACCATCCTTTCATCCATTATCTCCGGCTTTATCCTCTACTAGGGACGCGTGAGGGTTCTTCATGCCCATCCAGGGAAGAACATTTCGGGTGCTGGGCAGATACACTCAGGACAGGGCGCCAATATATCGCTGGGCACACACTTACTTGCACAGACATTCTCTATATGGGGAAATTTGGAGAATTCAATTGAGCTTGATCCATGTTTTTGGACTGTGGGAGGAAACCAGAGAACCTGGAGGCAACCTACTGGGAGAACATGGAAACCCAGATTGGGATTCGAACCGGGAATCCCTAGCGCTGAGAGGAGAACATGCTAACCACTAAGCCACCGTGCTGCCCCTGAGGATGACCAATTAATAAAATACTAACTATTCTGTTGGGGTCATATGATTAGAAAGAGACCAACAATGTATATAGAGGTTGGCACGGTGGCTTAGTGGTTTGCCTGTTTGTATTTCAGCCCTGGGGATCCAGGTTTGAATCCCATTCTGGGTGGAGTTTCCATTTTCACCCCGTGGCCATGTGGGTTTCCTCCCACAGTCCGAAAACATGGATTCAAGGTTATTTGGATGCTCCAAGTTGCCCTGTATAGTGTGTCTGTGTGAGTTTCTACCCAGTGATGGATTGGTGTCCTGTCCTGGGTGTATTTGCCCACCATGTAACCCCCCCCCCCCCCCCACGACCCTAGTAGAGGATAAAGAGGAAGATAATGAATGAATGGATGAATGTTTGCCTCTTCCAGGTTCGAATGATCCTGGGTGGAGTTTCCATATTCACCCTGTGTCCGTGTGGGTTTCCTTTGGGTTCTCTGACTTTCTCCCACAGTCCTAAAAAAATTATTCAATGTAAATTGGTTGTTGGCGGCACGGTGGCTTAGTGGTTAGCACGTTCGCCTCTCAGCGCTAGGGATTCCCGGTTCGAATCCCCATCTGGGTGGAGTTTCCATGTTCTCCCCATGTCCGTGTGGGTTTTTTCCGGGTTCTCCGGTTTCCTCCCACAGTCCAAAAACAAAATTTTTTTCTCTAAATTGCCCCATATAGAGTGTGTTTGAGTGTGTGAGTGTGTACCCAGCGATGGATTGGCGCCCTGTCCTGGGTCTATCTGCCCAGCGCCCGAGACGTTCTTCCCTGGATGGGCATGGGGAACCCCACCGCGACCCTAATAGAGGATAAAGCGGGAGATAATGAATGAATGAAAAATTGGTTGTTGTAAATAACTGCCCCCTCTAAATAGTCCTTATATATAGTGTGTGTTTGTGTATTTGAGTGTGTGCTCAGCCATAGATTGGCACCCTATCTGTCCCTATACCAGCTATCAGATGTTTCTGCCCAGCGTCCAAAGCGTTCTCCCCTGGATGGACACGTGGGACCCCATCCCCCACCATTCTTATAGAATATCAAGAGGAAGACAATGCATGGATGTAGAACTACACAGTCCATCTATACAGTAAGTAGAACAGATCAAATGAGCAACAAATGCACAGATATTTTCTTTTTATATTATACATTATTTATGGGTGGCATGGTGGCTTAGTGGTTAGCATGTTCTCCGCTCAGCGCTAGGGATTCCTGGTTTGAGTCCCAACCTGGGTGGAGTTTTTCATGTTCTCCCCGTGTCCTAGTAGGTTTCCTCCAGGTTCTCCGTTTTGTTCCCACAGTCCAAAAACATGGATCAAGGTCATTTAAATTCTCCAAATTGCCCCATATAGAGTGTGTCTGTGTGAGTGAGTGTGCTCAGCAATAAATTGGCGCCCTGTCCTTGGTGTATCTGCCCAGCGCCCAAAACGTTCTTCCCTGGATGGGCATGGGGAACCCCCCTGCGACCCTAATAGAGGACAAAGTGGAAGATAATGGAAGGATGGATGGATGGATTAATTATTTATTATTTTAAAACCTTTTATGGAAATGAGAATTTGGTGGGAAAAGACATTTAGTTCTTGATTGAAAGCTGTAAATTGAACTGATTTATTATTGGAATTGTTTGTTGCGTTTTGGTGCTTTGTGGTATTCGGTGTTTAATGATTGCGTGTTCCTGTCTGTGTTTCTTTTATTAACGCCTTTGGGTTAGCGCTGCTGTCAGAGTATTGGATTATGGCTTTTATATTGAAATACTCCAAGGCATGAAAAAATCAACACATCATTTTAAATCTGTCTAACTCTCTCTGTAAGACTGAAGCTTAGGATCAAATTGATTTTTTAACCTCTCAGTTATGAATGCTAAATATTGCCAAATGCATAATATGACCTAAAGAAATGTGCACTATTGCAATATCTCATTTTAAATGTATAAAAAGATCAAAACCTGAGAGGTGCATTTCCTGATGAAAATGAATGGGGCGGCACGGTGGCTTAGTGGTTAGCATGTTCTCCTTTCAGCACTAGGGATTCCTGGTTCTACTCCCAATTTGGGTGGAGTTTCCATGTTCTCCCCGTGTCCACGTGGGTTTCCTCCAGGTTCTCCGGCTTCCTCGCACAGTCCAAAAACATGGATCAAGGTCAACTGAATTCTCCAAATTGCCCCATATAGAGTGTGTTTGTGTGAGTGAGTGTGTGTGAGTGAGTGTGTACCCAGCGATAGATTGGCGCCCTGTCCTGGGTGTATCTGCCCTGGATGGGCATGGGGAACCCCCCAACATTATCGATGGATGTATGGATTGCAGCATGGCCATAGAAGACACACTGCATATGTATTTCAAAGCAAAGCGATTTCACAAGGCCGGTCTGGCTGCCGCCATCTCTAACTTCAGTGAATTTCGTCTTTGTAGCTACAGTTACAGGAATGCAAACATCACCGTAATGCAAAGTGATTGGGAATTTTGGTTTGGAAAAACAGGAATATCTCAGAAACAGTGCAAGCAATTCCTTAGCCGTATACAAGCAGTGGTCTTGAGCCAAACCATGAGTCAAATGTGTCCTTCTGTGTCCATATGTGTCCATAGCTCGAATATTGTGGGATAAGAAAGTCAATAATAAAAAATAATAAAAATCAGAGACCAATAGCGTGATTGCCGTGGGCGTGGCCGGAATATAGAGTTGCTCGCGATCACTCTGCAATTTCACAAAACCGGTCTGGCTGCAGCCATCTCCAACTTCAGCGAATTTTGTTTTTGTAGCTAAAGTTGGTGGAGTTACAGGAATGCAAATATCACCGTAATGCAAAGTGATTGGGAATTTTGGTTTGGAAAAATGGGAATATCTGGGCAATGGTTTGACCGATTCCTTGGCTGGATACAAGCAATGGTCTCAACAATGAGCTGGATGTCCATCCATCCATCCATCCATCCATTATTTTCCGCTTTATCCTCTACTAGGGTCGTGGTGGGGGGGTTCCCCATGCCCATTCAGGGGAGAACGTTTCGGGCGCTGAGCAGATACACCCAGGTCAGGGTGCCAATCCATCACTGGACACACTCACTCACACACACACACACACACACACACACAAACACACTCTATATGGGGCAATTTGGAGAATTCAATTGACCTTGATCCTTGTTTTTAGACTGTGGGAGGAAACCGGAGAACCCGGCGGTAACCCACACGGACACGGGGAGAACATGGAAACTCCACCCAGAATCCCTAGTGCTGAGAGCAGAACATGCTAACCACTAAGCCACCGTGCCAGATGAGCTGGAGGTGTCCTCCGAAAATGCATCGATAGCTTGAATAATGTGGAACAAGAACGTAAATAAAAAAATTAAAAAAATAAAAATCAGAGAACAACAGTGTGATTGCTATAGACGTTGATGGGTTATAGGGTATCTCTCAATTACTCAACGAAATATCAACGTCAAAGGTTTTTCTGTGTTAAACCAACCAACTTGCGGCGAACACCATTGTCAATTTTTGTTCATTGTATTTAATAATTATTAAGTGTGGCACTCAATTAATGTATTCAGTTGCCTTCCAACTACCTAACTAACACAGCTTGTTTTTATGAATGTCAGTGTGCAAATAAACATTAAATATAAGCGATGCTTCAGAAAAGGGGCCTGGTGTAAGGAGATATTGCTCAGATTTACAGCATTTGGTAAGAACCCTTATCCAGAACAGCTCGACACGATGACAATCCACACGATTTATGGTTATTGCTGTTGGACATGGGTTCAACCGTCTTCTTGGCAGACAAGTCCTCTAATCATTGAGCCACTATTGCCATATTTTAATCACATAAAGAAAATGGTTTTGTATAAATACGATTCGAAACTGGAAGGCACGGTAGCATGGTGGTTAGTGCTCTTGCCTCACGGCAATAAAGCCCTGGGTTCAAATCCCAGGAATGACAAAGCACTTTCTTTGTGGTGTTTGCATGTAGATAAGGGGGGGGGGATCCTATCACAACCCAAAGATAGAAATTTGAGTAGATGGAAGCTGTGGTTAGCGAATTGAGTGTGGTAGCTCAGTGGTTACCTAACCTTAATCCTGGCACTAATTAGCATTAAGTGACTTAAAATTAATGTATATATACATAAATATGTGCTGTAATAAAAATTCTCTAAGCTTTGCATTTCAAGAGATGAAATGAGCGACCTTAACCATAAAATTTAAATGTCACCCCCCCCCCCCCCCCCCCCCCCCCCCATTAAAAGTCTAAATAAGAAACTGATATTCAGCACTCAGTCCTCCTTCTGAGTTAATGCAGCTCACATTTTCACGCCTCAATCCTGTACTAGGGTCACGGGCAGGGGAGCCGGGGGTGTGGAGTGTGTGGGGTTGGTTCCCCATACCCATCCAAGGGAGAATGTTTGGGGTGCTGGGCAGATGCACACCAATCCATTCCATCCATCAATTATCTTCTGCTTTATTCTCTACTAGGGCCGCGGGGGGGTTCCCTATGCCCATCCAGGGGAAAACGTTTTTGGCGCTGGGCAGATAACCCAGGACAGGGCGCCAATCTATCGCTGGCCACTCGCTGGGAACGCTCACACACACACACACACACTCTATATGGGGCAATTTGGAGAACTCACTTGACCTTGATCCATGTTTTTGGACTGTGGAAGGAAACCGGAAAACCCGAGGAAACCCACACAGACATGGGAAAACATGGAAACTCCACCCAGATTGGGATTCGAAACGCTGAGAGGCGAACGTGCTAACCACTAAGCCACCGTATCGCCGCACACCAATCCATCCATCGATTATCTTCCGCTTTATCCTATATTAGGGTCGCGGTGGGGTTCCCCATGCCCATCCAGGGGAGAAAATTTCAGGCGCTGGACAGATACACCCAGGACAGGGTGCCAATCTATCACTGGGCACACACACACACTCACACAGACTCACTCTATATGGGCTATATGGGGCAATTTGGAGAACTCAAATGACTTGATCCATGTTTTTGGACTGTGGAAGGAAACCCGGACGAAACCCATGCGGAAACGGGGAGAACATGGAAACTCCACCCAGATGGGGATTCGAACCGGGAATCCCTAGTGCTGAAAGGCGAATGTGCTAACCACTAAGCCACCGTGTCGCCGCATGCCAATCCATTGCTGATAAATGCAGCTTTTAATGGTAGATCATGGACGGCTTTCTACCTCTGGCTTCGATCCAGTCTAATTGCCTAAGAGGATTCTTGGTTCATGTTGGTAAGATCATTTACTTTAGATGCTTGTTTTTCTTAAGTCAGCAAATGGGCCATTACAGATAATCACGTTAATTTAAACTTAAACTTGCCTCGTGCACTTTTTGGAGACATTGTTGCGACGTGCTGAATAGTTTGCATGGAACTTTCTGTTGTACAGTATGTGCACAAGCTACAATCTGAGATTTTAGTTTAACAGCTGTCTGCTAAAGAACTGGATCTGACAGTAAGCATACCGTTGGCTGTGTAGAGTGATACGGTAAGGAGATAAGGTGATAAAGTTTGCCTACTGTGCAACCCATCTGTGCAGTGAAATACACACACCGAGTGAAGTGAGCACACATGCCCGGAGCATTGGCAGCCGTGTATAAGGTGCCCAGGGAGCAATTGGGGTAGGTGCCTAGCTCAAGTGCACAGCCCTCTATGTAATGTATGGGTGCATGCAGAACACTATGTAATGTATAGGTGCATGTACAGTGCTCAGGGTAATGTATAGGTGCATGGACAGTGCACAGAACTCTATCGAATGTATAGGTGCATGCACAGTACACAGTGCTCTATGTAATGTATAAGTGCATGCACAGAGCTCTATGTAATGTATAAGTACATGCACAGTACACAATGCACAGTGCTCTATGTAATGTATGGGTGCATGCACAGCACACAGTGCAGTGCTCCATGTAACATATGGGTGCATGCAAAAAACTATGTAATGTATAGATGCATGCACAGTAAACAGTGCACAGTGCTCTATGTAAATTATTGGTGCATGCATAGTGCTCAATGTAATTTATAGGTGCATGGACAGTGCACAGCACTATATGTAATGTATAGGTGCATGCATCGTACACAGTGCACAGTGCTCTATGTAATTTATTGATGCACGCACAGTGCTCTATGTAATGTATAGGTGCATGGACAGGGAACAGCACAATGCACAGTGCTCTATGTAATTTATTGATGCACGCACAGTGCTCTATGTAATGTATAGGTGCATGCACAGTAAACAGTGCACAGTGCTCTATGTAATTTATTGATGCACGCATAGTGCTCTATGTAATGTATAGGTGCATGGACAGGGAACAGCACAATGCACAGTGCTCTATGTAATGAATAGGTGCATGCACAACAGTATGTAATGTATAGGTGCATGCACAGTACACAGTGCACGGCCCTCTATGTAATGTATAGGTGCATGCACCGTACAAAATGCACATTGCTCTATGTAATGAATAGGTGCATGCACAACACTATGTAATGATTAGGTGCATGCACAACACTATGTAATGTATAGGTGCATGCACAACACTATGTAATGTATAGGTGCATACACAGTGCATGGCCCTCTATGTAAAGTATAAGTGCATGTGCAGCGCTCTATATAATGTATAGGTGCATGCACACTACACAGTGCACAGCGCTCTATGTACTGAATATTTGCATGCACAACACTATGTAATGTATAGGGGCATGCACAGTGCATGGCCCTCTATGTAATGTATAAGTGCATGTGCAGCGCTCTATATAATGTATAGGTGCATGCACACTACACAGTGCACAGCGCTCTATGTAATGAATATTTGCATGCACAGCACTATGTAATGTATAGGGGCATGCACAGTGCACAGCGCTCTACGTAATGTATATGTCAATGCCCATACATATGTGTGGAGTATATATGCAGACGCCTGATCTTATTTCTTTACCCCTGTATAAGCTTGATAGAAAAAGCTGAAGGTTCTCACTCTGATCACATCACCAGGAGTAGAAATCATCACCGTCCGAATACTTTTGCACCTGGCTGCAAACGTTCCGCCGCCTGCTTTCCAGACCGCTTGTGTGGAAGGTCGAAGAAACACATGCTTTTCGATGGTGCAACGAGCCAGGCCTCAGAGAACGTCCAGCGGTAAAGCAATTCATTACAATAAACACAACTTTAGATTAACGGCTCCTTTAGTTGGAGCTCAGCAGTAAAATCCATGACTCGTTTAATCTTTTCATTCCACTAATGTCATTGCCTTCTAATTCGTATCATTTGAATAATTACTAATCATATACAGTACTAATCATTTTAAAGCTGTAGCAGTCGGTCTATAGCTCCATCGGTACATCCACTGCCAGTGTTTCTTTAAGCACAATAAGCACGTTTTGTTGCTTAAAGCAAGTATTTTGGGGCCAAATCTTCCAGCTTCTTGACTGATTCAAAGTAACAGATGTTGGAGAACACGGTTGGTTACAAAAACAGCGAGGCGAAAGTTCGGTTGATGGTTTGTGTAGACGGTTTGTGTTCGTGTAGACTAAACCACATTTTTTTAATGCGAGGTCAAACTGAGTTCAGAGCCAAATCTTTTCTTTTCTGCATCTCTTTAATACACAGACGTGTCAGACTTGAGTTTGATCTGGTTTAAGCAGCAGTGTGTATTCTATCCATTCAACCATTATCTTCCGCTTTCTACTAGGGTCGCAGGGGGGTTCCCCATGCTCAACCAGGGGAGAACGTTTCGGGCGCTGGGCAGATACACCAAGGACAGGGCACCAATTTATCTCTGGACACACACTCACTCACACTAACACACACTATATGGGGCAATTTGGAGAATTGACCATGATCCATGTTTTTGGACTGTGGGAGGAAACCAGAGAACCCTGAGGAAACTCACATGGACACGGGGAGAACATGGAAACTCCACCCAAATTGGGATTCATACCTGAATCCTTAGCGCTGAGATGAGAACATGCTAACCACTAAGCTACCGTGCTGTCCGCAGTGTGTATTCCTTAGCGCCATCCATTATCTTCTGCTTTATCCTCTACTAAGGTCGCGGGAAGGGGGGGGGGTTCCCATGCCCATCCAGAGGAGAACGTTTCGGGCGCTGGGCACACACTCACTCACACAGACACACACACACACACACACACTCTATATGGGGCAACTTGGAGCATTCAATTGTCCTTGATCCATGTTTTTGGACTGTGGGACGAAACCGGAGAACACGGAGGAATCCCATTCTGGGTGGAGTTTCCATGTTTTCCACGTGTCCATGTGGGTTTCCTCCGGTTTTCTCCCACAGTCCAAAAACTTGGATTCAAGGTCAATTGTATGCTCTAAATTGCCCCATATAGTCAGTGTGTCTGTGTGAGTGAGTGTGTATCCAGCGATAGATTGGCGCGCTGTCCTGAGTGTATCTGCCCAGCGCCCAAAACGTTCTCCCCTGGGCATGGGGATCCCCCCCGCGACCCTAGTAGAGGATAAAGCAGAAGATAATGAATGAATGGATCATGAGATGAAAAAACACTAGCCACTTAGCTCACGATTTCCCACATTTCTTGCAAACGTTAATTGTCAAGTTGAAAAAGCAATCCTCCAAAGTCAGACAGTATTAGACTCTTAAAGGGAACGGCAAGTGGCACACTGATTGGTTTATTGCACATGACGCCTAAAACACATCAATGAATCACGTCATGATGATAGCATAGACACACTGACACGTCCTATATCCAGCTGTAGGGGATGTAAAATGTTGTGGTAATCGAAGTAACAGTGTGGATTTGTAAAGGAACACACACAGAGAATTTCGACTTTAAATTTGAAGATTAAAGCCTTTCTAAAGGCAAAACAAGGTTCCGACCGGTACTCGAACAGCGTACCTAAATAAGTGGCTGGCAAGTGGAAACAACCCCTGTTTTGTGCTCTCAGGAAACAGAACTGGGGGGGGCAAAGCAGTCTGGAAATAGCAGGTATTAGTCATCTAAAGCATATTACCACCTACTGAGCCTCATCTCATTCGGAACGCCTCCAAATCCTCTCCTCGCTTGTTTCTGAGCCTGCAGGTATAGGCAAACAACCAACACAACTTCAAATCCAGTTTCCTCAGATGTATAAATAGAGCCGGGGTGGTATGATCACAGCATGAGAAAGCATTTACAACCCCAATGTGTCAGTATTCCAAAGATATATTTGGAAAAAGAGCTGCAGCTTTAAATGAAACAATCCTGAGATTATTAAATGCATCACCAGGTTGTTGTGTCTGTTTATCTGCGTTGTATCTTTATTCCATTTCGATTATCTCCATGCAGATAAATGTGTTTAAATAGCAGAACTAGATTGGCGCCCGAAACGTTCTCCCCTGGATGGGTTTGGGGAACCACCCCCGCAACCCTAGTACATTACATTTACATTACATTTGGTTATTTAGCAGATGCTTTTATATTATATTAAATTGGTACCCTGTCTTGGGTGTGTCTGCCCAGTGCCCATGCCCATCCAAGGGAAAACGTTTCAGGTGCTGGGCAGACACACCCAGGACAGGGCGCCAATCTATCTCTGGGCACACACTCACTCACACAAACACACTCTATATGGGGCAATTTGGAGAATTCAATTAAACCTTGATCCATGTTTTTTTGGACTGTGGGAGGAAATCGTAGAACCCAGAGGAAACCCACGTGGACACGGAGAGAACATGGAAACTCCACCCAGATTGGGATTTGAACCGGAAATCCCTAGCGCTGAGAGGAGAACATGCTAACCACTAAGCCACCATGCCGCCCGCTTCAAAATCATGTACATTATCAGTACTGTGTTGAAAATCGAAAAGTTTTTAGTTGAAACTTAAAAGAAGACAAATCAGAACAGTCACAAAGAGTTTGCCACCCATCGAAAAAATCTTTTTTATTGTATTGTGTGTATCGTCGCTCCCTTCAAGAGCCAAGTGCAATCTGACTTTGGCTGATTGCAATTTTAACTGCACAATTTTCTATTGATTGTAGAATAAATTTAATTTCAATTGTATTATTTTTATTGTTGCCAATTGGCACGTGCTATGGGTTTGTGTACTGCTGTGTGTCCATGTGTGTAACAAGCGGGGTGTAGACGCCTGTGCTGACAATTCACCACCAAGATAGCGATGAATGTCTGACTGTTGACGTCTGGACAGGTTGTTTACAGTCTGTTGTGAATCTATGTTTCCATCGGCAAAGTAGCAATATGCTTAAAAAAAAATAAAAAATAGCAATATGCCAGAAATGTACCTGAACACCTCATTTTGAGATGCCCATGGCCATCAGGGTAGACATATTCACGTGCAGTGTTGCTATTTAAACCACACAGGAAAAAGGCATGAAAATAGACTGTTGACAGGGTGTAAGATAGCAATGAGCACCACGACTCACAATATGCAGAGGGTAGGACTCCAAGGGTCAAATATGGACAGTTTAATATCACCAAGAATGCGATGACAAGATTTTTTATGATGGAAAACTTGGAAAACTTTGGTAATGGAATTAAAATGTATTGAGGCGTGTTTTAAATATTAGGTTGTTTGGGTTGTAGAACTGAATTACAGTGTGATGTTTCAGAAGTTGGTTATTCTGCGAAATATGTTTTAGAAGGGTTATGATTATGGTTGTAGTTTAGTAATATCATAAAGCAATGATTAAGGGTTTGAGGCTTTGTCTAGGAGCACAACATCGGTAGGTTTGGCAAAGCCATGAGTGAAGACCTCAAGCATCTGGTCGATACTTCATTAATCCAAAAGCCACTGATATTTAAAAAAACATTAGAACGTTAAATAACCTTGAGTATTTTCCTGATGATCATTTATTTATTATATTCTGCTTTATCCTATATTTGGGTTGCACACGGGGCAATTTAGAGCATTCAATTTACCTTGAATTGGCAGCGCGGTGGCTTAGTGATTAGCACTTTCGGCTTTCAGCGAGGTTCAAATCCCAATCTGGGTAGAGTTTCAATGTTCTCCCTGTGTACGTGTGGGTTTTTTCGGGTTCTTCCGGTTTCCTCCCACAGTCCAAAAACAAATTCAAAGTAAATTAAATGCTTGGATTGGCCCCCTGTAGAGTGTGTTTGATTATTTGATAGATCGGTGCCCTGTCCTGGGAGTATCTGCCCAGCGCCTGAAACCGTCTCCCTTGGATGGGCATGTGGAACTGCCCTGTGACTCTAGTAGTATTTTTGGACTGTGGAAGGAAACTGGAGAACCTGGAGGAAACCCACACAGACACGGGGAGAACATGAAAACTCCACCCAGATTGAGATTCGAACCTGGAACCCCAGTGCTGACAGACGAATGTGTTAACCACTTGGCCTCCATGTCGCACTTCCCAATGATCAGATCTATAAAAATATAATATAAAAACAAAGTTTAAGGCATATAGTATAAAATGTATAAAAACAAACTATTATAATAAGAACATTGTGTTAGGAGTGTCAGGCCACTCCCCACATGTTTTTCTTTTTGGGATATTTGTTTTTTTTCCCCATGATTGAGTTTATTGATCAGTTGTGGTTGGGGATTGGTTGAGTCTGGTCACGTGTTCGGTTTTGGTTTTTATTTATACCTCATGTGTTCCTTCGTTCACCAGACCAAGAATAATTTACAATAATGTTGATTCTCTGTAATAAACACCCCTGTATGCTTACCTGGTCACCTGGCTCTATACTTCGCGTTTGGGCGCCTCACTCTGCGCGGTTGTGCGCAGCGCTACAAGGGGATGGACGGCGTATAAGTAACACATTGTCCTTGTTTTTCCAAAAATATAATTGTTAGTTAAGTATTTATTTTCTTTGATGTCGCATTGCTGTTTTTTGTCTTTCATTATGATTTGATCCAGGGCCGTTTCAAGACATTTGGGGGCCCCAAGCCAAATGCCTCACTGACCAAATATTGCTTACATAAGTTAACAAAAGATATTTAAATGTAGGCATTTGAAACAAAACAGCCTCTTCCTATGATGGCATCCAAAAAAAGCACAGATCTTTACAAAGCATCTATAAATAGTGCAGGTTGAGTAGTTTTTAAGCAGTTAGTGGGAGGGGCCCCATGAGAGTGGTGTTGTACTTTACTGCACTGACCGTCAGAGAAGTTAAAAGGGCACTTGCACAGTTTTTCATAAGCAGTCATTGTCCCCAGTCCAGCTCGGGGCCCTATGAAATTGTTTGGTTTGCTTGCCCTGTTGCGTTGGCCTGATCCAACACAGTTCCCTCAGTGTATTTACAACTGTGAATCCTGCTTGTTCTCCCGCTGTAATTAAATTTAGCAAATGAGATTTGTGAGGACTATGCTTCTCATGAGACCTTTAGCAGAATTTCAGCCTCTAATCTATTTCCTTATTGAAATTGCTTCAGTCTTCTTGGATCAAGAAAGAAGCTTAAATGACTTTTCAATTTAGTTTGTTTGCCGCAGATAACTCCATCCATCCATCCATTATGTCCTCTACTAGGGTCGCGGGGGGGGGGGGGGTTCCCCATGTCCATCCAGGGGAGAATGTATCGGGTGCTGGGCAGATAAACCAAGGACAGGGGGACAATCTATCACTGGGTACACACTCACTCACGCAGACACACTCTATATGGTGTAATTTAGAGAATTCAATTGACCTTGATCCATGTTCTCCCCTGAATGGGTATGGGGAAACTTTCTCCCATGAATGGGCATGGGGAACCCACCCTGTGACTCTAGTAGTGTTTTTGGACTGTGGAAGGAAACCGGAGAACACGGAGGAAACCCACGCGCACCTGGAGAGAACATGGAAACTCCACTCAGATTGGGATTGGAATCCCCAGTGCTGAGAGGCGGACGTGCAAACCACTAAGCCACCGTGCGGCCCGCCTCAAAAATTATTAATTCTATTTATTAACAGAGGTCATAGCTGCTCTTAGTGGTTAATAAGCCACTGCGTAAAGGCAAGATGCAAAAGAGTACAAACTGAATCACTAAGTGTGGTAGCTCAGTGGTTAGGGTGTTGGACTTTCAATCTGAAGGTTGGGGGTTCAAAGCCCAGGTCCAATGAAGATCCCAATGTGGGTCTTTGTGCAAGGCCCTTAACCCTCATTGCTCCAGGGATGTTGTGATTAACCCTGTGCTCACCTTGTGAGTCGCTTTGGATAAAAGTGTCTACTAAATGACAAAATGAAAATAAGTGTGTGATATAAGATTATATACAAAAAAGTGTGTGTATGAAGATAAATGTATAAAGATATTTGTATATAAAGATAAGTGCATAAAGATAATTATATATAAAATAAGTGTCAAAATAAGTGTATTAAAATAAGTGTGTAAAAAGAGAAGTGTGTGTCAAGATAAGTGTGTATTAAAATAAATGTGTATAAAGATAAGTGTGTTTAAAGATATGTGTGTATAGAAATAAGTGTGTGTGTATAAAGATAGAAAAAAGATAAGTGTGTGTGTATAAAGATAAGTGTGTGTGTATAAAGATAAGCGTATTAGGAGATAAGTGTATAAAGATAGTATATAAAGATAAGTGCATAAAGATAATTGTGTATAAAGATAAGTGTGCATAAAAATAAATATTTAAAGATAAATGTAAAAAGATAAGTGTATAAAAACAAGTGTGTATAAAGTGTATTAGGATATAAGTGTATAAAGATAGAATATAAAGATAAGTGTATATAAAAAATAAATGAGCTACCATATCCCTTGTTACCCCATTATGCGTAAATTACACATTTACAAGACCTTGAAAAGCCAATAGTATTTAATAAAGTAGCACCACAGAGCAGGGGTTATTTGGGTGCATTATATCCCAGCCGTGTCCCTGAGGTGTTGAAATGAAACTCCAGCAGCACTGCTGCACTAAAACCCCCTCACCACCACGTAGAACTGACAAGAAACAATCGACCACCCAAATTACACCTGTTCTGTGATGTTCCTGTCCAATAGAGAACAGAGAAACCAACAGGGGACTAACAAAAACAAGAACACAGATGGACTACAGGTGGCTTAGTGGTTAGCAGGTTCTCCTCTCAGCACTAGGGATTCCTGGTTCGAATCCCCATCTGGGTGGAGTTTCCATGTTCTCCCCGTGTCCGTGTGGGTTTCCTCCGGGTTCTCCGGTTTCCTCCCACAGTCCAAAAACATGCATCGTGTCAACTGATTTCTCCAAATTGCCCCATATAGTGTGTGTTTGTGTGAGTGAGTGTGCCCAGTGATAGATTGGCGTCCTGTCCTGGGTGTATCTGCCCAGCGCCCGAAACATTCTCCCCTGGATGGGCATGGGGACGCGACCCTAATATAGGATAAAGCCAAAGAATATGGATGAACGGATTACAGTCAAAGATAGACAAAAGTGCAATGTGTCCAAACTTGAGAGACTGTGAGACTTTAGTAATTGTTTTTTGTTAAGTAAGCAATTTAATTTAGCAAACTTAGGAGCAATCTTTTATTTCATTTCAGTCAGAAAAGCGGTAAAGTATTTGTTCGGGACGTTACTAAGCATCCCGAGTTATTCAGCCACTTTTTGGGTAAACAGAGACACCAAGTGGACGTTTTTAGCATTGCAAGTTTTTTTTCACTCTGCAGACGGCATTGCCATGGCAACTACATTTATTTATCAGTTTCTATTTCTTATTTTTGGATGAGAGCCGTGCTTTCCCACATTTGTTTTAGGAAGTGCTTGATATTCACATCACGTGTTTCTATGCCCTGCTTTACAAACAGGATTTATTAGCAAAACAGTTCTTTATTTTCAGTCAAACCAAACCTTGTGACTTCAGGTTATTCACTCTCAAAACCTTCGACTCCTGTGTTTGCAAATCTCTATGACTTATCTGTAAATTTAGCATAGAATTAATAAATGTGTTTATTTTGGTAAAGCATATTATATTTTATGGGCGGCACGGTGGCTTAGTGGTTAGCACATTCGCCTCTCAGCGCTAGGGATTCCCGGTTCGAATCCCCATCTGGGTGGAGTTTCCATGTTCTCCCCGTGTCCGCGTGGGTTTACCTCCGGGTTCTCCAGTTTCCTCCCACAGTCCGAAAACATGGATCAAGTCAATTGAATTCTCCAATTGCCCCATATAGAGTGTGTGTGTGTGAGTGAGTGTGTGCCCAGTGATGGATTGGTGTCCTGTTCTGGGTGTATCTGCCCAGCGCCCGAAACGTTCTCCCCTGGATGGGCATGGGGAGGATAAAGTGGAAGATAATGAATGAATGAATATTATATTTTATTAGAATAAGAGGGGGCTTAGTGGTTAGGCTTAGTGGCCTTAGTGGTTAGCACGTTCTCCTCTCAGCACTAGGGATTCCCGGTTCGAATCCCAATCTGGGTGAAGTTTCCATGTCCTCCCCGTGTCCGCGTGGGTTTCCTCCGGGTTCTCCGGTGTTCTCCCACAGTCCAAAAACATGGATAAAGGTCAAGTGAATTCTCTAAATTGCCCCATATAGAGTGTGTTTGCATGTATGAGTGTGTGAGTGAATGTGTGCACAGCGATAGATTGGCGCCCTGTCCTGGGTGTATCTGCCCAGCGCCCGAAACATGTTCTCCCCTGGATGGGCATGGGGAACCCCCCCCCCCAACCCTGATATAGGATAAAGCGGAAGATAATGGATGGATGGATGGATAGAATAATAGGTGAGGGCGACACGGTGGTGTAGTTGTTAGCACATTCGTCTCTCGGCTGGGGATCCAGGTTCGAATCCCAATCTGAGTGGCGTCTCCATGTTCTCCCCGTGTCCAGTTAGGTTTCCTCTGGGTTCTTCGGTTACCCCCCAAATGCTCTAAATTGTCCCATATTGTGTGTTTGTGTTGTATGTTGAGTATGTTGTAAGTGAGTATGTTCCCAGTAACAAATTGACGCCCTGTCCTGGTGTATCTGTCCAGCGCCTGAAACATTCTCCCCTGGATGGGCATGAGGAACCCCCCCCCACACACACACACACACACACACACACACACACACGACCCCAGTAGAGGATTATGGGAAAATAATGAGTGACTAAATGTTTTAATGGTTTGATGTTTTTTAGATTGTCATATACATATTATAAACTCTTCAATCATAAAAAAAATTCACTATACAGTTCACTATACATGTTATTCCACGTGTTAAAGCAAAAACGGTTGGTCTCGTCAATACTGTACACCTGACACAGGGAACGTGTTTCTTGATGGCAGATGTAGTTTCTGTACAGCATCGTCTTTCCAGTATCCAATCAGATCTAATTGCAGGTGAGACCCTGTCCCAAAAACACCCCGTTATCCACTTTAGAAAACAGCCGAGCCACGATTCACCATAAAACTGCCATAAAACCCTTTTGAAGTAAATATAACCCTAAATGTCACAAAACCGACCCCTATTTACAGTATATGTCAAGTGTATTGACAGAACCGTACTGCCACTTCTCCATCCATCCATTATCTTCCCCTTTATCCTATATTAGGGTTGCGCGGGGGTTCCCCATGCCCATCCAGGGAAGAACGTTTCGGGCGCTGGGCAGTACACCCAGGACAGGATGGCAATCTATCACTGGGCACACTCTCACTCAGACATGCACACAGACACACTCTATATGGGGTAATTTGAAGAACTCAATTGACTTGATCCATGTTTTTAGACTGTGGGAGGAAACCGGAGAACCCGGAGGAAACCCACATGGACATGGGGAGAACATGGAAAGTCTACCCAGATGGGGATTCGAACCCGGAATCCCTAGCGCTGAGAGGAGAACGTGCTAACCACTAAGCCACCGTGCCGCCTGCCACTTCTCCAGTCGCTCAAAAAAAAAGTTGTGATCACAAAAAAACATGATTTGTTATCTCTTGATTTCAAAAATAATAACACATGTTCTCTCTGGGCTTTCATAGATATGTGTTTTCCATAGAAAATATGGACACATATGGACATTGACAGCGTCCAGCAGATGCTCTTGATCCAGTGTGTCTTACAAAAGTCGATTGTTCTCTTCCTGTAGACGTTTCCTCATGTCAGGACAGATGGGTTATCGCCCCAACAATACTGACAGTGGGTCAAGTAACAGGGGCGTCTAAGGGGACAAAATAGAGCCATGTTCATATTGGATCAGCAGGTTTGCAGTTCTGTCAGGCTTTTTCAAAGCCCAATCTGGGTGAATTTTCCACGTTCCACGTTCCCCATATAGAGTTTGTTTGTGTGAGTGAGTGTGTATAGGGGCAATTAGGGGGGTAATTAGGGGGGGTTTGCATCGCTTAGTGGTTAGCATGTTCTCCTCTCAGCACTAGGGGTTCCCGGTTCGAATCCCCATCTGGGTGGAGTTTCCACGTTCTCCTTGTGTCTGCGTGGGTTTCCTCCGGGTTCTCCGGTTTCTTCCCACAGTCCAAAAACATGGATTCAAGCTTCAAATGCTTTAAATTGCCCCATATAGTGTGTGTTTGCATGTGTGTGTCTGTGTGAGTGAGTGTCTGCCCAGTGATTAAATTAGCGCCTGAAACATTCTCCACTGGAAGGGCATGTGAACCCATCGCCACCATCACCCCCACCACCCCCCACGACTCCAGTAAGATTAAATGGAAGATAATGAGATAAATTGAGAAATTAATATTTAAATAGTTTACAAAAACTACAACAAAAAAGTGGGTGGCACAGTGGTGTAGTGTTTAGCACGTCTGCCCTAAGCGCTGGGGATACGTGAGTTTCCTCTCAGTCCAAAACCATGGATTCAAGATAAATGGAAAGCTCTAAATTGCCCCATGGTGGCACGATGGTTTAGTGGTTAGCATGTTCTCCTCTCAGCGCTAGGGATTCCCGGTTCGAATCCCCATCTGGGTGGAGTTTCCATGTTCTCCCCGTGTCTGTGTGGGTTTCCTCCTGGTTCTCCCACAGTCCAAAAACATGGATCAAGGTCAAGTGAATTCTCCAAATTGCCCCATATAGAGTGTGTGTGTGTGTGTGAGTGTGCCCAGCGATAGATTGGCACCCTGTCCTGGGTGTATCTGCCCAGTGCCCAAAACGTTCTCCCCTGGATGGGCATGGGGAACCCCCCACCACAGCCCCTATTGAGATGTCAAATCTGCATCAGTGGCAATATTTCTGAGCAGGAACTATTAAAGATGGGCGCCATGGTGATTTATTGGTTAGCACTTTAGCCTTTCAGCACTTGGGATTCCTGGTTTGAATCCAAATCTGGGTGGAGTTTCCATGTTCTCCCCGTGCCTGCGTGGGTTTCCTCCGGGTTCTCCGGTTTCCTCCCACAGTCCAAAAACATGGACCAAGGTCATGTGAATTCTCCAAATTACCCCATATAGAGTGTGTTTGTGGATTGGCACCCTGTCCTGGGTGTATCTGCCCAATGCCCGAAACGTTCTGGATGGGCCCCGAAGATAATGAATGAATGAATAAATGGTTGGTCCTATGTTATAGTAGGGGTTGTTCTTAACCTTGCTTTAGGTTGGTGTCTAGTATTGTTATTCTTGCTCAATTGTGAAATTAATTCTGTTAAACATTTAAACATTTGTACAAATTAAAAACAGTAACAATTTCCTGAATAGTTGGTTTGAGTACTTAAAGGTAGATTGTGAGCAATTTATCATTCAGGCTTCTTCACAGCTCTACACCTGGCTTTTGCAGACTTCGCTCTTTGTCTTTACATGTAATAGAAGACACTGACTGAATAGGAAGAAGGTCAGAGCTCTGTGGGGGCCAAACCATCTGTTGCAGGACGTCTTGTTTTTCTTCTCACCCAAGTCAGTTATTTTTATGACTTTGGCTGTGTGTTTGGACTCACTGTCATGCTGCAGAATGAATTTGAAACTGATCGGACACATGTAACATAACCATGCTAAGCTGCCTGAAACTTTAAGTTTCAAAATATTCTATGTTGTGCCCAGTGTGCTGATACATTTGTTCTCGGTGTATCAGCCCAGCGTCCGAAACGTTCTCCCCTGGATTGGCATTGGGAACTAGCCCATGACCCTAGTACAGTATAAAAGCGGGAGATAATAAATGAATGATTTTTTTTTTTTTTTTTTTTTTTTTTTTTTTTTTGAAAAGACGAATCGAAGTATATGGTAAGGTAAAAAGACTTTTAAAATTAACATATTAATTAACTTTGACTTTTTAACTGAGGGGGTGGTAGTTCAGTGGTCAGGGTGTTGGGCTATCAATCTGAAGGTTGTTGGTTCAAATCCCAAGTCCACTGAAGTTACCAATGTGGGTCATTGAGCAAGATCCTTAACTCTCATTGGTCCAGGGATGCTGTGATTAACCCTGTGCTCACTGTAAGTCGCTTTTCTAAAAGTCTCTGCTAAAAGACCAAATGTAAATGTAAATGTACCTGAGAGAAATACAGTATATATATTGGACATATTTTGTTTGGTAAGTTTTCCATGAATTGAATTACTGCACATGTATTTTAAAATAATTTTGAAAAATACTATATGGTGGCACGGTGGCTTAGTGGTTAGCATGTTCTCCTCTCAGCACTAGGGATTCCTGGTTCGAATCCCAATGTTTTCCCCGTGTTTGCCTGGGTTTCCTCCAGGTTCTCTGGTTTCCTCCCACAGTCCAAAAACATGGATCAAGGTCAATTGAATTCTTTAAAATTGCCCCATATAGAGTGTGAGTGCCCAGTGATAGATTGGCGCCCTGTCCTGGGTGTATCTGCCCAGCTCCCGAAACGTTCTCTCTGGGCATGGGGAACCAACCCCCCCCTGACCCAAGCAGAAGATAAATCGGAAGATAATGGATAGACTATATGGTGGCCCAGTGGTTAGCATGTTCACCCCTCAGTGCTGGGGATCCAGGTTCGAATCCCAATCTGGGTGGCATTTCCATGTTCCCTGTGTCCGCGTGGGTTACCTCCGGGTTCTCCGGTTTCCTCCCACATTACAAAAACATTGATTCAAGGAAAATTGAATGCTGAATTGCCCCATATAGTGTGTGTTTGTGTTTGTGTCTGTGTGAGTGACTGTGTGCCCAGCGATGTATTGCCACCCTTTCATGGGTGTATCTTCCCAGCACCCAAAACATTCTCCCCGGATGGGCATGGGGAACCCCGCCCCCCTTGACACTAGTAGAGGATTAGGTGGAAGATAATAAATTAATAGAAGAAAAAATACTATAAAAATTATTTTAAACGGGTCAAGACAATAAGATGAGAAGTATTTAATGTTAGAGACCTTGAGAGAAAAGCAAACTCAAAGCTACTTGCAATTGTTAATAAATCTTAGAAAATAGGAAAGAAAGTGTATTATGGCAAATCTGTGATGTTATTTGTGATAACACATCCATCAGTTCAACAGAAGCCATTTGTTTAGGAGTCATAATCCACTGTGGATTGATGTACACAGTGCCAGTGTAGAGGTAAGTTAATTATTTATTCGGTTCCATGAGCACAAATGATTTCCTGATAGCTCAGTCTGTTGCACAAGAACATAAACAAACGGCACCAATTGGAGTTTGAATTATGAAGGTTTAGTATAGAGGCCAGGTTGCATTGTATAACATGAGGTCATTCAGCAGAGGCTTTTATCCAAAGTGGCTTACAAGTATCCCAACTTGATGGGTGGGGTTAGAACACAGGGTTCATTATACAGCCCCCCTGGAGCAGTGAGGATTAAGGGTCTTACACAAGGACCCATATAGGTACCTTTAAAGGACCTGGGATTTGAACCCCCAACCTTCAGTTTGACAGCCCAACACACTAACCACTGAGCCCCCACCACCTGGGTGGGGTTAGAACACATGATTCATTATACAGCCTTTGTAGCAGTGAGGGTTAAAGGTCTTACACAAGGACCCATATTGATAACTTTAAAGGACCAGGGATTTGAAACTCCAACCTTCAGATTGACATACTAACACCTATGCCCCCACTTCCTTGGTGGGGTCAGAACACAGGGTTTATCATACAGCCCCCCCGGAGCAGTGAGGGTTAAGGACCCATATTGGTACCTTCAAAAGACCTCGGATTTGAACCCCCAAACTTAAGATTGACAGCACAACAAACTAATCACTCAGCCCCCACTTCCTGGGTGGGGTCAGAACACAGGGTTTATCATACAGCCCCCCCTGGAGCAGTAATGAATAAGGGTCTTACACAAGGGCCATATTGGTCATTTCAAAGGACCTGGGATTTAAACCCCCAACCTTCAGATTGACAGCCCAACACACTAACCACTGAGCCCCCACCACCTGGGTGGGGTTAGAACACATGGTTCATTATACAGCCCCTTTGTAGCAGTGAGGGTTAAAGGTCTTACACAAGGACCCATATTGATAACTTTAAAGGACCAGGGATTTGAAACTCCAACCTTCAGATTGACAGCCTAACACACTAACCCCTATGCCCCCACTTCCTTGGTGGGGTCAGAATACCCCTCTGGGGCAGTTTAAAGGTCTTACACAAGGGGTAATGAGGGTAAAGGGTCTTGCTTAAGAACTTAAATTTAGTGGACCTGGGATTTGAACCCACAACCTTCAGATTGACAGCTTAATAGACCATCATTATCTGCTTAATCCTATACTCGGGTTGCGGGGGGGGGGGGGGGGGGGGGGGCTCCCATGCCCATTTAGGGGAGAACATTTCGGGTGCTGGGCAGATACACCCAGAACAGGGTGCGAATCCATCGCTGGTCACACAGTCACTACCACAAACACACATACTATATGGGGCAATTTAGAGCATTCAATTCACCCTAATCCATGTTTTTGGACTATGGGAGGAATCTGAAGAACCCAGAGGAAACCCACGTGGTCTCGGGGAACACATGAAAACTCCACCCAGATCGGGATTTGAACCTGGATCCCCAGCAAAGAGAGGAGATCATTCTAACCACTAGCGCCGCCAAAATTTCAATTACTTTTCCAGACATATCTCTAAGTACTAAGTACCGAAACCTTAGAATCTTCCCACGAACTGTCTACAAGTGAAGTCATAGAGTACCAGTTCCACAATTTGTAGGAGTGAGCATCCTGCCGTGAGGAATGTGGAAGGAGGTAATAAAGGAGGCAAAGGTCATAACATGACAGCAGGGTTGGCAGATGTTTCGTTGTTGTGTCTTCAACAAAAGGAAAAAACACTGAACAGCCATCACATGTAGAGGAAATGTTGGTATTTTGAAACCTAATTTATTAAACATATCCATCCATCTATTATCTTCCACTTTATCCTCTACTAGGGTGGGGGGGGGGAGAACGTTTCGGGCGCTGGGCAGATACACCCAGGACAGGGCGCCAATCTAGTTCACATGTTCATAATTAGCCATATTCTTCAAATCTCATGCTGTAAAACACAAATTCTATTTCTCTTTATAATTTCACATGTATTCAAATGTTCACACATGGAATTATGATTTATAATTTATCTTCTTTACATTAAAAAATTATTTGGATTATTACATATAATACTAGGGTGGCACAGCGGTTTAGATGTTAGCATGTTCTCCTCTCAGCGTAAGGGATTCCCGGTTCGAATCCCAATCTGGGTGGAGTTTCCATGTTCTCCCCGTGTCCACGTGGGTTTCCTCCGGGTTCTCCGGTTTCCTCCCACAGTCCAAAAACATGGATCAAGTCAATTGAGTTCTCCAAATTGCCCCTTTTAGAGTGTGTATGTCTGTGTGAGTGAGTGAGTGTGTGCCCAGCGATAGATTGGCGTCCTGTCCTGGGTGTATCTGCCCAGCACCCGAAACGTTCTCCCCTGTATGGGCATGGGGAATCCCCCCGCAACCCTAATATAGGATAAAGTGGAAGACAATGGATGGATGGTCATATAATACTACGATAAAACTGCCATAAAACACTTTTAAAGTAAATATAACCCCAAATGTCATAAACCAACCCCTATATATAGTATATAACGTGTATTGACAGAACCGTACTGCCACTTATCCAGTCGCTCAAAAATAAGTCGTGATCACAAGAAAACATGATTTGTTGTCTCAGGATAACAACAAATCCTGCAATTCTTTTTCTTAAAGTTGTCAGATTAAAACCATTCTTCATATTGTTAATCATGCAACATATAAAGCCATTAAGACAATAATATATTTCCAACTTTCTTTTACTCTGTGTTACAGAGTGAAGCCAAAGTACGGCCTAGGCTTCTATAATCCATGTTATAACATCCATTAAGTCATTACCTCGCTCCATCCATTAGCTCAAAAGCCCCTCATTTAATTACATATACATATCTAAAATAGCCTCAGTGGAATTGCGTTGTGGTCTTTTAACTAATGGGAATTTCATCAGTGCATTGTTTTAGATCTAATAGAAGAAAAACAAACTTTTATGGGTTTATTTCACATAAGATTATCATAGTCATGCATTATAACATTAACTGCACTTAATTAGCATATTATGCAATAAGGGCAATACTGAACATTAACTTTTTCATTGTCTTCTGTTTAATCCTCTTTAAGGGTTGGGGAAGGGGCTCCCCATGCCCATCCAGAGGAGAATGTTTCTCCTCGTGTCCTTGTGGGTTTCCTCCGGGTTCTCCGGTTTCCTCACACAGTCCAAAAAACATGGATCAAGGTCAGTTGGATTCTCCAAAATTGCTCCATATAGAGTGTGTTTGTGTGAGTGAGTGTGTGCCCAGCAATAGATTGGTGCCCTGTCCTGGGTTTATCTGCCCAGCAGCAGAAACATTCTCCCTTAGATGGGCATGGGGAACCCCTCTGCGACCCTAATAGAGGATAATGTTGAAGATAATGGATGGATGGATGTTAGCCTGTGTGTCTGGAAAAAACTTATGCTATTTCACCTGCTTCCCGTTATTCGATTAAGTTGAAACTTTGCACAATTGTTCATCGTCGGTGACAACACATGAAACAATAAAAAAATAACCAATAACTAATTAGTGGTAATTATCATTCATTCATTCCTTATCTTCCGCTTTATCCTATATTAGGATCACGGTGGGGTTCCCCATGCCCATCCAGGGGAGAAAGTTTCGGGAGCTGGGCAGATACACCCAGGACAGGGTGCCAATCTATCGCTGGGCACACACTCACTCACACAGACACGCATGCACACTCACTCTATATGGGGCAATTTGGAGAACTCAATTGACTTGATCCATGTTTTTGGACTGTGGGAGGAAACCGGAGAACCCGGAGGAAACCCACGCAGACACAGGGAGAACATGGAAACTCCACCCAGATGGGTATTCGGACCGGGAATCCCTAGCGCTGAGAGGAGAACATGCTAAACCACTAAGCCACTGTAAAACCGCCTCTGGTATTTTGGCCTTGCTCATTTTTTTTTTTTGCGAAGAAAAAAAATGAAAAACTGTTTTCTTTTAAGAAAATTCAAGAAAAATCATGATTGGCCGGCGTGTCGTGGGCGTGGCTTTGATAGCGTCGCCCCGCCCCTCTTTAACAAACACTGTCGCTAAAGGTTTAGCCGAGTTAGCCGCTTTGCAGCGGTGGAGGCAACAACGGTGGCATCATCCGAGCGGCTCGCACGGGCAGAAAGAAGGTAATTCTTCACTGAGAAGTTGCTTTTAATGCACGCTGGGGGCTGGTCGTTATGGAGAACGGTTCTTTTGCGCTTCTTTTGTAATTCTGGAGCTCGGTTGCGGCTTGGATGACGCTCAGAGCTCAACAGCAGGGCAGACCCTGCAAAGCGTCTGGCTTCATGGCGACGGTATTATTTCTGTAGTAAACTGAAATTTCTTGGGTCAGATGTATTTGTAAATAATTTCTCTTATTATCTGAACTGATTAGAGGTGGTGGTGGGGGGTGGGGTGGTGATGGGCATGCCCGTCCAGGGAGTGTTTTGGGCGCTGGGCAGATGCACCCAGGACAGGGTGCAAATCTATCGCTGGGCTCACACTCGCACACTATATAGGGCCAAATACTTTAATTTGTTTATTCATTCATTCATCATCTCCCGCTTTATCCTCTATTAGGGTCGTGGTGGGGTTCCCCATGCCCATCCAGGGGAGAACGTTTCGGGCGCTGGGCAGATACACCCAGGACAGGGCGCCAATCTATCACTGGGATTAATTCATTTATTATCTTTCGCTTGATCCTCTACTCGGATAGCGGTCAGGTTCCCCATGCCCATTCAGGGGAGAATGTTTCGGGTGCTGGGCATATACACCCAAGAACAGTCTACCACAGGGCAATATACTCACACAGACACACACTATATGAGGCAATTTAGCGCAGCGAATTCACCTTGAGTCCATGTTTCTGGACTGGAAGACCGGACACGGTGAGGACATAGAAACTCTACCCAGATCAGGATTCGAACCTGGATCCCCAGCGCTGAGAGGCGAATGTGTTAACCACTACGCCATTGTGCCACCTCTATTTAAATATTTATTTATTAAAATCTTTTCATCTTGGATGATAACACTTTCTTTAAACCTGGTGGAACAGTGAATCGAACTCGGGTTCTTCATATCGCATGGCTGGTTACTTTACCACAAGCCTTTGACTGCCATTGGAATGTGAAAGGAAACTGGAGTACCGGAAGTAAACTCTGACACGGAGAGGACCCCCGTTCACCCCAGCCAGGAATTAATTCTGGCACCTTTTTGCTCTGTGTCAGAACCTTTAAAGCTGCCTCACCACTGTGCCACCAAAAAGGTTTAGGGACTCTAATGATATTAATGAAAAAGCTGATTAATAAGTCTTTATTTAATTCTTTATTTAAGCATATAACCAATAAAACTGATTGTTTAATAAGGCATAAGAGGTTGTGCATTATTTTAAATAAGACCTGACATTAGACCTGACAATTGGTAGAGTACAGTTCCACCTCTTTTCCGCGATTTATTTACAATAATACACAACCTCGAGTGCCTAAATATTTTTATAAAACTGTTACAAACACTAATAAAAAACATGATTTGATTCATAAATGCATTTATTGAAAAACAAATTTATTAATAAACTGGTTTTCCATGATGTAATCTAGTCCGTTTATTAAAGTGAACGCTGATCGCTAATTGACAGGTTGCTGGTCTCGCCAACAATCAATTTAGTGGCCAAATTGCTAAATGCAGTTTACAAAAACAGAAAGTAATGTATTGTATATAATGCTTTGAAACCAGTATGAAGCGCTCAGAGGTGTGTGTTATTGTAAATAATGTCTTGTGTGGACAAATGGCTCAGCCATTTAAGATTTAAGGCCCTGAATTACACGGTTTATAATGGAAAATGAGTTTTAGATGGCAGAATAACAAACAGAAAACGTTTTGGCTTTTTTAATTATGTTTTTTTTAAAGATTTAATCCAGATCCAAGAGCACCTTAAGGTCCAATTTTATTATTACATTATTATTAATATTAATTGATTTTAGTTCTACAGTTACAGACCACAGTCTATGGGTTTGTCTAGTTTGTTAGTATACTTTTTGTTCTCTGTAGTGGTCAGAACAAGTACAGTGTTAAAATTCAGATCGCTCTGTACATTCAGTTACACATTTGATACAGTTCCACTCTGTTAGGTTGCAAATATGCGAATTCTGCTGTTCTGTCATGATGTTTCACAATATTGTGAAATGGACGTTAGAATAGTCTCTGCATCTTTCAGTCCTGCTGTTTGGTCTTCAGGGGTTTCATGAAGAAAGCCGGATCGTATTTCGCACTAGTTTTGCGGCCTCGTTCCATGCCGAGGCAATCCGATCCGACCACATGATCCCACAAGGTTCAGAGTTGAAGAGGTAAATAATACAGTACAGCAGAAAGTGAGACACAATGATAACGAAAGACAAACCCATAAAAAAAGTCTTAGTTTTATTAATGTTTTTATTTTTTGCCAATGTGTAACTTAAATAGGTTAAATATGTTTTTGTTCTTGGCTTTCAAAGAAAACAACTGCTCCCAAAAACTATTCATTAAACGCTCAACGCTTTCAACATCTCAACAAAAGTACAAAAAACCTTTAAGAAATGAAATTCTCCAATAAATGTCAAAATAAATAGTCAATATGATTTTAAATATTAGTAAATCAAAAATCCTCCAAACCCCTACAATACAGTATGCCTTATTACTTGGCACAAATGCCTTTTGATGAAACCTGTTAGTTCTGTAACTGTTTCCACATGCTGTATTTAGAGAGAGACTCGCCTCACACTGATTGTGATTTTATTGTGGTGTAAACTTAGGGCTTGTGTTTTTTCATGGAGGAAGAGCAGAGAAAGTCAGTCTGTGCATGCCTGTCAGCCGGTCTGTCTGCGTATGTCTGCGTCTAACATACGTTACATTTGGTCATTTATTGGACGCTTTTATCCAAAGCGACTTACAAGGTGAGCACAGGGTTCATCACAACATCCCTGGAGCAATGAGGGTTAAGGGCCTTGCGCAAGGACCCACATTGGGATCTTCAGTGGACCTGGGATTTGAACCGCCAACCTTCAGATTGATAGCCCAAAGCCCTAACCATTGAGCTACCACGCCCAATTTAATTAAAATATTGATGGAATGATGTGTATATGCTAGCAAGCTACAGTAAAGAATTGTATATTGTTTAATAGTTATACTGATGGCGCACGGTGGCTTAGTGGTTGGCACGTTCGCCTCTCAGCGTTAGGGATTCCCGGTTCAAATCCCCATCTGGGTGGAGTTTCCACGTTCTCCCCGTGTCTGCGTGGGTTTCCTCCGGGTTCTCCGGTTTCCACCCACAGTCCAAAAACATGGCTCAAGTCAATTGAATTCTCAAAAATTGCCCCATATAGAGTGTGTATGTGTGAGTGAGTGTGTGCCCAGCGATGGATTGCCGCCCTGTCCTGTTTCTATCTGCCCAGCGCCCGAGACGTTCTCCCCTGGATGGGCATGGGGAACCCCACCACGACCCTAATGGAGGATAAAGCGGGAGATAATGAATGAGTTGTACTGATGTTATGATCTATAATTTAGGTCCCAAAACATGTTTGGTATACCCCAAGGGTGGTGCTATAACGGGTATATAAACGGGTCGCAGCCAGGGGATGGGGAGCTTCTCTTTCTGTGAAGCCGTCTGTACAGAGAGGATATGTGATGGAGACCTTTATGACGTTGCAGCTATTATCAGCTTCTGAAATATAAAGTTGATATATTTTTGTTTTTTCTTCGAGGGGAAGAGCAGAGTGTGAAAGTGTCAGCCTGTCTGTCAATTCTGCTCTTAGCTTTTTCTGTAGTTCAGCCTGAAAGTAAATGTTTTTATACCAATTTTATTTTGGTGTGGTATAGATTGTCTGCCTCTGTGCGCATCCATCTTTCCATGCGTCCGTCTGTGTCTGTTTTTGGAATATAAAGTTCCACAATTTAATCAAAAGCAAATAAGTGTGTGTTATTTTGTGTGTGTTCACGCACAACGATAGTTTGGCCTTAAAACTAAATATTTTAATACCACTTTTTTTTGGCATCGATGGGCATCTGCGTCTGTGTGTCTGTCCCTGTGTCTGCGTACGTTTGGTTTGGTATCGATTGGCATCTGCGTCTGTGTCTGTCCGTGTGTCTGCTTACGTTTGGTTTGGTATCGATTGGCATCTGCGTCTGTGTGTCTGTCCATGTGTCTGCGTACGTTTGGTTTGGTATCGATTGGCGTCTGTGTGTCTGTCCGTGTGTGTGCGTACGTTTGGTTTGGTATCGATTGGCATCTGCGTCTGTGTGTCTGTCCGTGTCTGCGTACGTTTGGTTTGGTATCGATTTGCATCTGCGTCTGTGTCTGTCCGTGTGTCTGCGTACGTTTGGTTTGGTATCGATTGTCATCTGCGTCTGTGTGTCTGTCCCTGTGTGTGCGTACGTTTGGTTTGGTATCGATTGGCATCTGCGTCTGTGTGTCTGTCCATGTGTCTGCGTACGTTTGATTTGGTATCGATTGGCGTCTGTGTGTCTGTCCGTGTGTCTGCGTACGTTTGGTTTGGTATCGATTGGCATCTGCGTCTGTGTGTCTGTCCGTGTGTCTGCGTACGTTTGGTTTGGTATCGATTGGCATCTGCGTCTGTGTGTCTGTCCCTGTGTCTGCGTACGTTTGGTTTGGTATCGATTGGCATCTGCGTCTGTCCATGTGTCTGGGTACGTTTGGTTTGGTATCGATTGGCATCTGCGTCTGTGTGTCTGTCCGTGTGTCTGCGTATGCCTGCGTCCGTTTGTGTGCTGTAAAGTCCCCGAAATTTAATCAAAACCAAATAGATGTGTGCAGATTTGTGTGTGTACACATGTACAACAATTCTGTCCTTTGCTTTTTCTCTAGTTCAGCTTGAAACTGTGCGTCTGCATCTGTGTGTCTGCGCGTTTGCCTCCACCTGCGTCCTTCTGTCCAATGCAAAGTTCCCACAATTTAATCAAAACCAAATAAGTGCGTGCAGTTGTGTGTGTGTGTGTGTGTGTGTGTGTACATGCACAACAATACTGTTTGCTTTTTCTCTAGTTTGGCTTAAAACGAAATGATTTTATACCAATTTTATTTTGGTTTGGTATAAATTGTCTGCATCTGGTTTTGGAATGTAAAGCCCCACAATTTAATCAAAACCAAATAAGTGTGTGCAGTTTTGTGTGTGTGTGTGTGTGTGTGTACATGTACAACGATTGTGTTCGTTGCTTTTTCCTCTAGTTTGGCTTAAACCTTAATGTTCTTATACCATATTTTTTCTGGTCTGGTATAAATTGTCGTTCTCTTTATTTATTCAGGTGTTTTGTATTACACCCAAAGTGTAAATGTACTTTATGTAACAGTGTTTTATCTCATATCATTGTCCCTGATGAAAGAAGAGAATTTCAGTCACGTCACCTATCCAAATGAGGTCATTTGCGCGAGGTCACTCTGCAGACGCTTTTATCCAAAACAACTTAGAAACATCCCAACATGATGTTTGGGGTCAGAAATCAGGGTCAGCCATGATACCGCACCTTCGGAAAAATAAGGGTCAAGGGCCCACTCTGATAACATCAGTAGATTGGGTTTCGAACTTTAAACCTTCGGATTGACAGCCCAGCACCCTTAACACTAAGCTCACCCTGGATTGATTTCTAATTGAATTGTCATTGCTTTAACAACCAGTGTCCTATTTAATGGAGACTTTTTATGCTGAGGTCTATAGATTTTTATTTTATTATTATTTTTTTTATTTACATATTTTTTAAACGTTAACATGAGGATTCTCTGCTCCTGGCTTTTGGTCGGCCAATAAAAAAAAAAATATATAGATTTTTTAAGATAATAAGCTTCCTAATGGCACGGTGGCTTAGTGGTTGGTACGTTTGCCTCTCAGCACTAGGGATTCCCGGTTCGAATCCCCATCTGGGTGGAGTTTCCATGTTCTCCACGTGTCCACGTGGGTTTCCTCCGGGTTCTCCGGTTTCCTCCCACAGTCCAAAAACATGGATCAAGTCAATTGAGTTCTCCAAATTGCCATTTATAGAGTGTGTTTGTGTGCGAGTCTGTGTGCCCAGTGATAGATTGGTGCCCTGTCCTGGGTGTATCTGCCCAGCGCCCGAAACGTTCTCACCTGGATGGGCATGGGGAACCCCTTCCCCCCGCGACCCTACTATAGGATAAGGCGGAAGATAATGGATGGATGGAATAAGCTTTACAAAGAAGGATTTTAAGCATCTGCTCTTATGTGCGCTGCGGTACAATAACTTCACAACAGATATCGGTATGGTCGCTGTTGAATTACATTTGTGTGCTTCATTGTGCCGTTATAGTTGTCCGTCATGCAGACATGAATCGGTACATAGATCAGGTACATAGTGTTTTGAGGAAGGGACATTGTGAGCTTTTAGCACAGATGTATCTTTCATGGGCATGAGTGCGTGAGCGCCGTCCAGATCAACTTTTTTGAAGTGTCATGATTATGAAGCTCCTCGCAGCATAGAGGGATAAGAAGTTAGATGGCTCGTTTCCATAGAAACCACATAGTCTGACTCACAGCACACGTGACTTGGCATGCTGAGTGTTTTGCATTTTGAAGGCATGTCCTAAACCCATGAGTCACAGAGCCTGCACGCTTGGGATGTGCTCGGTGGAAGGTCCGAAAAGTCTACCATCTTTCTAAGCTTTACAGCTGCAAGGTCATTACGCACTGTACGTCACACCCCAGCGCCTATAAACTGCACACGGACCATTAAAACCCCTGACGTGTTATATTCCTGTTATTACCATCTATCGCCTACAGGAGCCAATTACATCCTGTCCTTTCCTCTACACCCCTGCCACAGCGTGGTAACTAGGTTGCATCTTGAGTCTCATTTAGACAGATTTTGAAGATGTCTGATTTTTTTATTTTTTATTTTTTATTTTTTAATTTATTTTTTATCCCCTTTGTGAGGCATTTGGATCTATTGATGATGTAACATAACGCATCACCATAAAGTTCAAGTAATTTATTTATATAGTGCTTTTTACAATAGTGCATTTTCACAAAACAGCTATACAATGATATAAGCCTTTAAACCCACAAAGAGCAAGCCGAAGCGACAGTGGCAAGAAAAAAACTCTTTATGTTATTTTAAGGAAGAAATCTTATCGCTGGACACACACACACACAAACGAACATACTCTATATGGGGCAATTTGGAGAACTTGGTTGACCTTGATCCATGTTTTTGGATTGTGGGAGAAAATCTGAGAACCTGGAGGAAACCCACACCAACACGGGGAGAACATGGAAACTCCATCCAGATTGGTATTCGAACCATTCTGCCCCTGTTCAGACTATTATAGGCTTCTGAAATAAGAAGTTTATGGGTTTTGTTTTGCTGCAGTGCACATCTGTCTATGCGAATGGAAATTTTCTGTTTTAATCTCTTGTGTTGGGCAATCTCTTGACTGTTTGCCCAACACTACCTGACAATCTGCCCTGCCTCCAACCACATCAGAAGATCATACTACCAAGAAAAGAACATGACACCTAACTTTTTATCACACCTAAACTTGAAACACCTAATCTAATATTCTTTTGACCAATCTCCTCCCCATCAAGACATAATGTAACCAAGTGTATGCCACAAATGGCCAAATACGTGCTGAAGTGGCAGTAAAAGCCCCAAACCCAAACCAAAGCCCAATGCTACCCATAAAGTGTGTATCCTCCAAGTACACACTATTACAGATTTAATGTTGGACCCAAACTTTACAGCATGTGATTGGATGATCTGTCACTTTCCCTTACTGTTAAAGTCATGCTGACTCCACTGCAGTACGGAAGCGCCACTTTTGAATGTTATGGCTTTTTTCCATGTTTATTATTAAAAGTGCATTTCTGGCTCTTGACTCTTTTGGAGCTGCAGTGCTGGCTGGTGATTATCGGATGCTGATGGGACATTCTCCCCTAAGCAGTTTATCTACAAACTCATCCTTTTGAAACTGAGGTGTGATCACTTTGCACTGAGTGACGAGTGTACCGAGCAGAACCCGGGTCTGATCGAACCGAACAAAAGAAACAAAAAATGATCAAATGTATTTTAAATGGGTTATTTTCGCTCTAGTTCCCTCCTAATGCTTCTTTTTTCTCTTCTCTCTCTTATTTTCCATCCCCTCCCTTTTATGTTCTCATTAAAGAGCATGGGCCAAGGAGGAAACTCCTGAGTGGAAGGATCTCGCTAATGTTGGCCACTTTTAGAGGTAAGACTTCAATGTTTTCTCCAATGAATTTAATGAGGTTCTCTCAGTCTTCATGTGATGTGGTTTTAAAGAACGAAAGCAGAAACATGTTGGCCTGTGTTTGTAGAACAGTGTGATGCTGAAGGAAAAAAAAATGTTGTGTGTGTCCGGTATCAATCAAAAGTTTGGCCACGCCCCCTATTTGTGCCACGTATTGTCCATGTTCTCAGTTCCAATTCATTTAAGGACTTTGTAGTTGTACAATTCCAGACTGTAGTTCATCTGTTTGTGTTCGACAGTACATACTGTGTACGTCCCCTTTACTCTGTTCTCTAAAACTTATATTAGGGAACGTGGTCACATACTTGTAGAGCACCAGTCAAAAGTCTGGATATGCCCCTTTTTTGCGCCACTTCCTGTAAAGATGGACTTTGTAGTTCTCCAATTCCAGACTGTAGTCCATCTGTTTGTGTTCTACAGTACATACTGTGTACGTCCCCTTTACTCTGTTCTAATGGTCAGAACCCCAATAGAACCACCACAGAGCAGGGATTATTTGGTGGGTGCGTTATTCCTATCCCAGCAGTGTCACTGAGGTGTTTAAATGAAACTCCAGCAGCACTGCTGCACTAAAACCCCCTCACCACATCAGTGTCACTGCAGAACTGACAATAAACAATCCACCACCCAAATTACACCTGTTCTGTGATGCTCCTGTCCAATAGAGAACAGAGAACCAACAGTGGACTAACAACAACAAGAACACAGATGAACTACAGTCTGGAATTGAAAAACTACAAAGTTAGTTGATAAGTGGAGGAAATAGACAATGGAGTACAAAGGGGCGTGTCCAAATTTTGACATATGTCTGGCTGTAAAATGAGTGTTCAGGATGCAGGATGACGTTCTAAATAGTGTTGCCTTTAGCTTTTGTTCTTTGTGCAAACTGATTGCATCATTGTATGAAACCAGCAGCACTTTGCTTACACAGCTGATTGAGGACTATTGTTTTGAATGCACCATTCTTTATTTACTATTTTTACCAGGTTTTTAAGGCATTTGTTTATTATTACTTATATGCCACTTTAAATAAAAAAATATGATGTTAACACATGATTATTATAAATGTGAGATACAATACATTATTTAAAATCATGTACCTTAAATGGAAATACAGATTAAAATCAACAGAGAGCTGATTCCTGATGAGCACTAAACCTGTTTCAGCTGTTGTTTATAAAGTCTGTTTTGTATTTTGGCCACTAGATGGTTTTTTTTTTTTTTATGTTAGAGAAACCGCTGTTACTCAGCGATCAATATTCACTTTAAAACCCGGACTAGATTACATCGTGAAATTGTTTTCCAATAAATAAATTTAGACCGTTTTTTTAATTTATTTTTTTTTTTTTTTATTTTTTATATTTTATTAATATAGTGTGTTTTTATAACTGTTTTATAAAAGCAATAAGGCATTATTGAGGTTGTATATTATAGTAAATTAATCAGAAACATTTATATTTACATTTGGTCATTTGGTTTAAGCAGATTATTTTATCCAAAGCGACTTCCAAAGTAAGCACAGGGTTCATCACAACATCCCTGGAGCAATGAAGGTTAAGGGTCTTGCTGAAGAACCCACATTGGTAACTTCAGGGGACCTGGGATTTGAACCCACAACCTTCAGATTGATAACCCAACGCCCTAACTGCGTTACCGCGCCCAAGGAAAAGCGTATAACTACACTCTACGTGTCGTATAAATACCACACCTACGTATCAGGCCTAAAGACACCCCTTTCCCCTTTTTTGATTTAATCACAATATTTCACGCCCTCCCCTACTTTATTGCTTTGTTATAAAACAGGTTGTTCTGGTCCTTAAATCTGATTGGCTGAGCTGTTAATCCAGCCATGACAGCATTGACAATGACACATTCTGAGCGCTTCGCATTCGTTTAAATGCGTGATATACAACACGTTTTTTATAAACCACTTTCTCTAACTTGGCCACTAGATCAGTAATCAGCGATCAGCACTCACTTAAAAAAATGGACTAGATTACGTTGTGGAAGACCAGATTTATTATTATTTTTATTATAAAACCGTTTATGAATCAAACCTTGTTTGCAATAAGACACTCGAGGTTGTGCGTTATTGTAAATTAATAACAGGAAAGATGTGTAAGCACACTTCTCTATGTGTAGTGCCTAACAACACCTTCCCTTGATGTATTCACAATAATGCACAATAATGCACAACCTCATACCTTATTGCTTTAATAAGTTGTTATTGATTTATTATGGTTTTAATTCCTCTAATCTGGGTCTGTGATTCATCAGAGCTGAAGACTGACATCTCTAAATCTCACTCCACTGCACATTGTACTGGGATCTCTGATCCCATAAAGAATAAGCCTGTGTTTTCACCGTGTCTCCCGTCCAGAAACAAGCTGTACTGTCGCTGGTACCTGGTTCTGACTGGTACAAACAAGAGCCGATGGGTTTCTGGGCCTCGTAGTTTATTTGGCACTGAAGACGCAACATTCTCTAAACGTAAAAGGGTTCTGTAGGTTACTGACACAATTGGGTTCAGCGTGTGGCTGTTTGATTTCAGTCTTTAAAATGCCGAGATTTAATTTAATGAGTTGCGTGGCTTCAAGCTGATGGCTTTCACGTGAAAACAAATTGGATTTGTGGATAAGTGGAAAGAATGGTTTTCAGTGTGTAATGGGGGAATTTGAGTGTTCTGGAAAAGAATCACAGCTTTGTGTAACACCATATTGATGCATTATTTCTGTAGATCAGACAAAGTGGAACAGCTTTAGGTCAGTAGTTCTCAAACTTTTCCCATTATGCACCTATTGGCTTTGGTAACTCAGTGGTTAGGGTGCTGGGTTATCAATCTAAAGGTTGTGGGTTTAAATCCCAGGTCCGCTGTTGCGAGTTACCAATGTGGGTCCTTAAACAAGACCCTTAAGCTTCACTTCTCCAGGTATAATGTGTCATGACTAGGGCTGTAAATTGGAACCTTCATGACTAGTTGATCCGATATCAATTCTTCAACCATTCGATTATTTTCGATATTTAGGAATTCCCCACAATATGATGCGATTTGATTTAATAAGGTTGAAATAAGAACTATTTAAAAAAAATTTTTTACATTAAATGTATTAAATCATGTAAATAAATGTAAGTTACAAATAAATGAACAAGATTTACAAAAGTCATTTGCCTTTTATTGAAAATACAGAAGCAGTATTCACACAGTTCAGCACACTATAGCAGTTGTAATTCATCCATCCATCCATTATCTTCCGCTTTATCCTCTGTTATGGTTACGGTGGGGTTCCCCATGCCCATCCAGGGGAGAACGTTTCAGGCGCTGGGCAGATACACCCAGGACAGGGTGCCAATCTATCACTGGGCACACTCTATATGGGGCAATTTGGAGAACTCAATTGACTTGATTCACGTTTTTTGGACTGTGGGAGGAAACCGGAGAACCCGGAGGAAACCCACGTGGATGCAGGGAGAACACAGAAACTCCACCCAGATGGGGATTTGAACCGGGAATCCCTAGTGCTGAGAGGAGAACGTGCTAACCATTACCGTGCCACCCGCAGTTGTAATCAACGCACTAAATAAAATAGTAACTCAATTAAAAGATTCAAATAAAGTGCAATAAGATAAATTATAATAAGAATGTAATGAAGTAATAAAGTCTAATGCCAACTGTGCAGCTCGAGTCTATTCCCTATTAAATAAAGACAAACAAACAAAAACTGATGTACAAACGTTTAAAATGTGTGTGATTTTATTTATTTATATATATATATATATATATATATATATATATATATATATGTGTATGTGTATGTGTGTGTGTGTGTATATTTTTATATATATATATATTATAATTACATACTTATAAAGTGCAAACAGTTATGAAATCTATCATTAGGGTTCCATGCAGCATCAGTTTCAGCAGATGATTGATTGCAATATGAATTACTGTGCCTGCAGCGTTGTTCCGATTCATGCCGTCTCATTTTAATGAACCAACAATATTTCCAGTTTCTAAGCATGAGTTGAAGGAAAGTTCTTCCATTTGTAACAAAACCTTGACCATCTGTTAAGACTTTAATGATATGGATTTGATTTAATGTGTACTGACACCACAAAACGCTGAGGCCAACTCCTCTGAACATCATTGGAATGAATTGGAATATTGATTGCAATCCAGACCTGCGTTTTTCAAATCTGGGCCAGACCCCACAAGTGTTGCTTAACCAAACTCTTCTTGCTGTAAACCACACGTCGAGCACAAGGCCGTGGGTTCGGTCATCTCTTACCCTGAATGCGGTTTAAAATGCTTTAAACTAGTTCAGGATGAAAGTTTGAGTCGTGTGCTTTGGCAGTATGAACAGAGATGTGAGCTTTGTGACCGGGGTGCCGTGTGCGTATATGCAGAGCCTCATTTCAAATGGCAAATATTTAGCTATTGTAACGAGGGGTGAGGGTGTGGTGGGTCAGTGGTTAGGATATTGCGCCAGCAATCTAAAGGTTGTGGGTTCAAATCCCAGATCCACTGAACTTAGTGGGTTCTTGAGCAAGACCCTTAACCCTCATTGCTCCAAAGATGCTGCATCAACCCTGTGTTCTAACCCTAATTAAGTTGGTATACTTGTAAGTCACTTTGGATAAAGGCATCTGCTAAATGTAATATAATGTAAGTATGATTGAGGCCCAGAGACGGGATTTCTTAAGACAGGATCAGGCTTTATTACACATTGTACTTAACATGCACACTAACATGCAAATGTGGGTGGTTCCTAATGCCAAAGGTCCAGCTCCATGGACTCTCTCTATAGATATATGGATAAATGTGTGGATTGATAGATGGATAAAAAGATCCATCCATTATCTTCCGCTTTATCCTCTACTAGGGTCGCCCATCCAGGGGAGAATGTTTTGGGCGCTGGGCAGATGGACCCAGGACAGGGCACCAATCTATCACTGGGCACACACTCACTCACACATACACACACACTCTATAGGGGGTAATTTGGAGAATTCAATTGACTTGATCCATGTTTTTGGACTGTGAGAGAAAACCGGAGAACCCGGAGGAAACCCACGTGGACACGGGGAGAACATGGAAACTCCACACAGATTGGGATTCGAACTGGGAATGCCTAGTGCTGAGAGGAGAACATGCTAACCAGTAAACCACCGTGCTGCCCCTCAAGATAGAAAAATATGAGATAAAAAATTAATTGCACTGTGGGTCCGGTAACAGTGTGATATTGCATCATAATCGATCATGAATACGATATTGCACATAAAGTAGTGTAGCAAATGTCAGATGGTCAAGTGTGTGCAAATCTTTCTTTTTTTTGACCTCTCATTTGTTTTTTCAAAAATGCTGTTTTGATTCATGTTTCATGATTTTGCACCTTCTGTTTTCTGCAGTCTGATTCGCTCAACTGATTCCAGCATGGAGGCCTCCAACATCCTCCCTGTCCTCAAAAAGAGATTGGCTTTCTTATCAGGTAAGACATCATGGAGGCGGCTGTTCTAATACTCTGTGCTGATTAACAGACTTGATTAACAGATAGTACTGTAAATTTAGGCCACTTTCATTTTCAGAGGCTTAATATTCCTTTTTCTGTTAGAGTGGTGCAGCGGTTAGTGTTTCCGCCTCTTCAAAACTGTTCTGGGTTTGATTCCACCATTCCCACCGCAGCTAAATCTTTCTTTTTTTTTTTTCTTTTCTTTTTTTTGGTTTCGTCTCGATTAGAATTGCAACTAACAATTATTTTGATAATCGATTCATCGGTTGATTATTTTCTCTCTCGATTAATTGATGAATCGGATAAAATAAATTCATTAACAATCTTTATTAGTCAGGTCAATAAATGTTTTATTTACAGAATGAGTTTTAGGCATCTAAGTCGCTCAAAGAGCAATTAAACACAAATCTCACACACACACACACACACACACACACACACACACACACAGACACACTGACACAATATGTAGCATTGTGTGTAAAATAAATAAATAAAAATACTAAATTACACAAATTTGAGTAGCTCTAATATGTTACCGCAATTCATCCTCCCTCACTCAATATAGAGGGCAGTGTCTTCAATCATACTGTCAGAAAATTAAATCTTGCTCATTAATTAGCCCCATTGTGCACAAGCCGTATGTATTTATAAAGCACGTTTAAACACTGCTTAAGATAATTAAACCAAAATATAAAGTAACTCACGTTCTCCATCACTGTCATTATCCAGAACAACCAAAAACAGCATGAAGCTGCTCTGGTTCTCATAATCTGAGTGCACCGTTACCGTCCTTCATGATCGGTGACTCCAACATGTCTAGTTTCAGGTGGTGGATCATCACTGTGGTGCTCCGTGCAGGTTAAATCATTTTGCAGAGCTTGCATGTTCCATGTTCTATATTTGTGTGGAGCATGAAGTGCTCCCTCTGGTTTGATGATTTAAGCCGAAGCTTTTTTTCTGAGTCGGCCCTGTTTCATTTGTAGAGTTTATTAAACTTAGTTAAACTTTGCAGATTTCACCTCCGCGCTGCCTCGTTCCGTTCAATCCGCTCTTTTATTTTCAGCGCTACAGGTGATGTAAGCGGTTACGACATTGCAAGTAACGCGCAAATTGTGCGACACAAAGAATCGATAATGAAATTCATTGTGGACACTTTTCATAATCGATTTTTAGCGATTCGTTGTTGCGGCCCTAATCTCGACGCATATCCTTTTAAATTTTCACGTTATAACAAAAACTCCCTAATCAGATATCAAATGTTTTGCTTCTTGAAATTAATTAATAAAATTAATCTTTTTGTCTCCCTTTTGTCATCAGGAGGAAAGGACCGGCGCAGTGGGCTGATCCTGACCATCCCGTTATGCACGGAGCAAACGAGCATGGAGGAGCTGAGCTCCACACTGGACTACCTCCTTGGCATCCCCAGGTCTGCTCAGCCACCCAACACCGGTCTTTAACCAGCAGTCATGTTGTTTTTGGACCTGTATGGTGCAGAGTAAATGCACTATGTCTATTAGAAAAGCCTTCGGGAGAAACGTGATACATTAAGCAGGGATTAGTATGTCAGCTGTTATGTCATAGAACGTGTCTATTGATTTTTAGGAAATGCTAAAAGCTGTTTGGGAGCTTGGCTTCTAAAAGGTTTTATTTTTTAATACATCACCCTCGTTAGACTTCCCTTTGGGTTTGTATCGAACCACTCAGTGCCAGTGATTGGTACCAAGATGTAGAGTAGAGAGAGGCATCTTATTTTCTCCTATGTGATTGATGGGTTTATAACGTCAGACACTTTTATCCAAAGTGATTTACAAATCAGAGAACAACACAAGTTCTGGAAAAAACAGCTACGCTGTAGAACATGGGTGTCAAACTCAAGGCCCGCGAGCCATATTTGGCCCATACTACAATTATACCCGGACCACCAAATCATTTTACATTGATCTATTATTATTGTTATTATTAACACAGCGATATGGATTTTTGGAGTATGCTCATATTTTAAATTTGTATAATTTTAACAGGAACAACTTTATGGAGAACAGAAATATTTAAAGTTTTAATTTATTTTTCTAAAATGGCCCAAGAGCAAAGAAAACAATGTTTTTATTTGTTATTTTTACTTTTTTGAGAACATTATTTATTTATTTTTTTTTTTTCATATTCTTTTTATGGCATGTTCATAGTTCACAATTCATAATTCTGCTTTTATTCCTGTTCATGTTCAGAAAACATTTGCTTTCATTGTGGTCAAAAGTTTATCCTGTTAACCTTAAGTCTACTTTGAGTTTTGGCCCCAGGTGCAATTGAGTTTGACCCCCCTGCTGTAGAATAATCGAATCTCATAATTGTCCAATCTGGCTTTTTTATTTTATATCAAGTATTATTGAAAGGGATGTGTTTTGCGAAGGAGCCAATGGAGAGAGAGAGAGGAGTAATGGAGTGACATGAGTTCCCTTAAGATGGTGTTGTAGAGGTGCTTGAGTTGTTAAGTGTACAAGCTGGGAGACGGCAAGCAATGCTCTACAGTAATGGAGCCGGGATAGGATGAGGGCTTGGACTAACAAAGGGATGCGAATGAAGATCAAAGGATTCACCTGCAGATCTTTAGAGAGATGTGTTTTTAATGTCTGCTGTGTTTGTACTAAATCTATTTTTGGTTCTTCCTCTTGTACAGTGAAAAGTGTAAAGCCAGGGGCTTCACTGTGATTGTGGATGGGAGACGGTCTCAGTGGAACGTGGTGAAGACCGTGGTTCTGATGCTGCAGGTGGGAACTGATGCTTATTTAAGTTCTACTTTAAGTTGAGCAGCATGACTTTAAAAACTCTCAACCCATTATCTTCAACCTAATCCTATACTAGGGTCGTGAGGATTGGGGGTTTCCCTAAACCCATCCAGGGGAGAACATTTGGGGTGCTGGGCAGATACACCCAGGAACCAGCTTTAACAAAGCCACTCTTAAGCTTGTGAATTCCTGGCTCCTCATTCCCTTACACTCCATAACAAAAAGATTCTTAGATAATACATGAAAACATTGAAATCTAGGGGGATCTAGGTTTGAATCTCGATCAGCGTAAAGTTTCCATGTTCTCCTTGTGTCTACTAGGTTTCCTTCAGGTTCTCTGGTTTCTTCCCACAGTTTAAAAACAAGGATTCAAAGGCAAATTGAACACTCTAAATTGCCCCATATAGTCTGTGTTTGTGTGAGGAAATGTGCTTAAGAAGGTGCTGGGCAGATACCCCCAGGACTAGACACCAATCTGTTACTGGGCAAACTTACTCACACAAACACCCGTATTTGGAGCAATTTGTAGCCTTTAATTTACCTTGAATCCATGTCTTTGAACTGTGGGAGTAAACCCACAGGGAGAACATCACATTAAAACACCACCCAGATTGTGATTAGAACCTGAATCTCCAATGCTGATATTTGAACGTTCTAACCAGTAGCCACTGTGCCGCCCTGAGGAAAAATTAATTGGTTTAAATTGCCCCATATAGTGTATGTCTGTATAAGTGAGTGTGCCCTCCAATAGATTGGCACCCTGTCCCTGGGTGTATCTGCCCAGTAACCCCCGTCCCCCCCCAATTAAATAAAATTTATTTTATTTAAATAAATGAAATTAAAACCTGGAACATTATATGGTTACCTATTAGAAGAAACTACATTTCTTGATGAATTATTGATAATTTTTTGAGTAATTATTGATAAAGTGTGAAAGAGAAACGGTTCTCATCTCTCAGTCCCTGACCCGGATTTCTCAGGGCTGTTGGAGCTTGACAGAGTCTCTGTTCTTTCCAAAATCAGCAGTGAAACATAGCTTTGAAGATTCCTCTTGCCCAAAATTGGTAATCTCTTTCAGCTAGAGGGAAATGCTCTGGGCAGAGATCTTCTCACGTCCGCCTACAACCTGGTGTTACAATTCAATTCCAGCGTTTAATCAGGACAGGGAACTGTATCTTCTGAACAAATTTACTTTCAGATCATCATCAACATAAACAGCACCTTTCAGAAGATCTTAGCACAGAGGTAGCTCAGCTATTAAATATGTATACAGTACAGTTAAACGTTTAAACACACCCCCTTCTTGGGCCATTATCTATGTCCTCCACTTACCATATACGTAGATGGACTTTGTAGTTTTATAATTACAGACTGTAGTCCATCTGTTTTCTTGTTTTTGTTAGTCCCCTGTTGGTTATCTGTTCTCTATTGGTCAGGACATCACAACCCACAACCTTCTGATTGATAACTTCACACCCTGCTTCCTTAATGACAAGCCTTAGGACTGTAGAGGTGTCCTAATACCTTTGTTTCTGTAGTGTATTAGTCCTTAATTTATTAATGTTGTGATGGATGTTAACTGAGCAAAATATCTGGAGGACTTACAGCCTGCCTTCTGTTTTGCACTGCGCCTCTTCAGAATGTCATCCCAGCCGAGGTGTCCCTGGTGTGTGTTGTGAAACCAGATGAATTCTGGGACAAGAAGGTGACCCACTTCTGCTTCTGGAAGGAAAAAGACAGGCTGGGGTTTGAGGTGAGAGACTTCTTTCTAATAATGTCTGTAAATATAGATAAGAAATGACCAATGCATAATATTGCCACTGTTTTAATTAAGTATATATATATAGGTGGATGGATAATGTGTGTGTGTGTGTGTGTGTGTATATATATATATATATATATATATATATATATATATATATATATATATATATATATATATATATATATATATATATATACACACACATACAGTATAAATGTGTGTGTGTATGCAAAAATAGAGGCCTTACAAAAATTTCTTCAAATGTTAATGAATGTACATTTATATTATCTCCAGTACAGTGTCTGCTGGATGATCATCTCATCTCATTGGCTTGTTATGTAAAGTCAGCTGGTTTACCTTTGGTGGCCGTACAGTGTAGTCATTATATTTCTCCAGTGAGCTGCGTTAGTTCCTCCTGGCAGTGTTTCTAAACTGAGCCCTGAGCTTTTCTGTCCTGGTGTTAAGGAGTGCAGATACTTCACACGGTTCTGCCTCTCCCTCTCAGAAATAATTAATTCATTATGACTGGTGGAATACTTTCAGCGCAGGAAAATACACTAAGTGATGTGCTGCAGTGGGACCTCAGTGCTGATATCTAGAGAAAGGCGAGACGTGGTGTGCAGGTACTTGGCAGACTGAGGGGTGTGGTCTCCTGTCAATCATGGAAAAGTGGTTTGGGATGCAAGGGGGGAGGGGTTGTATTTCGTCTGATGTAAATTTATTGTATTTACAATTTATTGTATTGTACTTGTAAATTTATTTTGCTTTTGTTACTGCTACCCAAATGTAAAAAAAATGTCCTAACATCAGAAAATCTTAACCGTCTAACGCATCTTGTTTTTGACTAATGGATTTTTAAGTAGAATAATTAATCCAGACTTTTTGGAACTTTTTTTTCTTATTTAAAGAAGTCTTAACAAGATCATTTTGCTCAAATAAATCATGTACATAAAATAAATAAATAAATAAATCAATCAATATATAATATATATAATGTATAATTTAATATACAGTATAATATATATGATATAATATAATATTGTAATGTAATGTAATATATAATGTAACATAATTTTTTAGAATAGATTTTATGCCGTGTGCCTGAATTTGTATTTCTGTGTCCGTTTGTCATTTAATTTGAGCATCACCTGTTTCCGGGCTGTAAATGTGGGCCAGTGGGTCCCACTGGGTCGTTTCCTCCTGCAGTCATCCTGTTGAAGCAGATGGTGCATTCTGGGTTGGAATGGAGGTCACTGTACTGATTGTTGCCAGCAGGGTGAACTGATTGGGGACAGTTGAGGAAGCAGCCATTGCTTAGACTCTTGTGACCTACATGAGGACAAATGCAGCTGCTCAGAGACATGGATGGAAATGATTTTATAAAATACCAACGTGAGACGTTGGCCAAACCCTGGCCTGACATCGATTGGGTGGTATGGTGTAGTAGCTCAGTGGTTAGTGTGGTGGGCTTTAATCTGAAGGTTGTGAGTTCAAATCCCAGGTTCACTTAAGTTACCAATGTGGGTCCTTGAGTAAGACCCATAACCTTTATTGCGCCAGAGATGCTGTGGCCAACCCTGTGCTCGCTTTGTAAGGTCGCTTTGGATAAAAGTGTGTGCTAAATGACCAAATGCTAAATGCGGCACGGTGGCTTAGTGGTTAGCACGTTCGCCTCTCAGCGCTAGGGATTCCCGGTTCGAATCCCAATCTGGGTGGAGTTCCCACGTTCTCCCCGTGTCCGTGTGGGTTTCCTCCAGGTTTTCCGGTTTCGTCCCACGGTCTAAAAACATGGATCAAGGTCAATTGAATTCTCCAAATTGCTCCATATAGAGTGTGTGTGAGTGAGTGTGTTCCCAGCGATAGATTGGCGCCCTGTCCTTGGGTGTATCCGCCCAGCGCCCAAAACGTTCTCTCCTGGATGGGCATGGGGAACCCCCCCGCGACCCTAACAGAGAATAAGGCGGAAGATAATGGATGGATGAATTTGATGGCCTTGTGCTCTTCTTCTGCCGCTCAGCTCCCAGCAGACCAGCCAGTTCAGCTCTGCACATTTTTCTGCTCAACACATTCTTTTCTGCCGACCGGCGTTAGAAGTGGTCCGCAGATTTGGCCCCCAGCCATGTAGGCGACCACAGCCATGTACTCGTGTGATTTCATGGTGCGGTGGAGGCTTTTAACAAGCAATGGCTTTTTTACCGGCAAGCGGGCATGTTTCCTTCAGCTCTCAAGCAGAGGACTTCTGCTCATGAAAGTATTTTTCACTGTGTAAAAGCAATTAAAGTAATCAATCAGGCCAGATTAAATGCTTGTGTGCATGAGCGCTTTCATGTATTTATTTATTTTTCGACGTTTAACCACTGTAACCGCCTGAAACGACATTGCTATCACTTTTTCCACACTTTAATGGCCTAATGGGTGGAATAAACCAAATAGAACTTTCTTTTTTCCCTTCCTTTTAACTAGAACTCCTTCATTCTGCCTCTTTTGCCACAATTGCTTAGCTGTACACTATTTCACAGCCTTAAAGGCACGAGCGAGCAGTTCTTGCGCATATGCATGGTTTGGTTATTATATGGATTACTATCACGCACGGGTTTCCAAAGACCGTTTTAGTTGCAGACTGATATATTTTAATTATTATTATTTTTTAGTAGTTGGTGCCAGTAGGGTAACTAATCATTCATTCATTATCTTCTGCTTTATCCTATATTAGGATAAATAATCCTTTATCCTATATTAGGAGAAAGTTTCAGGCGCTGGGCAGATACACCCAGGACAGGGCGCCAATCTATCACTGGGCACACACTAACTCACACAGACACGCACGCATACACACACTATATGGGGCAATTTGGAGAACTCAATTGACTTGTTCCATGTTTTTGGACTGTGGGAGGAAACCGGAGAACCCGGAGGAAACCCACGCAGACATGGGGAGAAAATGGAAACTCCACCCTGATGGGGATTCGAACCGGGAATCCCTAGTGCTGAGAGGAGAACGTGCTAACCACTAAGCCACTGTGCCGCCTGTAGGGTAACTAATGATATTATATATCCATCCATTATCTTCCACTTTATTCTCTACTGTGGTCGCGGGGGGGGTTCCCCATGCCCATGCAGGGGGGAACGTTCACACACACATACACATACATATATATATATATATATATATATATAATTAGTAGGGGTGAGCTGCAATATTCGCTGATTCGACGATTCGATTCGGAGAACCGTAGTCGACTATGAACCTCATAGTCGAATGTACCATTTTGACCACATGGGGGTGCCCATGGCTGCTGCTAAGCATTAGTTTTTACATGAAATGTCTTTGTTTTCGTTATATATATATAGCCTTTTGTCAAATAAAATCATCATAATTTGTAGGAAAAAAAAAAGAAAAAAGAAAAACAAAAAAAAAAGGTTTTCTTTTGTTAGAAAAACAAGTAAAATATAAAAAAAAAATCGTTTTTTTAAGAACTACGCTTATAGCGCCATCTTGTGGTGAAATTTTAACTGATTCGACTATCAGTCGACTAGAGGGAAAATCTGACGAATCAGATTCGACTATGAAAATCTTTAGTTGAGTACACCCCTAATAATTACACATACATCCATACAGAGGTTCCTTCTGAGCTGCTTTCTATGTGTTTGTGTTTTGCAGGTGATCTTGGTCTCGGCCAATAAGCTGACTCGCTACATCGAGCCCTGTCAGCTCACAGATGAATTCGGAGGCAGTCTGCAGTACGACCACATGGACTGGCTTAACAAGAGGCTGGTCAGTAAGAGTTTCTCAGTTTACCCCTCGTATGAATTTACTGTAAATCACTGTTGGAGTTTTCCTTTCATGGATTACAGACAGACCGGGCTGAGTTACAGGGCCTGCGGTAAATCCTCCCTAAAAATAACATCCTGTCAACTTGAGGTTTCACAAAGAAAGATGACTGTTCTGCTTAATGACCGGATCATGCTGTTCAGACCTGAAGCACGGATGTGTTAAACTGTGGCAGAGCAGGACTACCCAGATTGAGGATAAGGCATCATTCTCAGGCTTCATATCAGTGCAGTGATTGTAAATCGTTGTCCTGAGGCAGTATGACATGCAGAGCTGATTTAGGTGAATTTGAAATGAATGATCATCTTTGTATAGAAAAAAAAGACTATTTTGCTTACAGTGATTTAACCCATCTTAACCAACAATTTTATATTTTTATAATAACGGCTTCTTTGTTCTGTATTTTTGTCCCAAATTAAACTTGTTACTGGAATAAATATGCAGCCATAGGATTCTCTTACACCTCGCCAACAGTCTTATTTTAACACCTTTCGCCTGCATTGTTTAAATAGCTATAAAATGTTAAATATCATCTATCCCGATTACACCCAAAACACACGAAGGAGGAATGATTTTCCTCAGAAATTTCTCAGAAAATGGCAACAGCCTTCAATGTTATGATGAAATTATTTTTATTTTTGTTGCATTTTCCGAATACACAGATTTAGGTTATACTTCTATATATACACAACTGAAAAAAAGAAATAAATAACAATTACACAAGAAATCAATTTAATATAAATGAAATGTATTAAAGTATAAGTATAGATGTATAAAATGAACAAGAATAGATTTTTTTTTTCAAAATGATTTTTATTATATAATAATTAATCCAAAAACATTTTAGTTGTCTCTTTTGTCAAAAAACTAAATATCAGTTTTCTGCCGAGTAAGCGATTTTGTTTTCTGAATATTTTGTGCATTCAAAGTTGCTTGCTGGTCTCCCAGCTTGGACATTTATGTTTCTAAAACCGATTTAAAACTCTGCAGCCTGACTTGTGTTCAACCACCCATTACCCACAACCCCATTACTCCTCTCTCTCTCTCTCCATTGGTTCCTGTAGCTGCTGCATTCAGTACAAGACACTGACTCTGATCTACAGGACAATCTCTGGATCTGCCCTCTCTAACCTTTACTCTATATTTTTAAAATACACTCCGGCTCGTTCGCTTCACTCTTGTGATGAATGTCGCCTGGTGCTTGAAACTCACCGTGGTGCCAATTCTTACTCTGTATTGTTCACCACCGATCAATGGTGGAACCATTTTCCCAACTCTGTCTGTAATCTGTCCGAGTCACTTAGCATTTTTAAGAAACGACACAAAACGCATCACTTCGGAATTGGATAATGATCAGGTTTGATTATACTACAGTGTAGCCATTTTCTCCTTAACTACTGATTTATGATGTTCTCATTTGTAAGTCGCTTTGGAGCAAAGCATCCGCTAAATGACTAAATGGAAATGTTAAAAGGTTTACAGATTAGTAAAATGTAATGGGCTGTGTGATGCAACGTGTAGTGCCCTTTACCTCAGTCCTATTGTAGTTGTGTTTTTGTGTTTGGTCGCAGGTTAAAATGTTAGTGTTGTTGTAACCTGGTGTAGCCCATCCACCATAAGGTTAGACGTTTTGTACATTCTAAAGAGCCACATCCCACGTTCTTTCTGTTCTTTGTGGGATACATTGTGGGAGGCATTGGAATGACGCCGAAACACCTGCATTGGAATCGGTGTAAACGGGTTCTTTCTGTTTTCTAGGTGTTTGAGAAGTTTACCAAAGAGTCCACCTCCCTGTTGGATGAGCTCACCATCATTAATGAAAACGAGAAGGGGAGTCAGCCAGACAAAACCAGGTAGAGCATGACTCAGCATCTCAGCACATGCTTCATCCTGCTGTTCTCCAATTTCAGTCTCATTACCGTCCGTCTTTGGGTTTTATTAAATAATGTCACGTATTCATGAGGTCTTCAGCGTTCCTATCACTTTACTCGTATCGGTGGCCCTGTAGCAGAAACACTAATCCGAGTGAATCTACTCTGATTTCTGAGCTTAGGAGAAAGAGTCGAGGTTTAAAAAAGAGGTGATTTTAATTCCTGCAATTTATGTATTATTATTTATTGACAGATTGCAATTTTGTTATAAGTAACATATAGGGTTTAATTAATGAATCATGCTTCACCAGCAGGTTGTAGCTTAACATAGCAGGTTATTAATCCAGGTAAATCTCCCTGTAAACAAGTAAAGGTTACTTTAAGATTGGGTATGAAAATAAGTTTCTAAATGCAATTGTCATTTTTATGCTACCTTTTTTTTTTTTTGAGTTCGACAACTACTATAATCTCCCGGAAATGACAATTTTAGTTACTTTTATAAACCCTCAAAGATTTTAATGACTATATTAATCCTTCTGATTGCCATGACTACTACAGTATAATCCCTCAAACTGAGATTTTAAATGACTACTATAATTAAACAACTTGTTTGTGCATTTTTAAGTACTATTATCCCTTGGCAACAATGTTTTACACATTTTTTACTACTATAATCTCATAGAAACCAATAGCGACTGCTATAATTCCTCCTAAGATAATTCCTAAGATTTTAACCACCATCAGATTTTTTTTGTAAGTTATTTAAAAAAAAAATTAATTGATTTATTTATTTCATTTTTTTTCTACTATAATCCCTTAGAAATTTTTTTTGTGTTATTTATTTATTTAATTACAATAATCCCTCAGAAACCATGGTTGTAACAACGACTGTAATTTCCCAAAGATGTTTCTAATGGCTACTATAATCCCTCTGAAATTATTATTATTTTTTTGTAACTATAATCCCTCAAAAATTAGGTATTTTAAAATTTCTTTTAAGTGCAATAATCCCTTGGGAACAACGTTTATTTTTACTATTATGATCCTTCAGAAACCAGATTTTAGCAACCAATATATTTCATTTAATAACTGTTATGAACTACATTAATTCCTTAAAAACTGTGGTTGTCATGACTACTCTAATAGGTCTGCAGAAGGTACTAATGTGGGTCCCTGAGCAAGACCCTCATTTCTCCAGAGGGGCTGTTCTGGGGTGTTCTGACCTCAACCATGTTGGTATAGTTTGTGGATAAAAGCATCTGCTAAATTACCTAATGTAATGTACCTTCATATTGTTCCGTCAACACCCGAACCACTGAGCTACCATCCCCAGCCGTTCTGGAAAATTGTTCTAACTACATCTTAAGAATCTCATGAGTGCAAACTTTTTTTTTTTTATTATTATTTCTCTGGTTTTCCATACATATAAATTCTGGGTTTGTTCGCTGATCCTCCTAACATCATGTCTTGTTCTCCTTCAGGCCGCCCGACTGCAATATCCTTCCATCGTTTGACCCAGAAACTGTCCTACAAACTGGTAAGCAGATGGCTTTCTGTAACATTTATGAGGGACATTTGGCAAATCGTTGAGTCTTAATAATAACATCCCATTAGGATCAACTGCATAACAACCAGAAAACCAAAGGAAAAGGAAGGTTGTGTATTAACGGTAGAGCAATATGGTAGAGCAATCTAAAGTAATATGAAATTTACCAGAGAGCCTGTGTTCAGCAGTATCAAACATTTGGTTTAGTACTTGGTGCCACCTCAGTTCTCCATTCTGTCAGACGTGGAATAAATAACCTCTGCTAAACGTGTCTGCGCCAACATAGTGGCCAAAGCGGATTCCTTGGGCTGGAATTTTTACCAATTATGTGGTTTTTAATGTGGTGCTTTCACACACATACACACACGGGCTGCTTTTTAAATAGAGGTTTTAACGGAAAAGGATTCCTGTTCCCGGTTGCTTCAGAACATTCTGGTCATTTCTTAATCCTGTTTATATACGTCTTTTATTTCTTTTTTTTTTTAGTTTCCAGTCAAAGTTTTTTTACAGATTTTTACTATTTTCCTGTAAGATGAAGGCGAAAGTTTGGACACAACTTCTTACTGTAAAGATGGACTTTGTAGTTCTCCAATTCCAGACTGTAGTTCATCTGTTTGTGTTCTACAGTACATACTCTGTACGTCCCCTTTACTCTGTTCTAATGGTCAGAACCCCAATAGTACCACCACAGAGCAGGGATTATTTGGTGGGTGCGTTATTCCTATCCCAGCAGTGTCACTGAGGTGTTTTAAATGAAACTCCAGCAGCACTGCTGCACTAAACCCCCTCACCACATCAGTGTCACTGCAGAACTGACAATAAACAATCCACCACCCAAATTACACCTGTTCTGTGATGGTGCTGACCAATAGAGAACAGAGAACCAACAGGGGACGAACAACAACAAGAACACAGATGGACTACAGTTTGTAATTGTAAAACTACAAAATCCATCTACATGGTAAGTGGAGGAAATGGACATTGGAGTAAAAAAGGGGCGTGTACAAACTTTTGACTGGAACTGCTTTTTTTCTTCTTTTTTGCTGCACTTCCTGTAAAGATGGACTTTGTATTTCTCGTATTCCAGACTGTAGTCCATCTGTTTGTGTTCTACAGTACATACTGTGTACATCCCCTTTACTCTGTTCTAATGGTCAGAACCCCAATAGTACCATCACAGAGCAGGGATTTTTTGGTGGTTCTCGTGAGGCCGGTGGAAGCCTCGTCTCTTCATCGGGACAATGCGACACTGTTCTAAAACAAAGCCATTGTCAGTTTCGATGACTCGCACACTGAGTGAAGGCTTGTCTTCAGAAGCACAGGACAGGAGTGTGATGATTTATTCAGAGTGTTTCCGCTGTCAGCTGTAAGGACGTGCTGATGGAGGTAAAGTTGTGCTGATGTAAAATCAGTCCGACTCGTTCAGCTGAGACGCCACTTCTTATTGTTCCAGAAAATAAGATCCGTGGATTTTATGGGTTTAGTATTATTTGATGTATCCTTGTCTCACTTGCTTTTAAATTTATTTATTTTATTTATTATTATTATTTTTTTTGTGTTGACATTCAGGTTCATTATTTATCCTCATTCTTACTCTCGCTTTTCTTTCAAATGTTTTACCTTTTTTTTTTTTTTTTTTTTTTATCTTGGTGTCTCTCTTCACTCGCTTTTCCTCTCCCTCACTTGTCTGCTCTCGCTTGCCCGCACTCGCACTCTCACTGACCCAGTCTCTCTTGCTTGCCTGCACTTGCTCGCCCGCTCTCGCTCTCTCCTGCTTGCCCGCTTTCTTTCTCTCTTGCTGACCCAGTCTCTCTCGCTTGCAGCGTTTGCTTTCTCTCTCTCTCTCGCTGACCCTGTCTCTCTCGCTTGCCCACTCTCACTCTCTCGCTTGCCCGCACTTGCTCTTTCTCGCTGACCCAGTCTCTCTCACTTGCCCACTCTTGCTCTCTCTCTCGCTTGCCCGCACTCGCTCTCTCTCGCTTGCCCGCACTCACTCTCTCTCTCACTTGCCCACACTCGCTCTTTCTCTCGCTGACCCAGTCTCTCTTTCTTGCCCGCACTCGCTCTTTCTCTCGCTGACCCAGTCTCTCTTTCTTGCCCGCACTCGCTCTTTCTCTCGCTGACCCAGTCTCTCTTTCTTGCCCACACTCGCTTTCTCTCCCTTGCCCACTCTCGTTCTCTCTTGCTGGCCCAGTCTCTCTTACCTTCTCTCGGTCAGTATTGTGCTCTCACCCATTCTCAGTCGCTCTAGCACACCCGTGGTCTCGCGAACTCTCTTGCTCGCTCAGTGTCTCGTGCGCTTTCAGCCTTGTGCAGTCTCGCTCTAGGGCTTAATGTATTTAGTTCAATTAAATAAAGTAAAAAAAAACATTAAATTACTATTTTAAATGTAAACACCAAAAGAAATGACTTCTATTCTACTTTTTCATAATGTATGAAATGTTTAGTAAGACATCAAGGATGCTTGTATGTAGTTACTACAACAGTAAATAACTTTTATATAAATAACCGTCCTGTATTTTCTTTAGGTCATGAGTTGCTGTCAGAACTGCAGCAGAGGCGGTTTAATGGTTCTGAGGCTGGAGGAGGTGGAGGTGGTGGGGGTGGGACTGCAGGCAATGTTGGGACAGTTTGGTCACCGATGGATGACGAGCTCCTGGCTCAGCCTCAGGTGATGAAGCTGTTAGACTCTCTGCGTGAGCAATACACCAAGTACCAGGAGGTGTGTCGCCAGCGTAGCCGCCGCTCGCAGCTCGACCAGATACACACTAAAGTCATGCAGGTAAAGTAAACTTACCTATCAGGGTTTGTATTGTGGTCTGTATTTTCACCTGCTGTAATGTCACATGTATGGTATAACTTGGTGTAGGATGGAGTTGACAGGGTGGGGCGGTTTGATGGTTTGTGGGGTTGGTTGGGTAGTGTATCTTGGGTTGTGGTTTGTTTGAATGGTTTTACTGGATGGGGTGCAGTTGAATGGTTCAACTTGGGTTTTGGGGGGTGAACGGTTTGACTCAGTTGTTGGTGGAAGATTTGACTAGGGTGCGGTGTCGGTTTGGGGTGGATTGTTCGAATCGTGTGTGGAGTCGTTTGGGGGTGGACTGTTTGACACAGGTGCGGGGTGGGTTGTGGGTGGACCCTGTGAATCGTTTGGTGGTGGACGGTGTGACCCAGGTGCAGGGTCGGTTGTGGGTGGATGGTTTGACTGTTGAGGTGGCCAGTGTGACTCGTTTGGGGGTGGATGGTTCGTATCGGGTGCGGGGTCAGTTGGGAGTGGGCTGTCCGACTAGGCGGTTGGACGGTCCGACTTGAAGGCAGGGGTGGTTGGTCGGTCGGGGGGTGGACGGTTTGAATTGTTCGAGGGTGGACGGTTTAAATTGGGTGCGAGGTCTTTTGGGACTGTTAAACTCTGGGACAAGGGCGGTTGGATGGCCCCACTCGGGGTGGGCCGGGGTTGGGCGGCCCCACTCGGGCGGTGGGACTGTATCAGTGTATTGTATCAAATCAGTAGTGCTTCTAAAACCTGGTGCATTAACACTTTTCCTATAAAGCATTAAACATAATGCTCCCTCAGACCTCCGTCTACTCACCACAGACTTAAATTTATTTACTGACGTCAGGGAATTGAATTTGTGAACTTACCTTGAGCTCTGAATGAAATTACTGACGTTCGTTTTGGACTCAGAAGAGCAGATCGTTTTAATTAATCCACCTGCATCAGCACTGCAGCTTTATTTAAACTAAATTCACTGCTCATCCTGAGAGAGCGCCATCAGCTACATACACATTTCAAGATCAAGTCTCATTACGCTGGCACATGGGGAGTATGATTTGAATTGTAAATCACGTCAGTCAGAGGCGGTCATGTGTTCTCACAGTTCTCCTCTCGGAGCTTTGTGGCGGTACTGGTGTTTCAGCAACTGATCACTTATTTGAAGTTTTGCAGGTTTATAAACCATATGCTGCATTTTATTGTTGCCTTTGTAAAAGATATCTGCATTTATAAACCACTTTCCACATTCAGAGGCTTAATGACAGGACAGTAAATCTTTCATATTAGGGAAAGTGGTCACATACTAGTATAGCACCAGTCAAAAGTTTGGACACGCCCCCTTTTTGCTTTTACATTACTGTAAACATGGACTTTGTAGTTCTCCGATTCCTGACTGTAGTCCATCTGTTTGTGTTCTACAGTACATACTGTGTACGTCCCCTTTACTCTGTTCTAATGGTCAGAACCCTAATAGAACCACCACAGAGCAGGGATTATTTGGTGGGTGCATTATTCCTATCCCAGCAGTGTCACTGAGGTGTTTAAATGAAACTCCAGCTGCACTAAAACCCCCTCACCACATCAGTCACTCCAGAACTGAAATTAAACAATCCACCACCCAAATTACACCTGTTCTGTGATGATCCTGACCAACAGAGAACCAACAGATGACAACAAAAAAAAACTACAGTCCAGCCATATGATGAGTAAAGAACGTGAACAAGTATCCCAGTGTAGGAATTGTAAACTGTAAGATCCTCAGCAGTGTGTAACTGTGTGGGTTGTTCTCATGTGTGCAGGTTGTGAACTGGCTGGAGGGTCCGGGTACGGATCAGCTGCGGACTCAGTGGGGGATCGGGGACTCGATTCGGGCTTCGCAGGCTCTGCAGCTTAAACACGAGGAAATCGAGAGTCAACACAGTGTAAGCATGAGGACCGGCGTTTCATAATCTGCTTTCCAAGTCGCTCTGCACAAAGACACCTGTTAGATACTGTACACATGACCACAAACATCTAAGATGTACAGACTTGGTTTGAAAATTTTGAATTTGTTTTCGAACTGTTTTAGACGAGATCTCGACTAATGTACAGGTTTTTTTTATTTTTTTTTTACTTTAACAAGCAAAGCAATATTTCAGTTAATAAAGCAATAGGGCACGAGAGGGTAAGGCGTGATTTTCGTAGCATTATAGTGTGTTTTTTAAATGGTTACAATCACTCTATTAAAAACAAGGTTTAATTTGAAATGCATAAATTAAAACAACTTGATATAATCTAGTCCAGTTTTTAAACTAAACGCTAATCGCTGAGTAACAGGTTACAGGTTTCTTTAATAATTTAAAAAATACCATCCAGTGTCAATTACAGAACAATATTTTTATTTTAAACAACAGCTGATGAGGGTTATGTGCAATGTTCGCTACGTGAAGAGATGCCTCTGGACTAATGTACAGATTATTATTAATTTTATTTTTCCTACTATGAGCAAATCATCAGTTAAAAAAGCAATAAGGCATGAGAGGGTAAGATGTGATGCGTAGAATTATAGTGTGTTTTGTAAACAGTTACAAACACAATAAAATAAACAAGGTACAATTTAAAATGCAGTAATTAAAACTAAATTATTTATGATCTGGTCTACGTGATGTGATCTACTCCAGTTTTTTAAGTTAACGCTAATCGCTGAGTAACAGGTTACAGGTTTCTTTAACAATCAAAAAAATGCTATCAGTGACCAAATTACAGAACAGAATTTTAATTTTAAGCAACAGCTGATGAGTTATGTGTAATTTTTTTCTACGTAAGAGATGCATCTGGACTAATGTACAGATTATTTGATATGTAACAAAGCATAATATTAGTTAATAAAACAATAGGACTCTAGAGGGTAAGGCATGATGCTTGGCATTATCGTGTGTTTTTTAAACAGTTACAATCACACTATAATTAAAAAAGGTTTTATTTTAAATGTGTTAATTATAACAAAATAATTTATATTCTGGTCTCCGTGATGTAATCTAGTCCTGTTTATAAAGTGAATGCTAATCAGAGTTACAGGTTTCTTTAACAATTTTTTTGTTTAAACAACTGCCGCAACAGTTTTAGTGCTCATTAGGTATCAGCTTTCTGTTTATATTAATCTGTATTTCCATGTATGGTACATGATTTGATTGGTACACTGATATGAGTGTGAAGTGCTCAGAGATGTGTGTTAATGTCACAGCTAAAAACGGTTCAACCAATCACATTAAAGCACTGGAAATATCCGTTTTATAATGAAACTTAATAGCATATAGGAAAGCGTTAATTGGACATAAAGAGACGAAATTTGTATCTTTATCATATTTATTTTCTAAATCCTCTTGTGTAATGTTAGGCTGTGGTAGCTCGGTGGTTATGATGTTGGGTTATCAATCAGAATGTTGTGGCTTCAAATCCCAGATCCCCTGAGGTTACCAATGTGGTTTCTTGAGCAAGGCCCTTAACCCTTAATGCTCTAGGGGTGCTGCGGAACACCCCGTGTTCTGACCCCAACCATCAAATTTGGATAATTGCAAGTTGTTTTGGATAAAAGCGTCTGCTAAATGACCAAATGTAAATCTATGTAATGTATGTCCTCACTTTGGACTGCATGTGGACAGTCTTTGCTCTAACTGATGGAGGTGTTGCTCTTTATTATTGCAGGTTAAGACATGTTTCAGAAATCCAGCTGTGAGCTGGAGGCGTGTTTGTGTAATTGTGGTTTGTGGCTGCACCACTGACAGAATAACTGTGGTTCAGGTTTGTGTCAGGCTGGTTATGTTTCAGTCTCTATAATGAGCTGGTTTGTGGTTTCTGACATCTGATAAAAAAAGTATGATAAAGTAAAGAACTTCGCAACTTTTTGTTGTTTTTGAAAAAAGTGAAACCTTCGTTTTTATGAAAACTGACCATTTTTATGAAAACTGACCCACATGAGTATACTGTAGCACCTAGGTATACTATAGGTATGCAATTGTGTACTCTATTAAATTGTTTCCACAATGTTCAAAGTTCCTTCTTTTCTGGAAAGTCTTAAACAAAGCAAGGTTCGTATTGGGTGATTGATGGGGTTAAGGTCAGACCTCAGTGTGGGCCGGTCCCGTTCTTCCACACGACAGAAAGCTTAACTAGAATGGTGATTACTTACAATCCACTCTCTTCATCAGTGTCGAACATCAGTGTCTGACATCACACATGCTTTTCTTGATGAATGACACTCCAAAAATTGCATCTTCAGTTTTTTGTCTTCATCTTCATCAATGCACAGGTTTTCCAATACTTTTGTCCAATATGATGTTTAAAATTTTGGCTACATACAGGTTAAAATATTTATCCATCTTTAAACCTAACTAATATCTTAGAAACTGAATGAAGCACTCTTGCATTGTGTGCAGGAGTGGTTTGCGGTGTATGTGGAGCTGAACCAGCAGATGGCAGCGCTGCTGAATGCGGGTGATGAGGAGGACCTGTTGGAGCTGAAGACTCTGCAGCAGCAGCTCAGTGACGTTTGCTATAGACAGGCGAGCCAGCTGGAGTCCAGACAGAACGTGCTACACTCGGCCCACGAGTTCCACAGCACGGCCCAGGATGTACGTCCCTCACATGACACGTCAGACACACCAAACACCTTTTTGATTTATTGGTTATAGGGGTTGTTTGTAATTAGGAGGTTTATTTTTTTATTATTATTACTTAGGGGTTGGTATTTGTTTTGTGAATAATTTTCAATGTATTTTTTTCTTATAGTTTTTTAAAATATTTTTTTTAATTTTTTAAATTAATTTATTTTTATTTACTTATTTATTTTATATTATATTATTATATTATATATATATATATATATATAACATTTTTTGTTCCTGTAGCGGCTGCATTCAGTACAAGACACTAACTCTGATCTACAGGACAATCTCTGGATCTGCCTCATCTTACTTTCACATATTTCCAAAATACACTCCGACTCGTTCACTTCACTCTAGTGATGAATGTCACTCTTTATTGTTTACGTTTGTTTTATTTCACTTTTTTTTCAGCTCTCTCAGCAACTAGATGGCCTGCTGGGCATGCTCTGTGCAGACGTCGCGCCGGCCGATGGAGCTGCTATTCAGCAAACTCTAAAGCACCTGGAGGAGAAACTAAAGAGTGTTGGTAAGAACTGGTTATCCCTCAGGAGATCTTCAAAAAAAAAACACCCTCTCTTGATCCTAAGGCCAAAAAATGGCCACATCACTTTTACTGCTAGATTATATTTTCGTATATATTTCTTTACTTCAGTGTGAAATGTACATCCATCCATTATCTTCCGCTTTATCCTCGACTAGGGAAGCGGTGGGAGGTTGGGGGAGTTTACAGCACTGGGAAGATACACCCAGGATAAGGCGCCAATCTATTGCTGGGCACACACTCATTCACTCAGGCACACACACGAACACACTCTATATGGGGCAATTTGGAGAATTCAAGTGACCTTGATCCATGTTTTTAGACTGTGGGAGGAAACCAGAGAACCCGGAGGAAACCCACACGGACACGGGGAGAACATGGAAACTCCACCCAGATTGGGATTCGAACCGGGAATCTCTAGTGCTGGGAGGAGAACATGCTAACCACTAAGCCACCGCCCTGGTTGACAAATATTTTAAGTTTAATGTTAATTTTCATGGCTATGCGGATGACACCCAGCTCTACCTATCTAGCAAAACCTCTCCCTGTCTTCAGATTTCATCCCTCACTGATTGTTTAACAGAAATAAAATCCTGGTTCAGAACAAATTTCCTTAAATTAAACACTGATGGGGCGGCACGGTGGCTTAGTGGTTAGCACGTCTGCCACTCAGCTCTACATCATTAAATTTAAATTTCATCTCACATGTCCGTATTTCAGAGGGAGCCCTGCAGGGTCTGAGGGAGAAGGGCCAGGTTCTTCTCGACCAGGTTTCCAACCAATCATCCTGGTTCTACGGAAAAGATGTGCCGATTGAAAACAAGGAGAACGTCGACCACATTCACAACGTTATGGAGGATATGCAGCTGCGCAAACAGAGGTTTGGATTCAACACAGTAACTCTCGCTCAATGGCATTCTCATACACTTTCTCAAGGAGTTGAGAAAGTCAGACAGACAGACAGAGTCTGACAGACAGACACAGACAGACAGACTATATATATATATATATATATATATATATATATATATATATATATATATATATATATATATATATATATATATATACACACACACACGTCATTGTTTTGCTTCCGTGAGGATGTCTAACACTCATGTGTAGCAGTTGTGTTGTGAAAAGCCGTCTGTACATTGCAAAACTGAATGTATGTGTGTGTGTGTGTATATATATATATATATATATATATATATATATATATGTATGTATGTATGTATGTATGTGTGTGTGTGTATATGTATGTATGAATGAATGATATATACTAAATCTACTTGCTGACTTCTAACGGATGCTCAGAAGCATTTAGCCTGTTTTTCAGCCTATTGTATGTATTTTCTTTCTTACTGATCAGTTTATTGTGTAGTAAATGCTTTAAAGTCAGCAGTAAACCAGTTAACAAGTGAACCATTTGGAATGCACAATGTGGAGCCAAAAGTGACAATAATAAAACATAAAAGCCTGTCTGCACTGCCTAAATGACTGTGTTCAGTATTTTAGCTGTTACTCTAAACCTTACTTTCCCCTCTGCTCTTGTAATAATGCTTTAAAGGTTTAATGACTCATTTAGTCAGCTTAAATATTTATGAACTCGTATCCTGTTGTGACTCTGTACGTTTGTAAGTCTCATTCTTCAAGATTTAGACGCATTACAACTTGCTAAAGATGATCAAAAACCCCACAATGCACAAGATTTAAAGCTTTTATTAAATACCTCTTATATTTTGACCTGTGTGTCTTAAAGGTGTGAGGACATGGTAGACGTGAGAAGACTGAAGATGCTGCAGATGGTCCAGCTGTTCAAGTGTGAGGAAGATGCTTCTCAGGTAAGTGGATAAGCTTTCTGGAGTTTCTGCCTTGTAGGTTTTTTTGGGATATTGTGTTTAATTTTAGGTTTATTTTTGGATATTGTTTTTAATTGTTCAAAGCTCCAACTAAGCAACTTTTTTTTTTAAATCAGGGAGGGGAGGGGAATGCGTGCTTATCTGCAGACATTGTTAAAAGATTTTAGCAGATGACTGGAAGTTTAACAACTCATTGGGTGTTGAAAGTTGGGTCAGAATTATTGGGACACGGCAAAACTTTGGACACGCCTCCTTTTTGCTCCATTCTGTATTTCCTACACTTACAATTATGTACTGCTATTTTTTGGTCGGTTCGGTCAGTTAAGAGAACCCCCCTCCCCCTTGGGTCGGTTAAGAGTGTGTGTCCCCGTTGGGTTGGTTAAGAGTGTGTGTGTCAGGTGGGTTGGTTAAGAATGTGTCGTTGGGTCTGTTCAGAGTGTCCCCTATAAAATTGTTTCGGGTTTCATATTAAAATGTTCTCACTGTGTTTCTTTTGTTTCTAAAACAGCGAAAAATCATTGTTCATTGTCTTTGACCTTCACAGGCTGTCGAATGGCTGACTGAGCTGCTGGACGCTCTGCTTAAGACCCACATAAGGCTGGGTGAAGACACTCAGGAAACCAAAGTCCTCCTGGAGAAACACCGAAAGTTTGTGGATGTCGCACAGGTGAGGCAGAAAACTGAGCAACTAATAAACAGTCAAGTTTATGTGAAGAACAACAACCTTGTGTCTCAAAACCAAGAGCGCACAGAAGTTCAGGTTTAGAACACCGTAAAGCTGCTTTGAGACTATGTAATTTTATATAAATAAATAAGCATGAAACTTGTTCTTAAATAGAGCAATGATATCACAATAGGGTGGCTTAGTGGTTAACATGTTCTCCTCTCAGCGCTAGGGATTCCTGATTCGAATCCCAATCTGGGTGGAGTTTCCATGTTCTCCCCGTGTCTGCGTGGGTTTTTTCCGGTTTCTCCCACCGTTCATAAACATGGATCAAGGTCAATTGAATTCTCCAAATTGCCCCATATAGAGTGTTTGTGTGTGTCTGTGTGAGTGAGTGTATACCCAGTAATAGTTTGTTGCTCTGTCCTGGGTGTATCTGCCCAGCGCCCGAAACGTTCTCCCCTGGATGGGCATGGGGAAACCCCCCCGCAACCCTAATATAGGATAAACCCGAAGATAATGGATGGGTGGATGGATGGATATCACAATATAATTTCAAATCCAAGTAAATGCAGGGGACACGGTGGCTAGCACGTTCACCTCTTAGCGCTGGGTGGAGTTTCCATGTTCTCCCTGTGTCCGCGTGCATTTCCTCCAGTTTATATGGTTTCCTCCCACAGTCCAAAAAACATGGCTCAAGGTCAATCGAATTCTCCAAGTTGCCCCATATAGAGTGTGTGAGTGAATGTGTGCCCAATGATAGATTGCCACCCTGTCCTGGGTATATCTGCCAAGCGCCCGAAACGTTTTCCCCTGATGGGCATGGGGAACCCCCCCCCCGACAATAGTAGAGTATAAAGCGGAAGATACTGAATGGATATCACAATATAATTTCAAATCTAAGTAATTGCACAAGCTCAGTCTTTGCTTTTTGTTGTGCTTCTGACGTGTATCTGTTTCTCCTGTCTCTCCATTCAGAGTACTTATGATTATGGGAGACAACTGCTGCAGGCCACTGTGGTACTGTGTCAGTCTCTGCGCTGCGCCACGCGGTCCTCTGGTGACACGCTGCCCCGACTGAACCGCGTGTGGAAGCAGTTCACCATCACAGCCGACGAGCGGCAGCAGCGCCTGGAGACGGCCAGAGACTTCCATGCTGCTGCGGAGAAGGTGCGTTTAATACTGATGGAATATTGTGTAAAATATATGAACAGCAATTAATCCCATTAATATATTTACATTGCATTACGTGATGTCATTGAGCAGATGCTTTCACCCGTGTACCAACTTGATTGGGGTCAGAGCACATGGTTAGCCATGATCCAGCAGCCCCCCTGACACAATGAGGGGTTAAGCACTTTGTTCAATGGCCCATTTTGGGAACATCATTGGACTTGGGATTGGATCCCACAACCTTCAGGTTGATAGTCCAACACCCTGATCGCTGAGTTACCGTTATTTTTGTAAAAGCAATAAGGTACGAGAGGTTGTGCACTGTTGTATATAAATCACTGGAAAGCAGTGTAATTTGGTCGTACAGTTACACCTCTTTTCCTTGATTTATTCACAATAATGCACAACCTCAAGTGCCTTAAAACTTTTATTAAATGTTTACAAAAACTATATATATAAAACACTGTATAATTCGTGAATGCGATTATTGAAAGCTAAATTGTTAATCTGCTCTTTTGGGACGTAATCTATTCAGATTTTTAAAGTGAACACTGATTGCAGAGTTACAGGATTCTGGTTTCTCTAGCTATCAAATACTACGCAGTTTATAAAAAATAAAAATGTATCATATGTCACTCACTGCAACGCATGTGAAGCAGTCAGAGGTGTTCATTAATCAGCATTAATTATCGGCTGAGCAATCAGGTTTAAGGACCTGATCAACCCTGTTATAATAAGGCCCGGGAGGGTTTGCATTATTGTGAATAAATTACAGGAAAGGGGTGTTCTTAGACACGACGTAGACGATATAATATATAACTATAAAATAATTTCCTGTGGATTATTTACAGTAATTCAAATAATAATCTCTAGTGTCTGTCTTTATAAAACTGTTACAAACACTATAATGAAATAAATTGATTTATAAATGCATTTATTAAAAACTAATTTATTAAAAATCTGGTCTTCTGTGCCGCAATCTAGTTCAGTTTAAAATGAACATTGCTTGTTGAGTAACAGGATAATGGTTTCTCTAACAATCAAGAAATGCTATCTAGTGGCCAAAATTCCGAACACAACAGGTTTAGTGCTCATCAGGAATCAGCTCTCTGTTTATATTCATCTGTATTTCCATTTGTGGTCCATGATTTAAAATAATATATTGTACATCACACCGGTACGAATGAGAAGCGCTCAGAGGTGTGTGTTGTAAATGATGTCACGGCTGGACCAACAACTCCGCCAATCAGATTCAAGGACCGGAACTATCTGATTTTTAATCTTACTTAAGTTCTGCACTGTTATGTAATATGAATGAATAATTAAAGCTGTCCTTTGCGACCTCGAGTTCTTCCCTGGTGGCAGAAGTAACGCTAGAGCTGCTTTTGTTTCTGTACTGTCTCACACCATAACGTTCTCCTCCCTCCCTCCCTCCCTCTGCCCACAGGTTCTAAGGGATGGAGCAGAGCAGGCCGGCTCACCTGACGTGGAAGCTTTCGAGGAGGTGGAGACTGTGGGGAAGACTCTTCTGGACCGCCTCACTGTGCCAGTCATCTTTCCTGATGGGTAAGACTCCTGAGATCTGGAGTCATTACACAGTAATCTTACACACTGTTTAAATGTGGCCCAAAGATCAAACCACCTTCACTGGCAATTATATTAGTGTGAGGATGCCGGTTGTGCAAAAACTGGAAAAAGGCAATTACTGTGGTGCAGGGGGTTTTATTGGATCAGATATACACAAAGAAAAATAAACAAAAGCAAAAACTGTTCAAGCATTTGTGACCTAGAAACTAATTGTATTACTGTGTTATTGCAGCCTCTCCACAAGCTGTAACCAACTTATCTCCCCAACCTTCTCAGCCCTTAAATACCCTTCCCTTAATTCATCTTATTTAGACCATACCATTTAAGAGGCTGGTTATACAAACTCAGTTTCCTTTATAGGGCTTTTAACATGTATTTGGTATGTTACACTTTGAGGGGTGTTAATATAACAGGTACAGTCTTCTAGTAATAAAACATTATTACAAAGAAATATTATAATAAGATTAAACTCCCACCCTCCATTAAAACTTTAAACCCCCAAAGAGCAAGCCGAAGCAACAGCTGCAAGAAAAAAACTCCCTGTTGTGTTATTTTAAGGAAGAAACCTTGTGAGGACCAAGGCTCAGTGGGGGGTTCATCCTCCTTGAGCGGCCAGGCAGCATCAACAGTGTAGGACTCTAATGTACAGATTGATGATGGTGATGATCAGGTGACCTGTATTTATTAATTGGAAAACTCTATAAGTCCATTGATGGCACCCAGGAGTTCAGTTACACCTCCTTTCCGTGATTTATTTACAATAATTCACAACCTCGAATGTCTTATTGCTTTTATAAAATGTTCACAAATGCACTATAATAAAAGAAAACAATGTTTAATTTATGAATACGTTTATTGAAATTGTTAGTAATCTGGTCTTTATTCTGATTAATGGCTTGGGTGAAGTGAATGTAAAACACGTTGGTTTTTAGTTCCAGCATCGTATGCATTCTCACGTACGATGCCTTGTACATTGTTGTGAATAAATCACTGGAAAGGGGTGTAATTTGGTCTGCGTACAGTTACACCTCCTTTCCGCGATTTATTCACAATAATTCACAACCTTTAGTGCCTTATTGCTTTTATGAAATGTTTACAAACAAACTATATCATGTTTTATTCATGAATGCGGTTATTGAAAGCAAAATTGTTAGTAATCTGGTCTTTATCTGGTCATTATTCTGATTCTGGGTGAAGTGAATGTAAAAAAAAAACTGCATTGGTTATTAGTTCCAGCATCACGTTCTCGTTCTCATTCTCACATACGATGCCCGTTACAGGAGTGAGCAGTTCTTCGGTAGCCCCGGCGACATGGCGACCTCAGCGGAGAACATCCGCGATAAGATGAAGACGGTTGAGGACAAGCGACTCCACCAGGAGGCAGCAGGACATCCAGAAAGCGATGCCACTCCAGAACCGGAGCCCGAGGAGAGTTAATATATTCCAGACTTAACCTCAGTTCCGAGGGGAGTGGGATGTAACCCTCCTCCCTCCACCAGACCAAGAGTGTCTCTTGTGTCTCGTTCCCATCTCGCCGCTCTAATCTGCCTTTCCAAGCCGTTTTATCCATCCTGATTCGAAGGTAGTAAGCATATAGGCTGAATGTTCTCCGCCATTCCAGCAGAACACTAAAACACTCATGCTGCCTGACCTGAGCTTTTAACGGTGCTACTAAAGCTTATGTGGAATGTAACGAAGCTACCGTGTGTCTGCTCACTGCGTACGTACTCGCTGCGGTGGCCGATTCACGTTGAGCAATGTGTTCTGCTTCCATTGCTTTCCATAAAGCAGTCCAAACATTCTACTGGGTTCTAACTGTCGTCATTGTAAAGCCATGGAACTGAGAATATCCTGCCAAATGTGTCTTCTCATTACCACCTTCGTTGCACATACAGGTGGTTGATTAATGGGATTTCATCGAGTAGTTACATAGAATGAAATCTCCATCGGTACCACTGTTTATAAAAACTGCTATTCTGTCCTGAAAATGCGAGTGGCAACGATTAAGCGATTATTTGCCCGTCACTGTTTATATAATCAGGGATGCATATAAATGATGCCCATGTGTGGTCAAAATTAACATTGCACACCATAAAATTACATCAAATTAAATCTGTAATGCGTTCGTGTACCATGTTTGGCATCTTTGGGCTTCATTAACATACTATACTGTATGTAGTCAGGCTCCACAGAGCTTTCCTTATAACTACCTTATTTCACTTTTTAATTATTATTTTTTTAATTTCCATTGATTTCTCAACATAACACAAAAAAACAAGCTACATTAACCCTCAAAAGATCCTTAAAAAATATGTTTTGATCCTAAAGCCGAAAAATGTCCAAGTTCCAAAACTGTAAAAATGGTATTTTCATACAGTATTTGTTTTACTCTGTAAATGAGTCAGTGATTTAAAAGTTCTTCAGCCTGAAATATACATATCAAATATAACTGAATTTGTTTACATTTTTTTTTCCTTCAATAGACCAGTATGTTCAAAATTCATACACATTTGAATCATTTTTATAACGACCAACACTCATTTTATTATTTTTACTCACACTTACACACTTTATCAATTGGGACACACTTAACACAGTTATATTTTCTTTTTACACACACACACACACACACACACGCCATTATCCAAAAACACCCTTGCCAAAAAAAAGTGTTTAAAAAAAAAAAAACTGAGAAAGTTATACAATAGCGCCACCTGGTCGACAGACATGATAATTTCAAGTTCACCTGTTCTGTTGTATTTACAAAATAAATATTAACGTGAAATATATTTATTTGCAGTTGACAAGGTGGCTTAATGGTTAGCATGTTCTCCTCTCAGTGCTAATCTGGGTGGAGTTTCCATGTTCTTCCGTGTCCGCGTGGGTTTCCTCCGGGTTCTCCGGTTTCCTCCCACAGTCCAAAAACATGGATCAAGGTCAATTGAATTCTCCAAATTGCCCCATATAGAGTGTGTCTGTGTGAGTGTGTGCCCAGTGATAGATTGGCACCCTGTCCTGGGTGTATCTTCCAGTGACTGAAACTTTCTCTCCTGGATGGGCATGGAGAACCCCCACCCAGTAGAACCTGGACCCTAGTAGAGTGTAAAGAGAAAGATAATGGATGGATATTTATTTACGTCAAAATAAATGGGGTGGGGGGGGTAAATAGTATTTTTCATAAGGCTCTTTTTGGCCCTAGAATCAAATAACTTATTGTTACCTTAAGCATTTAAGGATATGTCAACACAATTCTAAAATGTATTTTAAATTTGTATCGTTTGCCAAATTTGATCAGTATATGTCATATAAACAGCCAAAATCACTCATATTAAAAACTAAAAGTGTAGAAATGTCCCAGACATCTTCTGAGGGTTAACTCATTGAAGAATTCAAAGTCAAAGAAATGCCAGACTAGACGTAAAATGTAAAAAAACAAGTATTTGTTGAAAAAATGGCTGCACTGAGCATCACGCACCACCTTCAGGTGCTCCTTTGAGAACCAGACCAAAAGTATTATATGCATCCCTGTATATAATCAACTAATTAATAATTGATTCACTGATTGGAAGAGACAAAGTGTAAATTCAAGTGTAACTTTATGAATTCTATTTGTTTTTGTTTTTATACTTATTACAGTCAATGAACGGATTATTTCATGTTTATGGAGAACGATTATCTGAACTCTTGTCTTGGAAAACATATTTTTCATGTTTTTCTGAATTTTTTTTTTTTTTTTTTTTTTCAAGCCATACAACGGATTAATCAAGAAAACAATTGACAAACCAAAGTACATGTACATGTGACTACATGTCATCAATAACCAGAGGGAAAAAAAAAACTAGTTGAGGGTAATTAGTCAATTGTGTTGCCTTTGTTAGCTAATAATTCATATTTTTGAGTTATTAGTATTATCACTTAAGGTTTACAGTTTAAACTCAAGGTTAAATACTTGAAGTTAGAGTTCCCTGTTACAAATGTTATGCTCCAGCTGCTAGGGATGGGAACGAATCCATGGAAATGTCCATGTTAATATTATAGAATGTACTGATCAGGTGTTCAGTTGTGGTTTTACAGCTTGCGTAATTGGCTGGTGAAATTGGCTGGAACAAACTTGTTCATCCTCCCAGAAACACCAGGGTCATGCACTACCAGGTACAGATAAAGGTTTGGGTCCGAGATGCAGAGGGTTGGGTTCGGGGTTGGGGTCGTTCGTGTCCACAGCATGCCTTTAATCGAGAACGTTATTTCTATTGTACAGTATTTTCCTTTCTCTGTTTTCAAAGTACCACAGGAACATCTTTCTTTCTGTTTCCATGGTTGGTGGTTCAGCTTTATAAATAAAATGTGGAAGGTAAATGTTTTATTGCATCTTTTTCTGTGACCTCTTAATCGCCAGAAGCACTTTTACTCATGGGGGCAGTATCTTTTGCAGTTTGACAGTCCGTTGCTTTTAGCAGGATTTCACACATACAGTACTGTTAAAGTTTGGACACGCCTACTTTTTGCTCCACTTATGGTCCATGTCCTCAGTTCCGCTTACTGTAAAGATGGACTTTGTAGTTCTACAATTCAGGACTGTAGTCTGTCTGTGTTCTACAGTAAGTACATGTAGATAGTACTATGTACGCCCCTTTTACTCTGTTCTAATGGTCAGAACCCCAATAGTACCACCACAGAGCAGGGATTATTTGGTGGGTGCATTATTCCTATCCGGGCTGGGTCACTGAGGTGTTTAAACAATCCACCACCCAATGTAGACCTATTCTGTGGTGATCCTGACCAATAGAGAACAGAGAACCAACAGGGGACTAACATAAACAAGAAATCAGATGGACTACAGTCTGTAATATATACGGTAAATGAAGGAACTGGACGATGGTCAAGATGGGAATGTGTCCGAACTTTTGACTTGTACTGTAGATGCATACAATATTTTTCTTTTTTCATACAGTGATATCTCATTCTCACACTTTATTAATTGGAATTTATGCGTTAGGATTTCATTGCCACATACATTTGTCACTGCCACTCTTAAAAGGGAAGGGGTATAGACTTACTAACCCTCTATCCATCCGTTATCTTCCGCTTTATTCTCTACTCTCTAATAGGGTCGTGGGAAGGGGGGGGTGGAGTTCCCCATGCCCATCCAGGGGAGAACGTCTCGGGCGCTGGGAAGATGCACCCAGGGCAGGGTGTCAATCCATCACTGGGCACACACTCACACAGACACAATCTATATGGGGCAATTTGGAGAATTCATTTAACCTTGATCCATGTTTTTGGACTGTGGTAGGAAACCGGAGAACCCGGAGGAAACCCATGTGGACACGGGGAGAACATGGAAACTCCACCCAGATTGGGAATCCCTAGTGCTGAGAGGAGAACATGCTAACCACTAAGCCACCGTGCCAACCCCTTACTAACCTCTGTTTCTTAAAGACAAAATATAAATCAAAAGTCATTGTGTTAAAACCTTTTTTATGGGATGTGCATATTAAATCATTATAATCAGGATGCAATCGTGCACGTCATAAGTTCTGCATGTCCTTGCGTACTTTGTGTACTCCGGTTTCCTCCAACGTTCCAAAAACATGCTGATGGATACATTTGGTGATAAAAAAAAATGTCTCTTAACTATTGTTTATAACTTCCTGTCAGGGAAAGTAGCTAGTGATGCTGTTTTAAATTCCTTAATCAATTTAACCAAACCACTATAATGATCGGTGCTGGGATTAGGACTAAGGTCTTTAAAAAAGGTCCATTTTTAAATGTATGTATTTGTACTGGGTTTATAAGAGTACTCGTGTCTGCATGGGTATTTTCAGGGGGTTGTCCTTTTCCTGTGCATGAGGTAAATTCATCTTCTCGTTATTTTTTGCTTTATCCTCTAATAAGGTTGCGGGGGGAGGGTGTTTCCCCCATGCCCATCCAGGGGAGAAAGTTTCGGGTGCCATGTACAACCAGGACAGGGCACCATCCTATCAATGGACTCACACAGTGCCACACACATGCACAGAATGTATAGGGGCAATTTGGAGCACCCAGTTCACCTTGACGGCATGCTTTTGGACTGTGGGAGGAAAGACGCATGCAAAACATGACAACACCATCCAGATTGGTATTCGAACCTGGATCCCCAGCACTGAGAGGCAGATGAGCTAACCACTAAGACACCTTGCCGTCCTCCTGACCAACATCCATCCATCATTTATCTTCTGCTTAATCCTCTACTAGGGCTGTGGGAAGGTTCCCCATGCCCATCCAGGGGAGAACATTTTGGGTGCTGGGCAGATACATCCAGGCCATGACAGGGCACCAATCCATCACTGGGCGCACACACACTATATGGGGCAATTTAAATCAATTGATGCTTTCTCTATTAGGGTTGGGTTGGGTTGGGGGGAGGGTTCCCCATGCCCATCCAGGGGAGAATGTTTCGGCCACTGGGCAAATACACCCAGGATAGGGCGCACACACACTTTATGGGGCAATTTAAAGCATTCAATTTACCTTGAATTACCTTTGGAGAAACTGGATAACTTGGTGGAAACCTACACAGACATGGGGAGAACATGAAAACTTCACCCAGATCGGGATTCGAACCTGGATCCCCAGCGCTGAGAGGAGAACGTGTTGCTGACCTCAGATATACAGTAAATCAACTAATAATAATTTATTCTTTTTTTAATTGTGCTGTTGGTTTATTGGCCATACCGCCTCCTTGCCCGTTTTTAACCCGGTGTTTATATTAAGCTTAGTCACCATGACACAGTGATAGTGATATCTGCACCTGGAACTTGTGTTAAGAGCTAGAACTCACTGAGTGGGTCTATTAATAACGTCTGCCGGGGCAATCCAGCCTCTTTTTATCAAGAAGTCCTGACAGATGGTCGGCCTCTCCGGGACTGCACCCCTAACCCCCCTGCCTCCAGTCCTTTAACTGTGACGCTCTCTCAGCTGTTTTCTCCTCCCCTCCCCCAGCATCGGTTTACCCCCACCTGTTACAGCACGGCACTTTTCAGAGATGCCCTGCATATCTGTGCTTTGAAATGGTTAGGGGCAGATTAAATTCATCTGGAATGTTTTTCTTGCGGTTCTAGAAGCCACATAGGTGACATTGTTCTGGCGATAAACTCATGTGACTGTTCTCTTCCGTAATGACTCAATCTGTTGGTTGACTAGCAATAAAGTATGGTGGGGGATGTAAACAAACACAATAGGGCACGAAGGCTGTGCATTATTGTGAATAATTCACAGGAGTACAGTACACCTCTCTCCCTTGATTTATTCACAATAATTCGCAATTTTTATTGCTTTTATAAAACGGTTACGAACACACTATTATAAAAAAAACAAGGTTTGATTCATGAAAGGGCTTTGTGGTTAGCATGTTCTCCTCTCAGCGCTAGGGGTTCCCGTTTTGAATCCCAATCTGGGTGGAGTTTCCATGTTCTCCCCTTGTCCGTGTGGGTTTCCTCCGGGTTCTCCGGTTTCCTCTCACAGTCCAAAAACATGGATCAAGGTCAATTTTCCAAATTGCCCCATATAGAGTGTGTTGTTTTTATTAAAAGCAAAATCTGGTCTTCCGGGATGTAATAGTCCATTTTTTAATGTAAACATTGATCGCTGAATAACAGGATTCTGGTTCCTCTAACATCCACTACCATCTAGTGGCCAAATTACAGAACACAGTTGTCTGGAAAAAAATAAAATAAAATGTCTGGAAAATATTGTATATCACACATTGATACAAATGTACAAATACAAGTGAAGCGCTCAGAGGTGTGTGTTATTGTCAATTATGTATCAGCTTGACAAATGGCTCAGCCAATCAGATTTAAGAATGGAAATACCCATGTTATAATTGCATATAATCTGTGTCATTCCTTCATCATTCATTTAATTATACCCCACTCTATAGCTCATCTTGTTTTCTACCAACGCAGGAGAGCCCATGTTACTCCAACACTCCTCTTTTTCTATTGGCTTTCTGTAGCTGCTCACATTTACAGTACCAGTCAAAAGTTTGGCCACGCCCCCATTATCTGTTTCCTCCACTTACCATATAGATGAACTTTGTAGTTTTACAATTACAGACTGTAATCCATCTGTGTAGTTAGTAGTCCCCTGTTGGTTCTGTGTTCTCTATTGGTCAGGAGCATCACAGAACAGGTGTAATTTGGGTGGTGGATTGTTTATTGTCAGTTCTGCAGTGACACTGATGTGGTGAGGGGGTGTTAGTGCAGCAGTGCTGCTGTAGTTTCATTTAAACACCTCAGTGACACTGCTGGGATAGGAATAATACACCAACCAAATTATCCCTGCTCTGTGGTGGTTCTATTGGTGTTCTGACTATTAGAACAGTGTAAAGGCGACGTACACAGTATGTACTGTAGAACACAAACAGATGGACTACAGTCTGGAATTGGAGAACTACAAAGTCCATCTATACAGTACGTAGAACTGAGAACATGGACAAAAAGGGGCGCGTCCAAACTTTTGACTGGTACTGTAATACAAAACCCAATATTTTGGATCTGCTTTATCTTCCATCCTACACTCCAAATCTCTGTTCCAATGATTAATGATAATTATTGCTGATACAGCAGTTCAGCCAGTTCCTCTCCAACCTGCTGACTTTCGCTTCAGATAACAGTCTGCTAAATGTAATGAAATGTACTGTGACACATCCAGGTTATCTCATGACTCCTATTCATATATCCCCCTGCATTTCACAAAAACACACAGTATTCACTTTTTCATGAAAGCTCAGTTCAGCAAACGGTCAGATCAGGTCATTTACACTGAAGTATTAATCTGACAAGTTTGGATTCAGTTCCTGTTCTCACTCTCACTTATTTAACTTTCCACCTCATCACCTCGTTTCCTCTCTCAGTCCTGGCTGATACAATTCCCAGGGGCATCCTGACATGTAACCCAACAATCCCAGAACACACCAACTCACCATAGTTCCTGTTAAACCAAACACACTACACACACAATCTCCTGCTCGGAACGTACAATCAGATTTCAGAGGAAACGCACGTTATTTGTGTATTTCTCTGAATGCTCTGTATTAGTCTGTGTTTGCTTCACTCAGTGTGTGTATGTCAGTGTGTTCTGCACAAATGGCTTTAATGTGGAGGACAAATTCCTCTGTATGTAAGTACAGAAGGTAAAATAGATCGCTATCACTTTCAAGTAGCGTGTATATTTATTTATTTATTTTGTTGTAGATTTTAATTTAAACTTCAAGGTCCGGACAGTCAGAATTTCTAACTTGTGTTAGGTTTTAGTGCCATGTCCTGTATACCAATGTAGCCTGAACGACAAAACATTTCGACAACTGAACGACGAAACAAATCACAAATACCATTCGATATATTTTAACAATATTTATTGTTATACATTTATTTTACATTTAGTCATTTAGCAGAAGCTTTTGTTCAAAGCGGCTTACAAATGAGAGAACAACAAAGTCAGTAGTTAAAGAACAACCAGCTACACTGTAGTATAATCAAACCTGATCATTATCCAACCTGGCAATTTATTTATTTACAGTGACGAAACAGTGAAAATTAAATTGTTTCCCAAAGTTTAATGTTTATATTTTTTGTATAATATTAGGGGCAGCAAGGTGGTGTAGTGGTTAGTCCGTTCGCCTCTCAGTGCTGGGTTTGAATCCCAATCTGGGTGGAGTTTCCATGTTCTCTCCAGGTCCACATGGATTTCCAGTCCAAAAACATGTATTGAAGATGAATTGAATGCTCTAAATTGCCCCATATAGAGTGTGTGTGTGTCTGTGTGAGTGAGTTTTTGCCCAGCTATAGATTTGTCTGTCCTGGGTGTATCTTTTAATCATCCAAAATGTTCTCCCCTGGTTGGGCATGGAACCACCCCGCGACCCTAGTAGAGGATTAAGAGGAAGATAGTGTCTGTTTTGTTTTAACAGGACAGTGTTGGGCCTCCCTTCTAAACACCTGCAGTGTGGTTTTGTATCTGCCTGCGGTCCAGATCCATCTCCTTCAAAAAAATGCAATTAGCCTCATAAAGTGGATGAAGAATCTGACAAACACGACCAACGGACCACTACACAGTCTAAATCTGGTATTAAGCATGAATTACTATCGTTAAGAGCGGCACGGTGGTTTAGTGGTTAGCACATTTTCCTCTCAGCGCTAGGGATTCCCGATTCGAATCCCAATCTGGGTGGAGGTTCTCCGGTTTCCTCCCACAGTCACATGGATCTAAGGTAAATTGAATGCTCTTATTTACCCCATAGGGCAGCACTGTGGCTTAGTGGTTAGCACATTCGCCTCTCAGCGCTAGGGATTCCCGATTCGAATCCCAATCTGGGTGGAGTTTCCATGTTCTCCCCATTTCCGCGTGGGTTTCCTCCGGGTTCTCCGGTTTCCTCCCACAGTCCAAAAACATGGATCAAAGGTCAATTGAATACTCCAAATTGCCCCATATAGAGTGTATTTCTGTGTGTGTCTATGTGAGTGAGTGTGTGCCCAGTGATAGACTGGCACCCTGTCCTGGGAGTATCTGCCCAGCGCTCGAAACGATCTCCCCTGGGTGGGCATGGGGAACCCTCCCCCCATCCCCACGACCTTAGAAGAGGATAAAGCGGAAGATAATGGATGGATGGGATGGAATTTACCACATATAGTGTGCGCTTGAGTGTTTGGCACCGGAGACGTTATCCGTTGAATGGGCATGGAAACCCCCCGTCCCCGTCCCATAAGAAGAAGCCATAACATCATAACGATGAAAAAAAGCTCAGACTGTTAAAAGAAAGAATAAAATCTATTAATTCCTAACTTTATACCACTTTACAAAGATTACGGGGTCCTACTTTATTCCAAAATCTGTTTTAGATGTTAAAGGTAAAAAGCGAACTGTCAGTGGACACAGTGCAGCAATCAGGGTGGGAGCATGGAAGGCCTGCAGCAACCCAACTCAGGGGTGTGTCGAATGGCTTTCAGTTCAGGCGTGATAAACTCAGTGCACGTTGCTATTTTTACTCCTGCAGCCTGCTCTGTCCAACTAAAAGCAGCCCTCTTGTTCACACAGGAACTGCTGGGAGGATGAGAGGGGGGCAAAGCCTGTGGGACAACACAACACATGTAGACGCTGCTGCTGTAATGTAAATTTGTTGGGGTCTGGACGTGTGTGGAGTTCAACAAAGGCAGAGTTGAGGCAGAGTTGTGGATTATAACTGGAGGAGGAAGCTGTCCGCGAGGAAAATGTCCAATGAAGGTGACCCAGGAGGACAAGTGTCCACCACAGCTCTGAGTACTGTGGCTGTGCAGGCAGGAGGCACGCAGATCATCGTGGCTGTGCTGAAGGTACCTGAGATTTAATTTGCTTTGCTCTTTGTGCCATAGGGATGTTGTTCTAAAGAAGTCTAATTGATTACATACTGTACATATTAAATGTTTAGGAATGACACAGGTCTTATAATAATAATAATTTATCAATTGATTATCTGCTCACCCGCCACACCTGCTGATACGGTTGGATCAGACCTCGCAGTGATGCTGGTGATTTTAAACCTTGTGTTTCACAAGGTTTTTTGCAGAAATTGTTAGTCAGCTTCTAATGCTTCAGCAATGATCACAAGATGCTGGTGGCTGGACGATTATTAATTGTTAATTGGAGGGAAAAAAAAAAATATATGCCCATCCAGGGGAGAGCGTCTCGGGCGCTGGGCAGATACTGCCAGGACAGGGGGCCAATCCATCACTGGACACACACTCACTCACAGAGACTTGCACAAAAACACAATCTATATGGGGCAATTTAGAGAATTCAATTGACTTGATCCATGTTTTTGGACTGTGGGAGGAACCCGGAGGAAACCCACGCGGACACGGGGAGAATATGGAAACGCCACCCAGATTGGGATTCGAACCGGGAATCCCCAGCGCTGAGAGGAGAACGTGCTAACCATTAAGCCACCATGCCGCCTATATCCTGCAAATTGCTACTTTGGTCATGCAATGAAGCTCCCTGTTGAGAACATGTGATGAAAGTACTTGTGCAGGGAGTCCAAAGACGGTTCAAATCCCAGGGCCACTAAATTACCAATGTGGGTCCAAAACCCTTAATGAATGAAACAGTGTCCAAGTGTCCCAACTTGGTTCAGGTCAGAACTTAGGGTTGACAATGATACAGCATCTCTGGAGCAATGACGGGAAAAGGGATTTTCTCAGGAAGGCACATTGGTAACTTTAGTGGACCTGGGATTTAAACCCACAACCTTTGGATTGATAACCCTCTCCCCAAGCACTGTTTACCCTGTGTCCATGTGGGTTCTCCGGGTTCCTCCCACAGTCCAAAAACAACATCTAAGTTGCCCCTATCTAAATAGCCCCTATTTAGTATGTGAGTATGTGTGTAAGTGAGTGTTCTCACATGGGGTAGATATGGTGACCCCCCCCCCCCCTAGTAGAGGATTAAACAGAAGATAATGAGATGGGATGAGAATTGCAAGTGTCCCAAATTGATAAGGGTCAGAATACAGGGTAGGCCAGGTCACAGCCCCCCCTGAAGGGTTAAAGGGATCTTTTTAAAACCCCACTTGAGGGTAGATTGGGTCAGCACCAGTCTCAACCTTCTGACCTTGATTCACTGTCACCTTATAATTGAATGTCAACATGGCATTGATCCCTCAACAGTATGTCTGACTGAACTCGCCAACATGCTGCACAAAACGCTCCGAAAAATTGCGTTTAGCAGCTCTGACAGTGCCTGAGGCTCATTAGATACACCCGGTGTTTGGCTTTCCACACGCACATCCGATGCCTCTTGATGGCTGACGTACCGAGTTAATGTTTGTGTTTATCAGCTTGTCTGGAAAGAATGACAACAGCTGTGTAATAGACATCTCCCACACTGTGACAACTGCCTTAATGTACACACACTCGGCGTTACTGATACGTTTCTGACGATACTCTTTTGTATTTTTACCTCATGTTTATGACCGTCAGGTCTTCTGCTGATGGATAAGCTGATGGAGAATTTGTTTTCCAGAGTGTAGATATCCCGACTGTCCACTTTAGATGTGTGTCTATGCAATGCCATGTGTGTCTATGCAATGACCACCATCAACATGTTGAAGGTTACCAGCACATACAATTAAATAGCTATCTATAGACGGTACAAAAAGTTTGGATACACCACATGCTCCATTGTCCATGTTATCAGTTTCACTTAATATAAAGATGGATTTCTACGCTTCCAGACTGTAATACATCTGTTGTATCTGTTGTGTTTGCTGTTGTATCTGTTCTGTTACATCTGTTGTGTTTGCCCAACGATAGTTTTTACTGGTTGTATCTGCCCAGTACCCAAAACGCCCCCATGCAGGGGCATGGAGACCCCTTTCGTGACCCCAAAATATTGATGAATGAATATTTAAATGTAAACATTTTAGACAAAACACTTCCATCCAAAAAAAGCACAAACAACTTAAAAAGAGTGCAAGTTTTTTAGTCCATCCATCCATTATCTTCCGCTTTATTCTCTATTAGGTTCGCGGGGGGGGGGTTCCCCATGCCCATCCAGGGAAGAACGTTTCGGGTGCTGGGCAGATACATCCAGGACAGGGCGCCAATCTATCACTGGGCACACACTCACTCACACAGACACACTCTATATGGGGCAATTTGGAGAATTCAATTGACTTGATCCATGTTTTTTGGACTGTGGGAGGAAACCGGAGAACATTTTATTTTACTGCACTGACTGGCCTAGACTAAAGTGAAGCTCACACAGTTTGTCGTTGCATTTAATTCATAGCCAGTCGTTGTCTGGGGACCCAAGTCTAGCTTGGGCTCTAGGCAATTAGGTTGTTTTGCTTGCTCTGTTTCCGATTGGTATGTTCCAAGAAATATCTCATCTCATTATCTTCTGCTTGATCCTATTCTAGGGGCTAGGGTCACTGGGGTTCCTCACACATGCACATTCTTTTGGAAACAGGTTTCGGATGCTGGGCAGATATACCCAGCACAGGACGCCAATCCAACGCTGAGGGCACACCTAGAGTGAGATTCTAATTTTGATCCCCAGTGCTGAGAAGTGAGCGTGCTACATCACTGTGCCACCCTGCATCTCATTATTGTCTGCTTAATCAATACTAGGCAAATACTAGGTGCGGGGCAAATACACCCAGTACAGGGCGCCAATCCAACGCCGGACTCACTCACTCACACACACACACTATATGAGGCAATTTGGAGAATTCGATTGACCTTGATCCATGTTTTATATATATATATATATATATATATATAGTGGTGATTTAGATTGAGCAACCAAATCAACTTGAATTCAAGTTTTTGCGGAAAACAAAGAAACTCCAACCAGATCGGGATTGGAACCTGGATCCCCAGGGCTGAGAGGCGAGCATGCTCACCACTGCACCACCATGCTGCCCCCTAATAAATAGAGATGATATAAATAATAATGGACATTCATCCCCTCCCCCCCCAAATAGGACAGACACCTTGGAATGTTGCAGAGTAAGGGACATTGTGTACAGTTTACATTTTGCATTCAGAAACTGTTTACAAGGACTGGATATTCGCAGACATGACATTACAGGTGTTGATGTGTATCTGCAGGTGTAGTGGTTCATGTCCGTGTACATTCAGCACTCAGCCTTGGTTTGTCATCTATGTGTTTGTGTGTGTGTTTTTTTTAAGTGTACAGAGGTGGTCCAGCTGCAGCTGATTGACGCCCATCCGGACCTGCTGGAGATCGGCAGCAATCAAGAGGAAAGCAAGAAGCTTCTCGAAGAGCATGATCAGCTTCTGGGTAAACTAAAGGTGCAGTGGCTTCAGTGTTTCATCTTTTAGACTTGATCCCAAGCAACATATTATTTACTGTAGAGGACAGAGAGCACAGGAAGTTGGAATGTCTGAAACGTTTGAGTTTGAGGAAGCTTTAAGACTCTTAAACTCCACCTAAAACAACAGACACTCTTAATAACCACTGTGACACTATCTCAGGGCTACTATATTATATATATATTTTATTTATTATTGCTACTATATTTTTATATTTACATTTTTATTATAACGCTGCTATATAATTTTTTTTAATTTTAAGAAACCAGCCAACCTGGTTCAATTCCCAGTTCCACCAAGTACTATGGATGTGGTGCCCTTGGGCAAGACCTAACCCCAATTGCAAAATCAAAAGTTTGACTTAGACTCTGTGAATTATCAGTAAATTTTGCATAAAATTATTAAAAATAAATCAGATTACATTTTATTATAATTCGAGGGAAGGGCGGCACGGTGGCTGAGTGATTAGCACTCATGATTCTCATCTGATCTCCGATCTGAGTGAAGTTTCATGTTCTCCATATGTCCCTGTGGGTTTCTCCCGGGTTCTCCGCTTTCCTCCCAGTCCAAAAACATTGGCTTGTGGTTATGATTCGTTTTCTGTTCGATTGAAAGGCCCTTGGGCAAGGCACCTAACCCCAGTTGCTTCATGGGTGCTGTGTACAAAGCTTCCCACCCCTTAAAACACTAGAAAGAATGTACAGGATACTTTTTACTACCAAGCAATTTTCTTGAGTGATGAGAGTTTAAACGAGTTTCATAATGACCAAATTGCTCATGGAAATCTGTTTCGTTTAGAGAAATGAAGATGATGTGCGAGCGCTGCTGGAGAAGGCGGATAAGACGGCAGAGGAGAAGAAGGGTGAGGAGGATAAGTATGAGGCCATGGCATTGTCTCTTAATGAAGCTTGGAAAACGCTCGTGAATCACCTAGAGAAGCGACGCTCACTCCTGCAACTGGCCTGCCACTTCTACGATCGCGCTCTGGAAGTAAGACAGTTCAAAATGTGTATTTGTTTTTTTTTTTTTTTTTTCCTCATGCACATCCAGGGAAGAACGTTTCAGGTGCTGTGCAGATACAACCATTACCGAGTGCCAATCAATTAAATGGGCATACACTTACTTCACACAGACATACACTGAGTAGGAGTAATTTAGAGTAGCCAATACACCTTGAATCCTTGTTTTTGAACTGTGAGAGGAAACCAGATAACCTAGAAAAATCCCACATGGACACGTGGAGAACATGGAAACTTCACCCAGATCATAATTCGAACCTGGATCCACTCCCTGGAACATAATGTAAAAATAAAGAACTCCAGAGAGAATACAGGCTGTCAGCACACTGCACCCTGCCTGTGGTACATAGTCTCTCAGGTCCAGATAGGAGATGGTCAATTGCTCAGCTGTGTTGGTTCTCAACAGGGTTCTCAATGTTCTGTTTCAAGGTTGATTCAGCTGAACAGAAAATGCAGCTAATGTCCGTCATCCGCCCTGTTCTTTTATTTTGGTTTTCGGCTCAGTGTGACGCTCATAAATGGATAATGAGGCAGTGCTCACACATCCTCCCTCTTCAGAAATGTAGAGGAAACAGCTGCTGACCCCCAACACTGCATTCTGACAGTCACAGGCTGAGAAAACATGACACAGCTTTTCAAATAAACAGGCTGATTAGAACAATAGTGCAAAGTCAGACAATGATTAAAAAACAGTATTATTTTAGTGGAAGGCGTGTCCACAGAGCGACTTCCTTCATGTAATTTTGGATTATTTCTCCTTTTATTTTGTAAAGTAGCTTCTCTTATAGTATATTATCCACTTGATCCATGTTTTTGGACTGTGGGAGGAAACCGGAGAACCCGGAGAAAACCCATGTGGACACGGGGAGAACATGGAAACTCCACCCAGATGGGGAGAATCCCTAGTGTTGAGACGCAAACATGCTAACCACTAAGCCACCGTGCCGCCATATTTATTTATATATATATATATATATATATATATATATATATATATATATATATATATGTATATATATATATATATATATATATATATATATATATATATATATATATATATATATATATATATATAATAAAATGAAACCGCATCACCCCAGAAAGGAACATGTGTACTATTACACACACACACATATACAGTATATATATATATATATATATATATATATATATATATATATATATATATATATATATATATATATATATATATATATTGCTAATGTTCCAATGAAACAAATGACATAACTCACAGATTACATATAAAATATTTTTGTTTGTAGGGTTGTAGGAATCGTAACTCATTTGAACCAGACATTACCATGAGGTCACTGATCAGCCTGTAACGGTTCTTTATTTATTGAATTGCAGTTTGCCATTAAGATCGATGAGGCAGAGGAGCTTTGGTGTGCTGGACAGGAGCTGAACAGAGCAGACTACTTACCTGAGCTGAAGCTTAAATACGGTGGCATTAAGAGAGGTGAGAACTCTGAATAGCATCACCTGTTTATTACCGACAGAGTTTATGATCATTGGATCATTCATTGTGGCCGCACCTTCACTCTGGAATTCTCTTCCTTTGTCAAGTTCATTTAAAAACTCATTTGTTTAAGTAGTAATTTCACGCAACTTTTTCATCATTGTTTTAATATTTTATTTTGTTAATTCATTTTTTAACATGAATGAATGAATTAATTAGTTAATTAATAATTTTATGGCAGCACGGTGACTTAGTGGTTAGCACGTTCGCCTCTCAGCGCTAGGGATTCCCGGTTCGAATCCTATTCTGGGTGGAGTTTCCATGTTCTCCCTGTGTTTGCGTGGGTTTCCTCCGGGTTCTCCGGTTTCCTCCCACAGTTCAAAAACATGGATCAAGTCAATTGAATTCTCCAAATTGCCCCATATAGAGTGTGTTTGTGTGAGTGAGTGTGTGCCCAGCGATGGATTGGCGCCCTGTCCTGGGTCTATCTGCCCAGCGCCCGAAACATTCTCCCCTGGATGGGCATGGGGAACCCCACCACGACCCTAATAGAGGATAAAGTGGGAGATAATGAATGAATGAATGAATGAATAATTTTATTTCTTTAAATCATCATCCTTGGGTGCTTAGAAAGGGGCAATATAAATGGAACATATTATTATTACTATTATCATTATTTTTCAAATATAATTATTATACATATAAATTATTATACATATAAACTGTAAAGATGGACAATTCTAGACTGTAGTCCATCTGTGTGTGTTCTACAGTACATACTGTGTATGTCCCCTTTACTCTGTTCTAATGGTCAGAACCCCAATAGAACCAACACAGAGCAGGGATTATTTGGTTGGTGCATTTTTCCTATCCCAGCAGTGTTACTGAGGTGTTTAAATGAAACTCCAGCAGCACTGCTGCACTAAAACCCCCTCACCACATCAGTGTCACTGCAGAACTGACAAGAAACAATCCATTTACATTTAGTCATTTAGCAGACGCTTTTATCCAAAGCGACACACCACCCAATTTACAGCTGTTCTAATTTTATTAATGAACAGTTAAAATATGCACCATGCTGCATTAATTCACTTTGTGATGTAAAGCCTTATGGCATATTGTTAAAAAGCTTGTTTTGTGATTATGAATTTAATTATGAACTATGTGAATATATATGTACATTAGCAGAGATTAACAAGTGTAATATTAAGCATTATGAAGACTGTACAAAAAATCAATACTTAATTTCTAGAAACCGTTACCATAATATACCACTTCATGTTTTGAAAGGGCTGCTGCAAAAGTCTTTGATGGCGCTTAACAAAAGTAATGAATTGCTGGGTTTCCTGAAGACCTTTGAGAATGAGGAGGCTCTGCGACATGGAAACGGGAGAAAAGCAGCCTGGAGCAGTTACAGAAAAGTGGAGGGACTGATGGAGCTCCTGCAGGACCGACGCAGGGACATCAATCAGTATATAACTCAACAGATCGGTGATTTCGAGTTAACTCACAGGATCACTGAGTGGGAAAATCAAGCAGGGGAAGTAAGTGGTTTTAATGCTGTACTTTGTTTAAGGCATCATTTTTCAGTGTCAGTCTGTTTAAACACTTATTAAAGTCTCCATTATAAAATCCTTTTGTCGTCACAGTTCATTTTCTATTGTCAGTGTAACCATCTCTCTCACTTCCCTGTGATGACTCTGTATGCAGGTGACTCGCTGGTTCACGGAAAAAGCTGATTTATTTATGCAGAACAATCAGCTTGGTTCATCTCTGTCTGAAAGTGAAGAATTACTGCAGAAGCATAATGAATTTGAGCTAAAAGCAAAGGTAGGTTTTCTTCTATGAGAAATTATTAATTGACAGTACATCCATTCATCCATTATCTTCCGCTTTATCCTCTATTAGGGTCACGGGGGGGGGGGGGGTGTTCCCCATGCCCATCCAGGGGAGAACATCTCGGGCACTGGGCAGACACACCCAGGTTTATTGTCAGATGTGTGGAGGGGGTTTTAGTGCAGCGGTGTTCAAGTTCTATTTATATAGTGCTTTTTACAATACTACAATGAGCAATCTGAAGCGACAGTGGCAAGAAAAAAACTCCCTGTTATGTTATTTTTTTAGGAAGAAACCTTGGGAGGACTAAGGCTCAGTGAGGGACTTGATCTTCTTTAAGTGGGGGGAGCATCAACAGTGTAGGACAGCCATGTAGAGATTGTGTAATGAGCAGATGTCCATATTCAACAATTGTAAAAACTATAACAATTGAAAAACTATATAAGTTTATTGAGGCCATCCTGCAAGACTGACAGTCCATTGGAAATCCAGGTTTCATTCAGTAAATCATCGTCGCTGCAGTGCTTCAGCAGAGCCATGGATGAAGAGCTGACGACACCTCAAAGAAACAGTGCAGTGCTACTGGAGTTTTATTTAAACCCCCTAGTGGCACTGGGATAGGAATAATGCACCAACCAAATAATCCCTGCTCTGTGGTGGTTCTATTGGGGTCCTGACCATTAGAACAGAGTAAAGGGGACGTACACAGTATGTACTGTAGAACACAAACAGATGGACTACAGTCTGGAATTGGAGAACTACAAAGTCCATATTTACATGGACAATAAGTGGAGTGTGTCCAAACTTTTGACTGGTACTGTGTGTAAATATATAGATGTAGGTTGAAATTGTTGGCATTTATAAAGTTAGCAAGTATTAAAATATATCACATATATTTATAAGCAGCGGCACGGTGGCTTAGTGGTTAGCACGTTCGCCTCTCAGCGCTAGGGATTCCCAGTTGGAATCCCCATCTGGGTGGAGTTTCCATGTTCTCCCCGTGTCCGTGTGGGTTTCCTCCGGGTTCTCCGGTTTTCCTCCCAAAGTCCAAAAACATGGATCAAGTCAATTGAGTTCTCCAAATTGCCCCATGTAGAGTGTGTGTGTGTGTGTGTGTGTGTGTGTGTGTGTGTGAGTGTGTGCCCAGCGATAGGTTGGCGCCCTGTCCTGGGTGTATTTGCCCAGCGCCCGAAACGTTCTCCCCTGGATGGGCATGGGGAACCCCCCCGCGACCCTAATATAGGATAAAGCGGAAGATAATGAATGAATGAATATTTATAAGCCCTTATTTTATTGTGACAGTTAATATTTACACTCGTTTTTCTATTTAAATCTATTCACTATTCTATTTCAATATTTAAATCTATAAACATTATATAATATTTAACACAGTATAGTGACATTCAAATGAAATGTAATATACCAGAGCTCATATCCCAAGCTTATAAATGTGTGGTTGCAGGAATGGAGTTTGGTGGTTGAACGCCTCCTCCGTCATGCAGCTGAACTTTCTTCCCCGTCTGATGACAACAAGCTGGAAGTTATCTTAGAAAAAACACGGAACCTTAGCAACACACGGGAGCAGTTCATGGACTGGATGATGTGCCGACGGGGGCGACTGCATGAGAGCAAGGACTTCTTCAACAGTGCTAATAAAGTACACATCTTTTAGCTTGTTCCTTTAAGGGGCACCATGTTAAAGTAGAGATCAGAATTAATCCAGGCACCTTTATCTACAGTAGCAATCAAAATTGTGGACATGCCCTCTTTTAGCTTAATTATTTATTCCCTCCACTTACCGTATAGATGTAGATGTTGACTTTTACAATTACAGACTGGAGTCCATCTGTGGTCTTGATTTTGTTAGTCCCCTGTTGGTTCTCTGTTCTCTATTGGTCACATAACAGGTCTAATTTGGGTGGTGGACTGTTTATTGTCAGTTCTGCAGTGACACTGATGTGGTGAGGGGCTTTTAGTGCAGCAGTGCTGCTGTAATTTCATTTAAACACCTCAGTGACACTGCTGGGATAGGAATAATCCACCAACCAATAAATACCAGCTCTGTGGTGGTTCTATTGTGGTCCTGACCATTAGAACAGAGTTAGGGACTGTACAGCACTGTATATATGTACAATGTCTACACACATCGCTGAGAATCCGAGTATCCCTGTAGACACGTTTTTGTTTTTTAAAAGTAAAATAGTGATGCTTCTTTCTGATATTAGCATTTCATGTGGGTTTTTAGGCCTTTGAGGTTCTAGCAACCATTGAAAGCAGCTTAAAGGCTTTAAGGACTCAGACTCTGCAGCTTCCTGAGCTGGCAAAGAAGCATGAAGCACTCCATCGAGTTATTAAAGATGCAGCCGCAGAGCCTCTTCAACGAGGACAGATCATACTGCAAAAACTTGGCCCACAGAGGTAGGACACTGTCTCAGCAGTGCAGCCACAGACATTTTATATATTAAATATGGTTTTATATATTATATTTGGTTTAGGAATTAAGCTTTTTAAGCTTCTGCTTAATCTTTTATTAGGGTCGCGGGGAACCCAATGCACATCCAGGGTACATCCAGGGTAGAACGTTTTGGGTGCTGGGCAGATCCCCAAATCCCCAATCTATCTCTGGGTTCACACTCACTCAATCACAAACATACTATATCTAGGGCAATTTTAGAGCATACAATTTACCTTTAATGCATGTTTTTGGACTGTGAGAGGAAACCGGAGAACCTGGAGGAAATCAACGCAGACATGGGATGAACATCCAAGAATTCCAGATTGTGATTCCAACAAGGATCTCGAGTGCCGAGAGGTGGATGTGCTAACCCCTAAGTCACCATGCCACCCCTAAATAATAGGGCAATTTGGAGAATTTAATTGACCATGATCCATGTTTTTGGTCTGTGGGAGAAAACTGGAGAACCCGGAGGAAACCCACGAGGACACGGGGAGAACATGGAAACTCCACCCAGATTGGGATTTGAACCAGGAATCCCTAGTGCTGAGAGGCTAAGTGTTTCAATTCAATTAAACTATTTCTTTGTCGGGTGGCACAGTGGCTTAGTGGTTAGCATGTTCGCCTCTCAGCACTGGGGATCCAGGTTGGAGTTTCCATGTTCCATGTTTTCTCCGGGTTCTCCGGTTTCCTCCTACAGTCTAAAAACATGGATTCAAGGTATGTTGAATGCTCTAAACTTGCCCCACATGGTTTGGGTTTGTGTGTGTATCTGTGTGAGTGAGTGTGCCCAGCGACAAATTGGCGCCCTGTCCTGGGTGTATCTGTCCAGCACCTAAAACGTTCTCCCCTGGACATGAGGAAACCCCCCCCCCCACAACCCTAGTAGAGAATAAAGTGATAGACAATGAATATATGTCTTTGTCTAACAGTGTGCAAGTTGGAGGTGTGCATCGGATGCTGGGATACATCAGGGAGCGGGTCGAGGGCCTGAATCAGCAGTGTCAGGCTTATAAAGAGTTGGCTGGAAACAGACAACAACTGCTTTCCACTTTTGATGATCTTGAAGAAAAGGTATGATAGACAAGTGATGTTGAAAGGCTGGTACTGTACGATCCATATAACAGCTATTTTTGCTGATTAATATAAACTCTGATGTACAGTACCACTCAAATGTTAAGACACACCCCTTTTTATTCATCTTAATGTCCATGTTCTCAGTTCCACGTCCAGTTCTCCAATTCCAGACTGTAGTCCATCTGTTTGTGTTCTACAGTACATACTGTGTACATCCCCTTTACTCTGTTCTAATGCTCAGAACCCCAATAGAACCACCACAGAGCAGGGATTATTTGGTTGGTGCATTATTCCTATCCCAGCAGTGTCACTGAGGTGTTTAAATGAAACTACAGCAGCACTGCTGCACTAAACCCCCCTCACCACATCATTATCACGGCAGAACTGACAATAAACAATCCACCACCCAAATTATATCTGTTTTATGATGATTCTGAACAGAGAGCCAACAGATGGACTAACAAAAATAAAGAACACAGATGGACTACAGTCTGTAATTAAAAAAAACTACAAAGTCCATCTACAGTATATGGTAAGAGGAGAAAATAAATAATGGAACAAGGAGGTGTGTCCAAACTTTTGACCGATACTGAATTTATTTCCCCACAGATTTCTAGCTGGATAAAGAATAGCAGTTCTGTGTTATCCTGTTGTACAGACCTTGGTTCTTCTCACTCCGAGGCTGAGAACGTGCTTCAAAAGCACTCTGATCTCTCCACAGACACAGAGGTGAAGCTGATACACATTGTGTCATTCATGCCAGTAAATTTTGCGAGTGAGGTTACAGTACCACAGCAGTCATGGGGCAAAGGGTCAGGACATGGACACCCGGCTTTCATATAGAAGACTCTCAAACAAATACACTGACACAAACATATTCACAGCTGTGCACCAATTTACCTGGTAGGGTTTCCTGGCTACCAGAGCAAAACCATCCAGACATGGATCCTCTCACAGGTGGGTCAGTTACCTTCCCCATGCCCATGGTTTCCACCTCCCTTCTGCCACAACCACAAAACCACTTCTCATCCAAAAACAAAGAGCTGTCCACTCCTGATACTTTGAGTTTCTTCAGGTTTTCAAGATTTATTTTTCATTCCAACAATGTAAAGTGGTGTACGGTATATAGTGGAATGAAACAACGTCCTCCAGGAAAAATGTGCTACACAGAACAGCAACTACACAACCCAACATAAAGTGTACATGTGCAAATAGCTTGTACAAAACAAAATAGCTTGCAAATAGCTTGTACAAAAATTGAATGCTCCAAATTGCCCCATATAGAGTGTGTTTGTGTGTGTGTACGTGTGAGTGTGTGTGTGCCCAGTGATAGATTGGCACCCTGTCCTGGGTGTATCTGCCCGGCGCCTGAAATGTTCTTCCCTGGATGGGCATGGGAAAACCCCCCACGACCGTAGTAGAGGATAAAGTGGAAGATAATGGATGGATGGAAATAATACTAATAATAATTTAGTGGGAAAGATTTTGGAAATATATGCCACAACTTTGCAGTAGAGAAACCATTTCAAGAAGTGTATGGAAGGGACATAATATCGAAAAAAACTATATGAACTATTTTTTAACAAAAAACAAAAAACTTCACAACACATCTCCTCCAGAAGCACCTTCCATACAAAATAGGTTTAATTTGGACTTGAAAACCAGATTGAATAAAGATATTGGATAATAATTACAGTGTGGCTGGTTCCTCATTAATTACTGACTTGTGTTGTTCACTCGCTCGAGTAAATTGCTTTGGATAAAAGCATCTGCTAAATGATTATACCATCCATCCATCCATCCATCCATCCATTATCTTCCGCTTGTCCAGGGTTCGGGTCTTGGGGGCAGCAACCGAAGTAGGGAGACCCAGACCTCCCTCGCCCCAGCCACCTCCACCAGCTCGACTGGGGGAACCCCGAGGCGTCTCCAGACCAGCTGAGAGATATACTCCCTCCAGCGTGTCCTGGGTCTTCTCTGGGGTCTCCTCCCAGCTCCTCCCATACTTGCCTGGAACACCTCCCTAGGAAGGCGCCCAGGAGGCATCCTTACCAGATGCCCCAACCACCTCAATGATTATACGTTACTGTAAAGTTAACATAAACTAAGTAATAATTCAGAGAATTCATCATGTCTTCCTGTCTGGAATTTAAGTGTTTATATTTTTATGATGTGATTTTACCAACAAGTATAATTTCACCTAGAGAAACATGTGAATATATCAGTGATTACATTTAAGGAACATTTCTCTCTCACAGAGGCTTGTGATGGAGTTAAACACTGCTGATGGTCTAACTGAGGAACTGAGAAATCTGGAGTCTGTGGAGGCGCTGGAGCTCACTCACAGGACCACTCTGCTGCGAGAGCAGTTAAAAACTCTGCAAAGAACCATCGCAGCTCGTGTGGACAGTGTTAACAACTTTGTAAGCTTCTTACGCTGTGAACTGGAGGTAAACCTTTTTGTGTTTTTTTGTGATGGTTTTTGTTACTTTGCTGAATTATTATTTGCTTTTTACAAGTGTATATGAAGGGCAGCAAGGTGGCGGACTGGTAAGCACACTTGTCTCTCAGGGCTGGGGATCCAGGTTTGAATTTTAATCTGGGTTGAGTTTCCATGTACTCCCTGTGTCCACATGGGTTTTTTTTATGGGCTCTCTATAATTCTTTTCTTCCCACATTCCAATAACCTGGATTCAAGGTGAATTTGCTGTTCTAAATTGCCCCTATATAGTGTGTGTCTGTGTGTCCAAATGAGGGTTTTCCAAGGAATAGATTGGTGTCCTGTCCTAGGTGTATTTGCCTAGAGCTCAAAAGGTTCTCCTCTGGATGGGCATGGGAAACCTCCCCTCCCTCCAGGACAGGGTGCCAATCCTTTGCTGAGCACACACGCAAACACACACTTTATATGGGGCAATTAAGAGCATTCTATTTACCTTCCATCCATGTTTTTTTTAACTGTGGGAGGAAACCGGAGAATGTGGAGGAAACCCACGCTGACACAGGGAGATCATGGAAACTTCACCCAGATTGGGATTGAACCTGGATTCCAAGAGAACATGCTAAATACCACGCCACGAGCTGCCCTTTCATAGATTTGTGGACCAATAAAAATATCATCAGTACTCTTGGTGTCAGTAACTTGGCATCAGAAAACAAATGTCTCAATGATTGATAACGTTCTCTCTGAATTTATGAATTTATTCATCAATAAGGTTTTCAAGGCAAAAATATATTTGTTGGAATCATCTGGTCCTTTTTAATGTAATGTGACCCTTATTTACGATTATTAAATATACTGTACATACAATATACCCAATAGTTTTCAAAAATAACCATTATCAGTCATGTGCATACTTTTGGCTTTGCAGTTACAAGTTCTCCAGATTTGGTATAATGTCTATTGATGTGACATAGTCGGTATTCCGTTTCAGGTAGAAGATCAAGTTCGATCACTGACAGATTGCTGTAAAATAAAACATGGTACTGAGGAAGACAACGAAGAAACCTGCAATGCCTTAAAGGACGACATGGATGGCAGATGGCAATCATTCCTACAAAAGTTCCTCTCCATGCAGGACCTGGGGAGCAACTTTATTAACTCGTCTAACATGGTCAGTAATTCAGGATGTTGCTACCTTCTGGCAGACGCTAGGTCCATATGGGCCAAAACAAACAGATTCAGGGACATCTCTCCCAAAGCCGTTACAATACTATACGGGAACCTGCACTAATTGGCACATCATTTTACACATTACATGTCTATTTGCACAGTACATTTTTGCACATGTCTTTTCTATTGTTTTTTTTCTATTTATATTTAATGCCATGTGCACTTTAAGGAGGAGCTTAAATCTCATTCTATTTTCTATTCTATTCTATTGTATTCTATTCTAACTTCACTTAATTAGTCTTTCAAGGATTCATTGTGGTTAGTACATCTGCCTGTCAGTGCTGGGGATTCAGGTTCGAATCTCAATCTGGATGAAGATTCCATGTTCTTTTCGTGTCCATGTGGGTTTTCCGTTTATTCTCTTGTTTCCTCCCACAGTCCAAAAATATGGATTCCACTCTGTTACATATATAAATAAAGATAGAATGTTGAATTATTAAATTAAATCTATTATAAACCTGGTTGGAAGGCCAGACTTGAACACTGCAAAAAATCGACTCAAATCAAGGACAGCACAGTGGTGTAGTGGTTAGCACATATGCTGGGGATTCAGGTTCAAATCTCAATCTGGATGAAGTTGTTCTTGGACACACTATGGACACATGTTCTTTTCGTGTCCATGTGGGTTTTTCATTTATTCTCTTGTTTCCTCCCACAGTCCAAAAACATGGATTCCACTCCGTCATATATATAAATGAAGATAGAATGTTGAATTATTAATTTAATTCTATTATAAACCAAGATTTAAGGCCAAATTGTTACTGCACTAAAAAAATAACACAAATCTAGGATTTGTATGTGTGTGCCCAGTAATAGATTGGCGCCCTGTCCTGGGTGTATCTGCCCAGCGCCTGAGACGTTCTCCCTTGGATGGGCATGGGAAACCCCCCATGACCCTAATAGAAGATTAAGTGGAAGATGATGAATGAATGAATGACCACAATGTATATGAATTAAGTAAAAAAATATCTGCCTATATAATGAGTAAATTAAATAAAAATCTTAATATTTCTCAAAACAAGTAAAAGTTTTTCAGAACTACATTATTTATTTGTTCTCCCATTTGTACGTCGCTTTGGATAAAAAATAAACACAAATTAATTTTTCATTTTAGCACTTTTACAGCACTGACGTTTTTACTGATGTCAAACTCTCTCTTGCTTTTTGTGAACCCAGGTGAGCAAGTCACTGAATCTGAATGTAAAGGATGCAGTGTGTGTGGTAGAAACGAGCATGGCCAATCTGAACAGAAAGAAGGCTGAGCTGTCTGATCTGTGGACCACATGGCAGCTCCATTACAGTCAGATGAAGTCTGTGAAGAAACAGTGGAAGAAATTCAAGGATCAGATTAAGAAGGTAATGCAATGCACTGGTCTGATCTCAAAATTAGATACTTTTCAGCAACATTTCTGTGGTTTCTATTACAGGTTGTGCAGGATTTAAAATCTTTGGAGGGAATTCTTGCTCCTGCCTGTAAAACGAATCTGGGAAGTAATCTTCAAACTGTGTCTAAGCTGCAGGACACGTTCAACTCAATAAAGCCACAGTTTTTGGTATGATTTTTTTTTTTTTTTTTTTTGCATTTTGAAAATGCATTGTACATTCAACATTATTTGTCTTGAACACTCACAAACTCAAGTGCTTATTTAAAAAAAAAAATGCAAATGCAGGGTCACAGAAAACTTATCTTCCACTTAAACCTCTACAAGGGTCGCATGGGTTCCCATTCAGGGAAGAACGTTTTGGGTGCTGGACAGATACACCCCAGCCAATCAATTGCTGTGCACACTTACTCTCACACACACGCACACACACACACACACACTATATGGGGCAATTTAGAGCATTCAATTTACCTTGAATTCTTGTTTTGGACTGTATGCGGAAATCGGAAAACTCCAAGATTGGTATTCAAACCTGAATCCTCACTGCTGAGAAGCAAACGCTACTGTGCCCCATAGTGATTAGCATGTTCGCCTCTCAGTGCTGAGGATCCAGGGTCCCGATGTGGGTGGAGTTTCCATGTTCTCCCCGTGTCCATGTGGGTTTTCCTCGGGTTCTCCGGTTTTCTCCCACAGTCCAAAAACATGGATTCAATGTAAATGAAATGCTCTAAATTGTCCCATATAGTGTGTGTATGTGTCTGTGTGAGTAAGTATGCCCAGATAGATTGACCCCTGTCCTGGGGTGTATCTACCCTGTGCCCAGCCCCCCCCCCCCCCCCCCCCCCCCCCCACACACACACACACACACACACACACACACACACACACACACAACCCTAATAGAGGAGGATAATGAATAAATATATTAAGGATATATTAGCTCAGTGTTTAGGATGTTGAGCTATCAATCTGAATGTGGGTTCAAATTCCAGGTCCACTGAAGTTACCAATGTGGGTCCTTGAGCCCTTAACCCTCATTGCTCCAGGGATGCTATGACCAAACCTGTGCTCATGTTGTTAGTCACTTTGGATAAAAGCATCTGCTAAATGACTAAATGTAATGTATTATTATTATTGATATTAGTACTCGCATTGCTTTTATTCCAGCGACTAAATGCCGAGGTGGAGTTCCTGGTTAAAACATCCGAGTTACTGGTGCTGAAAGGAATGCCAATAAAGGAGAAGAACGAAAGAGTTAGTGAGCTCCTTTTGGTGCACCAGCGCGTGAGGGATAGAATCCGAGAATATGAAACAGTTCTCAGCATGGCTGTAAAATTCCACCAGGTTTATCAGGAGGTATTGTAACGCTCACTAATCTCACACTATTCTCTATTATTATCAAACAGCAGCTGTGCTAATTACAGGTACAGCACGTCACATGATCACACGATGGAGATCTGGTGGATGAGAGATTTATTTGATGATTTTACAGAACAAAAAGTTTTAATGGACTTAAATGGACCTCTCAGCGCTAGGGATTTCCGGTTCGAAAAACCGGAACCGGGTGGAGTTTCCATGTTCTCCCCGTGTCCGCATGGGTTTCCTCCGGGTTCTCTGGTTTCCTCCCACAGTCCAAAAACATGGATCAAGTCAATTGAATTCTCCAAATTGTCCCATATAGAGTATGTCTGTGTGAGTAATAATGCATCGAAGTGTGAAGATGCAGTTCTAAGAATCCAACAGTTATATCATTCACTTATTCTTCTTCTTTATCCTCTAATAGTGTGGAGTGTGGGTTCCCCATGCCCTTCGGGGAAGAACATTTCGAGCGCTGGGCAGATACATCCAGGACAGGGTGCCAGTCTATCAATAGGGATATTCGATCACACACACACACACACACACTCTATATGAGGCAATTTAGGGCATTCACTTTACCATGAATTCAGATTTAATGGCTGGTGAGACCCTGTCCCGAATACTCCCCATTATCCGCTATAGAAAACAGCGGAGCCGCGATTTACCATAAAACTGTCATAAAGCACTTTATTAACTTGCAACTGTTAAAGTAAATATTATCCCAAATATCATAAAACTGGCCCCTATATATGTCAGGTGTATTGACAGAACCATCCTACTACTTCTCCGGTCGCTCTCATGATAATAAAACCAAAGGTTCACCAAGGACATACCAGGAAAACCTTCCATAAGCCTTCACTTATGGCTTAGCTCATTTTTCACCACAACAGACCAGTATAGAGTCTGCATCTCTGCTGATCCCGATCCATCCATCTGTCAATCTCACACTCCATCTTACCTTCACTCTTGAACAAGACCTCGAGATACTTAAACTCCTCCACTTGAGGCAAGATCTCATCCCTGACCCAGAATGGACTCTCTACCCTTTTCCGACTGAGAACCATGGCCTCAGATTTCAATAAATAAATGAATAAATAAATAAATAAATAAATCTTGTGATAACAACTTATAAAAAAATAACTCATGTCCTCTCTGGGCTTCCATACTTTATTGATGTGCTTATCGTATTATTATTACTTGCAGTATTTCTATCCTTTATTATTTATTTGTTTACTATCACATTGAAAAATGAGGTATCTGTTAGTGTTACTGCTCCCAGGGATTAATAAAGTATTCTTATTCTGATTCTGATTTATTTACTTAATTACGATTGCATTTCTGCTACAACCTTTGCTTTTTCAATTTTTGATCACGAGTAGTAAAACTAATCGATTCAGCTCAGTCAGTCAGTAAACTTTTTTTATTATCATTTTTTTAGTTGGATAGCTTGTTGAAAAGCAAACCAATAAAAGGGTCCAGTGATCCGGCTCAGGCCCGGATACAGCTCAGCCAGCACCAGGATCGACAGAACCATATGCGGCACCTCTATAAACTGGCCGTCTCACTGGCAGCGGATATCAGCACTACAGTCCAGCACACGGTGAGATGTGGGAATCAGATTGAGTTGCTTCTGAAATGAATTTCCGATATTCACAGTGAGATTAACTACTGCCATGACCCCCGGCTCACAAAACTTTTAGAAGTCAACCTGCTGCTGGTTTCAATTTACCGTGCAGCTGAGAATAAAAGAGTTTGTTTGGTACTAATACTTCCAGCAGAGTTAAGTTATGCTCTTTAGTGTTTGATAAATCTTTTATTTTGCGCCTGCAGCAAATCCCGGCCTTCTCAGTTCAGGAGAAGTTGGAGTATTTGCAGAGGAGCAGTGCGAGCTGGACAGCTCAGGCTAACCAGAATGAAGAGGATCTGATGAACAACATGCACTACTGTGCATTTAAAGAGGAAATTAATGAGGTGAGATCATGCATCACATGTCTTGCTGTCCAGTTCAGTTCCACTTCCTGTAAAGATGGACTTTGTATAGAGGATAAAGCGGAAGATAATGGATGGATGGATAAAATAAAATAAAAGGTGAGATCAGATAATAACCAGGTCCTAGTTCCTCAACTACTGACTTGTGTTGTTCTCTCATTTGTCACATTAGACATTAGATTAAAGCCTCTGCTAACGGACTAAATTTAAGTGTAAATGTAGAGTTGTATTTTCTTGTATTTGTCTCCCCCTTGTGGTTATCAGCTCACATTTCTCCTCCGTATTCCTTCAGAATTTAAACTGAGGCTGCCGTGGACTGCAGGTCATGAGTGTTGTGGTTTTTTACTGCAGAGATTAAATCATATTTCTTCTTTGTTGGTCACATCCATTCTTTATGGAATTAAGTCGTGGTTATGACTTTTAATGTGTGAAAGAGGAGATAGTAATGTAAAGCGTGGGAATGAGATTATTAACACATGAGAGGCAGAATAATAAAGCATAAAAATGGAAAGTAGAAACATTTAGTAGTGCCACTGTCAAGAAACATGAGGTATTGGGTGTTGGACACCTTCTTCTTATTAACACCTTCTTAACTTACTACAAAATTGACCCTATATAGTGTGTGTCTGTGTTAGTGAGAGTTTGCTCAGCGATGGATTTTCACCCTGTTCTTGGTGTATCTGCCCAGCGCTGAAACTCCCCCGACCCTATTAGAGGATTAAGCGGAAAATAATGAGATGAGATAAAATTATTACCATTCTTTGATCTCATTCCAATGGCATTCTAAATCATTTTTCTCATTAAGATCTCACATTCACACTTTAATAAAGTGATTTATTTTGCCTACAGTACTTACACACAGAGAAATTTATCCTCCACATTTAACCCATCTGTGCAGTGACACACACAAGTGCCCAGAGAGGTGGGCATCCTTATATATGACGCCCAGGAAGTTTGCCCAATTGTCTTGCCCAATTTCTTGATGGGAACTGAAATCAAACCGGGGCTCCTTGAGGTCGCAAGGCTGCTTCCTTCTACACAAGCCTACCCGGCCCTGAAGTCATTATAAGTTATGGCCATGTCTTAATGTCATAAGGAAGAGATGATGCAAATTAAGAGTTCAGAACCTGATCATAACATGGCACATTTGAATTACAGCTTATCTGCAGTGCTTCCTGTAAAGCTGAGAGGAACCAGACTGGCACCTTTTCTGCTTAAACCTCTACTAGGGTTATGAAGGAGTTTCCCATGCTCATCCAGGGGAGAACGTTGGGGCGCTGGGCAGATACACCCAGGAAGGGGCACCAATTCATTGCAAGGCACACACTCACTCATACAGACACACTCTACATATAGGGGTATTTTATTTTTTAAGGGGTAATTTAGTTAGGGCAAAAATAAAGCAGCCGCAATGAATCCATATTTTTGGACTGTGGGAGGAAACCGGAGAACCCGGAAAATAAATTCTGTATATGAACCTGAAAAATTATGTTGTAAATGCAACACGGTAATGGTTATGATACAGTATTAAGCCTTTATATATTACTAATATATTATGAGAGGTTTATAGGATGATGCATTTAATTTGTTGTAATTTACAGCATAAGAATGTGACTCAAAACTTAGTTATTGAAAGCAAACAGATTTCTAAGTTGTTTGTAATGTGCAAGATCTCATACGAGTGCTCCACATTTGCATGAGTAAACAGAATGAAATGTGATGTGTTCCAGTTGCTCCAAGTTATCAGGCAGGAGCCATGACACCAGAGATCATCATTCTGACGCGCACACACACACACACACACACACACACACAGACACAGACACACACTATAAAGTATACACACATAGACCACATACAGTACAATCAATTATACAAATATACAAACCTGTACACATGCACACTATCCAGTACACAAACACCAGAACGTACAGGCAAAAGCACAAACATACTCAAGTCCAGCAGTGTCACTGAGGTGTTTAAATGAAACTACAGCAGCACTGCTGCACTAAAACCCCCTCACCACATCAGTGTCACTGCAGAACTGACAATAAACAATCCACCACCCAAATTACACCTGTTCTGTGATGATCCTGACCAACAGAGAACAGAGAACCAACAGGGGACAAACAACAAAAAAGAATGTAATTGTAATTGTAACTACGGTCTGTAATTGTAAAACTACAAAGTCCATCTATATGATAAAAGTAGCAAATAGACAATGGAGCAAGAAGGATGTGTGTCCAATCTTTTAACTGGTACTGTACTGTAAGTATGTCCTTTTTGATGAGCCAAAATACTTGACTATGTATTCTTTAAGGATCTTCCTTGACTGCTATCACTATGTGGCATACCATTTGGAAAGAGTCTCCCCCTGCAGCTTGGGAGCCCCAATCGGAGCTCCTGTTGAGCTCTGCCTGCAGCTGTCCTTGGATGATACGTGAAACTCTACACCATTGCTGAGGCCTGACACGACGGATAAAAACAGATCCTGCGCTGTCCATCACCTCAACCCGAAACATTAATATAATCTCTGCTGACAGAAAGTAGGCCATTACTGATCTTCCCTTCTGCCAGAGAAAGGAGTTTTCCCCACTCAGCCCCATCAACAAGAGGCAGAAACAAACAGATTACAGTAACTCCCGAAGCACTTAGGTTTCTGTAATCACAGGGTATATTATTTAATGTTGTCTTTAGGCCATAGCTTTGTTGTGCTGCAGTTGATGCCAAATTTTTGACATCCATCCATTCAATTATCTTCCGATTAATCCTGGATCACGAGGGAGTTCCCCATGCACATCCAGGGGAGAACGTTTCAGGCGTTCAGATACACCCAGGACAGGGCACCAATCGCTGGCACACACTCACACATATACTGACTATATAGGTACAATTTAGAGCAGTCAATTTACCTTGCTTCGTGTTTTTAGACTGTGGGAGAAAACCGGGAAACTTGAAGGAAACCCATGCAGACACAGGGAGAACATGGAAAGTCCAATCAGATCGGGATTCCAACCTGGATCCCCAGCGCTGAGAGACGAAAGTAACCACAAAGCCAGCGTGCCACCAATTTTTGATATCATATTTTTATTTGTTATTTCAGCTCAGAGAGTCATTTAAAGACCTCAAGAAGAAGTTCAACAACCTGAAATTCAACTACATGAAGAAAAACGAAAAGTTGCGAAATTTAAAGGTGGTAAAGAATCAGATACAGCAAATTGAGATATACATAGAAAAGCTACAGGTAAACACCAGGACTACACTTTAACAAACTAATGTTACAGAAACAATATGTTGACATCCTTATAACATGCACATGGTTTTCCAGTCCCATTAAATTCATCTGTCTGAACTTTATATATATATATATCTACAAACCAATTAGCAATATTAATAATAATCAATTTACTTTTTTCTTAAGTTTATTATTTAGTTTTCTTTAATTTAGGTTTTGAAGAAGAAGCTTCAGGCTATTACACTGAAGGTATCTAGCAGTGGTGAGAAGCATCTCCTTGGCAACAGTCCCCGAGAGCTGGAAGATGCCGTCAATGAGCTGCAGAGGCAGGTGGGGGATTTCGACAGAACAGTTGAGGACTACAAACAGAACTTGGACCTCAGCGTCAGGCTCCAGCAGGCCATGGAAGAGGTGGGAAAGGCCAGACCGGGCTCATGCATGACCTTTTACTCATCATTTTAAGATTAAATAAAGGATGTAACTAAATACCTCATTAAATATACACTGTAGTTTTAGTTACTTTTATCTTTGCAGTTTGTTGCTTTTGTCCGACGTGCAGACATACAGCCTGGTCTTTAATTTCCTGGTCTAACTGAGAATTCATTTGTATTCTGACCTGCAGTATGAGTTTTGGTGTGATGAGGCGAGCTCAACCATCGTCAGAGTGGGGAAGTACTCATCTGAATGCAAAACAAAGGATGCCATTAGCTCGTTGTACAAGCAGTTTGAGAAGTTTGTTTGGCCCACTATTCCCCAGCAGGAAGAAAGGATCAATCAAATCACAGAGCTGGCAGTGCGACTGCATGGTGAGATAATTATTTAATTATTGGCACCATTGGTAAAGTTGGTTACAAAACCTATTGTTTTACGGTAAAGATGGACTTTGTAGTTCTCCAATTCCAGACTGTAGTCCATCTGTTTGTGTTCTACAGTACATACTGTGTACATCTCCTCTACTCTGTTCTCTAATGGTCAGAACCCCAATAGTACCACCACAGAGCAGGGATTATTTGGTTGGTGCATTATTCCTATCCCAGCAGTGTCACTGAGGTGTTTAAATGAAACTACAGCAACACTGCTGCACAAAGTACTTTATTTATATAACGCTTCTTACAATAGTACATTGTCACAAAGCGGCTTTACAGTGTTATAAGCCAAAACTCCCAAAGAACAAGCTGAAGTGATCGTGGCAAAGAAACACAGTCCTCTGGTCCAAATCCTGTAGATAATCTGTGGAGTGTATTAGAGAGAATGTAAGAGGAGTTTTAGGTGGTATTATTAGCAAATGGAGGTTGTCCAAAATATTGAATGTCAGGGTACCAATCTTGTGGCACAGTCACAAGTTTAGAATATGTTCATTATTGCAGAATCAGGCGGCACAGTGGCTTAGGGATTCCCGGTTCGAATCCCCATCTGGGTGGAGTTTCCATGTTCTCCCCGTGTCTGCGTGGGTTTCCTCCGGGTTCTCCGGTTTCCTCCCACAGTCCAAAAACATGGATCAAGTCAATTGAATTCTCAAAATTGCCCCATATAGAGTGTGTCCGTGTGAGTGAGTGTGTGGCCAGCGATGGATTGGCGCCCTGTCCTGGGTGTGTCTGCCCGGCGCCCGAGTCGTTCTCCCCTGGATGGGCATGGGGAACCCCACCGCAACCCTAATAGAGGATAAAGCGGGAGATAATGAATGAATGAATAAATTGCAGAATCAGGTTAATTCACTGAAAAGTTTTTGTAATTTCCTTTACTCAGCAGGCGTGTCAATCTCTGAATGGTCTGTAGTTGTTGAATGTAAATATATTCTATAAGGGTAGCTTAAAACAAACTAAAAGCATTTTTTAATGGAAATTTCCACACCACTTACAGAGAAATTACTTTTGTTGCAGGTGCCGAAGAAGGAAAGAAATACACAGAGAAAACCGTTAATAAGCATAATGAAATAGTGGAATCCATAAAAGAACTCTCTGGTGGACTTTTAGACCTTGAAGCCAAGTTACAGGTTACTTCATGACTTTTAATTCTCATTATGTTTAATCGAGGACTTTCTGATTAGTTTTATTTATACTAGCCACATGGTCTGGGATTGCGAAAAGGTTTCCTGAAAATTGTGTAGATGTTTATTTACACATAATTGGTTGCATTGTGCCATTGGAATAGAAATCCACCAAAATCAGATTGCACCTGGCTATAAAAGGGTTTATTAAGTGACCCGCTGATTGGTTTCTTTTCATGTGATTCCCAAAACACACTCATGAATCACATCATCACGATAACGAAGACACACTGATGCGGCCTAAATCAAGCTGTGAGGTGCGGGGTTGATTAAGCGCTAGAATAAAGCCTATTTCCATAATGTTCCATAATGTTCCTCACAGTATCCTTCATTTTAGCACCAAAATGTCACATGCCAATGCATAACATGCACATAAAGAGAATGGGAGTTCCTGGTGCAAAGGTTTTCTTACGCCATGTGTTTTTCCTTTCTTTAAATACCTACTGCAGGTGATTCATTGACCGCCCTTGGCGCCACCTCCTAAGCGTCTAATGCTGCTGTCACAGCAAGTGTCTAATGCTGCTCAGACCTTATTATTTTAAACCTAACATTTCAATCTTTAATACAGGCTCAGTCGTTCAAACCGCAGTCTACTGAGGAAAACAAGACCTGTGATACCATTGAAACGGTAAGCATTCATAGCTATACTGTAATTAGTGAACTACAATAGCATGCTACTGAAATCCTTCATCAGCCATGTCCTTTAAACAGCCAGAGGGGAAGGAAACCGGTCACACTCCTGAGATAACCGGACCAGATGGCACCAAAGACGACCCGGCTACCAAGAAATCGGAAATCAAGAAGCCTCAATTACGTAAATCCCGCAGCCAGGACCTACCCGAGCAGCACAAGGTGCTTTCGGAGATGCACAGCTACACTCAAGAGGCCTATTCTAAGGTCCGAACCATGCAAACTGTCTCCAGCAAGTCCGCAGTGGAGAGGAAGGAGCAGACCCACACTTCCTTTTCTCACACACACACATTCAGCATGTCCAGCTCCCCGGTGGAGAGAGACAGACGGACCTATACGCTTCAGCAGACCAAGAGGCCTTCCGAAGAGACCCCACCTCCTCCACGTCCCCCTCCACCCTCTCAGAGCGATTGTCCCGGTGTGCATGGTTTCTCGGAGTATCAGAGGGGTGAGAAATATCCAGCTGGCTTCAGAGGTCATCATGAAAAACAGCAGGGTGTCAGCTGGGCACAAGCTGGTTCCCATACACCTCACAATGAAATGAAGGTATTTATTGATTCTTCATCACATTGCACTTGGTGCAAAACCAAATCTTTATTCTTAACCTGATGATTAGCTAAGACTAAGAGGTTTGGTACAGTACAGTCTATAGAGGTTATAATGAGGGAAGCTTAAATCCATCCGTTATCTTCCACTTTATCCTGTACTAGGGTCTGCAGGGGCGTTCCCCATGCCCATCCAGGGGAGAACGTTTCGGGGGCTGGGCAGATACACCCAGGGCAGGGCACCATCTATCGATTGGTAGCTATGTTAAGTTTATCTCTCTGAATTCTTTGGGTCAGTTTGTAGTTTCATTTAATCACCTCAGTGACACTGCTGGGATATGACTAATGCACCAACCAAATAATCCCTGCTCTGTGGTGGTTCTATTGGGGTCCTGACCATTAGAGAACAGAGTGGGGATGTACACACTTTGTACTGTAGAACACAAACAGATGGACTACAGTCTGGAATTGGAGAACTAAAAAGTCCATCTTTACAGTCATGGCACAAAAAATGCAAACTCTGCAAAATTAGCTAAATCCTCAAGCAGGGGGGTTGTTGTAACTACTAATGGGGAAACTGTACGGGAGATCTGACGAGTTTTTATAAAAGCTGTTTTCTTCTTGTCTCTTATAGGCTGACATCCACCTCTCAGAAGAATGTGGACAGGCCTCAAGCTCCCCCCCCGATCGAGATTTCCATGCAGACCACCTAAGCGAGGAATCGCTTTCCAACGATGAGTACGAGTGCACATCTCCAGATGACATCTCCCTCCCACCCTTATCCGAAACCCCCGAATCCAATATGGTCCAGTCTGAGAACGACCTGGATGACGGCTACTGTTTAAGCTCTCACAGCCTGCACACCAGTCACCACACTCAGCACTGCCACTCCAGACATGGCGAGCCACTCCATTACCAGCATGAGGACAACTTCTCGACTCCCACAACAGGCCCGACCGGCCGATTCAAGGCCGAGTCTTGCTCATTTGTCCGAAGCCCGCTCACTGTTCCCACCCCCACCCTTATCTCCACCACTATCTCTAGTATCCTCAAAAGCGGCAAGCCAAGAGGCCCTGCAGAGAACCAGCAAACCGTTTATTCAATGCATGAAAGCCATACAGAGATGCAGGAGTGTGTGCATGAACCCGTCCCATCCCAACACGCCTCCAGTAGTTGGGCGAGTAACACGCATGCTTCTCCTAAACCATTAACCTCAGAGCAGGGCCCAGAGCTGTGCAAGCCCACGGCTGTCCGCGAAGAGATACAGCACACGAGCAGCACCAGAGCTGGGGGGAACCTAGCACCGGGGAACAGCCCCAACTTCTCCAAACCCTTGTCTAATGCCATGGTTACGGAGGGATCTCCGGTGACACTGGAGGTTGAAGTTACTGGATTCCCTGAACCTACCTTAACCTGGTGGGTAGCTTATAATAAACTCAACCCATAAATTGTAACAAGCTCTTGTTTAATAATCAGGGTATTTGTGATTCTACTTCATTAAAAATGCTTCTTTCCTTTGACATAATTTTGGCATATGTATTTTTAGGCTTTATTTAAGTGATTTAAGTCTTCAGGTATTTTTAGTTCCATGCCTTTCCATCTGGCTGCAGAAGGCAACAGTCCCTTGTTTCCTTTTTTGTTTTTCGGTTTTCCTTTGATGAGATTTTTACTGCATGAGAATTGTGGATACTAAAGTAACTTTAACAGGACCATAGGATTTTTAGTTGGGTAGAAATACTGTGCTTTGTTTCCTATCATCTTTCATTCCTACTAATATCCAATGTTTTAGTGTTTATAATCCAATTGGCACCATAACCTTTCTTGCTCTTTTTTTTCTTGAGGATTAGTGTTTCACACGTTGTTTCATTTACCTTTGCCAACATTTTCTCACTTTGGTTTTCACTGTATTTCTTAATAAATATTTATAAAGTGGCCGTATACTAAGCTAGGTCAGGATGAGCAATCATAGAGTGAGAAAGAGAGAAACAAGAACAGTGCATGTGGTGTTGGGCAAAATATTTGGTGAGTGCAATCAACTATATACAACTTTATGACCCAATTATTTATATATATATATATATATATATATATATATATATATATATATATATATATATATATATATATATATAATCCCTATACAGTACTGTATATGTATACTTAATTATACATGTACAGTACCAGTCAAAGTTTTAAACACGTCTCCTTTTTACTCCAGTTACTGTATAATACTGTATACATACACCAAGTGACCACCAGCAGTATAGAATTCCTGAAGCTAAAATGAGAAAACGTTGACCATTAGGTTAAATAAACATAGTTTAGATTTTTAATTCTAACGCCATGCTCTTCCTCTCTTCCTCTCACACATTAACCTGAATCTTTTGTTTTGCCGTGCTGTGAGTGTGTGATGTGACAATTCACTCTGTGCTTCAGGTTCAAGAACGGGCAGGAATTGCACAGTGACCAGAACATGTCATTGTCCCATAAAGAAGGAAAGCATGCATTGTTCATTGCAAGAGCTGCTCAGACAGACTCGGGCCAGTATTTGGTTCGCGCTTCGAACTCGACTGGTATGGTCTCCTCCAGTGCCGTGCTGCAGGTCAAAGGTAATGGCTGCCCTGACTTTGATACTCTCAAACTGGACTGGCAAACCTGTTTCGGCACCCTTTGTGTCCTCCTTTGGCTCCTCTACCTGCTGGTGTTATAACTGATACACGGACTTACAGGGTCATTGCACCCCCCCCCCACACTTCCAGTAATGAACTGCACCGTAGTTCAGCCCTTGCACGAAAATGTGTGGAAGAATATTTTAAGAGCATGAAGGATTTGTCACTTAAATAGATTTATTCACATGCACTGGCACATGGTGATTATTATTATTATTATTATTATTATTATTATTATTATTATTATTATTATTATTATTATATCTGCTACTATTCCATGAAAGCTGATGTTTGACCTGTTTCTCTTAAGAAGTCTATAGTAATATTTCATTATGCTTGAAATGTTTCTCTGCTTTAGTTATCAGCTTTATCATATAATTGTTATAAAAATATAAATATCATTTTATGTAATAAGGCTTTTGTGTTTTTGTGTTATTTATTTATGATCTTAAATACTAGAGCAGCCAGAAAATGAAATGTTCTTGTTATTTTAATCATATTTTTATGCAAACTTTTTATGCAAAAAAGATTAAATTATTTACCATTCAACCAAGCACAGGCAAAAAAAAAAGAAAAATTCTAAACAGCTTGCTAGTCTATTGCAAACCAAACAGACAACCACATTCAAACACACCACCTTTTTGCTCCACTTATTGTCCATGTTCTCAGTTCCACTTACTCTAAAGATGGACTTTTTAGTTCTACAATTTGTTTGTGGACTTTATTACAAACTACAGCAGCATTGCTGGACTTAAACCCCCTCACCACATAAGTGTCACTGCAGAACTGATCATCCAAATGGTACCCGTTCTGTGATGGTCCTGACCAATAGAGAATAGAGAACCAACAGAGGACTAACAAAAACAGGAAAACAGATGTACAGATTTACAGATGTCTGTAATTGTAAAACTACAAAATCCATCTATTTTATATGGTAAAGGGGGAAAACCCCATAATGGAGCAAGAAGGGGGCGTGTCCAAAATTTTGACTGGTACTGTATTTAAATCTTTTTGATTTAACTCTGACTGAACCTTCAAAGAACATGCTAAAATGATGGTGCGAGAAAAACTTTTTGTTTGTTATGTTTGACAACGAAAAAATCAAGGCTCATTGGGGTACTCATCCTCCTTGAGAAGTCAGGCAGAGTTAAGACAATGATTTTGTATATATATTTATGCGTATATTAAAAACAAAACGTGTGTGGATCAACAGTGGATGAATTAATTCAGTTAGGTCATTAAATGTAGGTAAAATCCCTCTGATTCTGGTCTAACAGTAACATCCTGGCAGGACTGCAAACCCACTGGTCCAATAGAGGTTCTTTCAATCGGAATCAAGTGTGTGATGTCATCAAGTAAACTTACAAAAATGCTGCACTGATTACATAACCAGATTAATGACCTAATTCATTGTAACACAATGCACCTGAATGCTACACAACTAACCTCTGTTCAACATTGATTTTGCAGAGCAAACAAACAAATTAAACACATTTTTTTAAATAATATTACATTTACATCATACATCACAGTGCATTATACCTGGAACACTGAACTTTTAGTTACTTTTATTTACTTTTAAGCCGTTTACTTTACTTTAAAGTTTATTACTGTGTTCTGACAATGGAATATTGTCTTTAAATCACTTTGCAGGCACCTAGGTCCCGAACACCCAGCGATTACAAAGACAAAACAAACTCTATACTGCATGTGGAAGAAACAAGAGGACCAAGAATCAGTAAAGGAACCCATTTTATTGGACTGCACACAAAATACAATATATTAAAAGTCTATTAGTTTATTTTTCTAACAAACCGAGCAGTAAGATATAATCAGAATCCCTAATCTGGTGCAGCTTGCATTCATTTTAATCCATACATTTTAAGAATAAGGGTGTTTGTGTGTGTTTGTATGTGTGTGTGTATTTTTTGTGTTGGGTGTAGAGGGGTGGTTTGGGTGTTGGGGGTGTGTGCAAGCATATGCGTGTATGTTCCCTATACAAAGCCACACTGTGGCTTCAATTTCCACAACATTTGACATAATTATACTCTGTACAAACACCAAGAAGCAGCTCGATTTATTTCACCACCTCTACATTGTTTAAGCAGCAACACCACTGATTGTTGGAGAGAATGATTAGTGCTTTTCTGAGCAATGGATTAATGTTTATACCATTTGCAGGAAATGACATCGCATGTCGAAAAGAGGCTATTAATTAATAGTCTCACAAATAAGTTTGGATCCTATTTTGTTATAAATTGCAATAAGTTGACTGTGTCCTTGACCTTGCAATAAAACACTGCTCAATGATCATACAATTATACATCATATGCCATGGAAATTAATTATAGTTAGTACTTGAACATCTATGTTTAGTTGTCTTACTAGCAACCAGGCTGTTGTGTTGACATGTTAACAGTAGATCATATTGTGTTAGCATGAGCAATGTAGACTGCATCAGTGGTACAGTACATTATGATGCATACCTTTTTTTCCCCCAGTAATCAGTATTATTACTGTGATTAAATCTCTCTTAAGAAATTCTTTAGTAGTGTCTATTTGATTTTTTGTGAAATAAATAAACCTGAAAACACAACAAATAATGACTGCTTTTCGAAAAGTTCTCTGATTTTTGCAGGGGTTATAAATTAATTAGCATACGATATATTATTGCAACAGCACCCGAAATGCTCAGTCCATCATCCCCCCACCTCCTCGCAAACCTAGTAGAGGATTAACCAGAAGATAGTTAGATAAGAAAGATGAGATAAGGGAGATATATCATAGCTAAACTTGATCTTTATTTATTTATTAAACGTTCACTTACATTTCCAATAACCAGCAGTTTTTCATACAGATGAAATCAACAATTACATAGTTTACATAGCAAGCACCTCTGTGTTAAAATATAATATACTATTAATACAAACAATGCTTATTGATATCCTAGCCAACCCCGCCAACTGTCTATTCAAATCCCAGGTCCACTGAATTTAACTGTGGGTCCTTCAGCAAGACCCTTAACCCTGATTGCTCCAGGATGCAAATCCTATTATCTGTCCCCAACCCCAAATATTTATAAATCACTTTGTATAAAACCATCAGCTTAGTAACAGCAAATGACTGGTTTATTGCACATTATACAGATTTAATACGTGACTTTTGCTCAGAATATTGGGTGTACTTTTCCCGTTGTTATGATAGCAAAGACACACTGACACCCATTAAATCAAGCTGCATGGTTGACCATTAGAGAACAGAGTAAAGGGGAAGTACACAGTACGTACAGGAGTCCACAATCAGATGGACTACCAGGAATTGGAGAACTACAAAGTCCATGTATTTGGTAAGTAAACTTATTAAATAGATATTTAAAGTCATTCATATTATTTATAATTTTACTTGTATTGATGGACACAAAATGTGTGTACACAGGCTGGATGTTCAAATCAAGTATGTCACCTAGTGCATTATCTTTGGAATTATTTAATAATTGTTACAAATAATAAAAAAGTTCTTATTTTATAACTTATTTTATAATTTTATAAACCCTAAGCAGACAGGATGGATATAAGGATGTCTCTCTCTCTCTCTCTCTCTCTCTCTCTCAATTTCAATTCAATTTAAAAGCTTTATTTGCATGACAAATTATCCATTCGTATTGCACAAAGCTGGTTTACAAAAAATAAAATAAAAATAAAATAGAAAACAATTTCAAATTTACAAAGTTACAAAAATGTACATAGTATACAATTACAGTGGAATGGTATAATATATACATATATATAAATATTTAAATAAAAAGTAGAGGTGTGTGTGTGTGTGTGTGTGTGTGTGTGTGTGTTTGGTCACTCTCTGTCCCTCTCCTGGTGGCAGGTGTATGTGTACAGTGCTGCCAGTACACAGCTCTCCCTGTGTTCCCCCAGTAGGTGGGGCAGTTTTTGGGTGGGGGTGAGGGAGGTGAAGTTGGGGATGATGTGTGTGAGTTTGTTGTAATATTTTTCTCTGATGTCGGTGTATCTGGTGCATTCGGTGAGGAAGTGCAGCTCTGTCTCGGTTCTGTTCAGGGGACATCGCTGGCACACCCTCTTCTCTCGGGGCAGCCAGGTCTGCCGGTGTCGCCCCGTCTCGATGGCCAGCTGATGAGCGCTGAGTCTGTACCTGGTCAGGGCGTGTCTCGGTCCGGGGTCCGTCACACGGCTCAGATAGGCTGCCAGTGTGTACGGCCGCTTTAGGGTCAGATAACACTCCATTTTACTCTGGGACTGACTTTCAGTTTCCCACTGCTTTAAATAATTATCTTTGAGTGTTTGGGTGATTTGGTTGGTCCGAATCGGGACTGAGACTCGACCCTGACCCTGAGTCTGTGGTGTGTGAGTGTGTGTGAGTGTGTGTGTGGTGCAGCAGTGACTCAGGATCAGTTGGATGAGGGGACTGGTGTGTTTGCTCATCTCTTGGGATTGCAGAGCTTTGTAATGATAGGTGTGAGGGTCGCTCTCTTTCAGGTGTTTGTAGAATTTAATTGCCCTTTTTTGTATTTTAATGTTTAGAGGGTAACGGCCTAATTCTGCCCTGCATGCGTTGTTTGTTGTGTGTCTGTGCACCTTTAAGATTATTTTACAGAATTCTGCATGCAGGGTCTCAATTGGATGCTTGTCCCATTTGTTAGGTGGTTGCTGAGTCAGCGGACCCCACACCTCACTGCCATACAGGGCAATCGGTTCAATAACCCCTTCTAATATTTTTAGCCAAATTGGGACTGGAATTTCTACGGGGGTTTGTTGTTTTATGGCGTAGAAAGCTCTGCGTGCTTTTTCTCTCAGTTCATTCACTGCCAGGTTGAGTTTGAAGCTTCCAGAGGAGCTGATGGTGAGGCCGAGGTAGGTGTACTGTTTGGCGTGTTGGATTTGCTGTGTTCCTAATGTGAAGGTGTGCTTTGTTCCCTGAGAGCTGGATCTTTTTTGGAAGGTTAGGATTTTGGTTTTCTCTCTCTCTCTCTCTCTCTCTCTCTCTCTCTCTCTCTCTCTCTCTCTCTCTCTCTCTCTCTCTCTCTCTCTCTCTCTCCATCAGCTGTAAGTGGGCCACAACTGTGGAGATGAAATTACAAGAGTCAGGGACATTGGAATGACCAGTCAGGCGGTGTACTTTAGTTGAGGCCTTTAGGAGTTCTAGCTAAATCATAATTTTGACAGGCAAAATAACACCGCAGTAAAAACGGCAAAACCCAAGAAGTCTTAACTCACCTTCTTAACATGACTCATGATCCTCTGTAAACAAGACATTGACAAAATTATTTACATGAAAACCAATTCATTTTTTATTTGTAAATTGTCAGTTTCTGAAAAGATACAGGCTTAAGCAAAAAAATTATTCTTAATTTGCATGTTTTAAGCATAAGTAATTTAAAATATGCTTTACAGGGACTACTTTTAAATACAAAATATTTATTCTAAATATTACAAAGTTGTTGTTTTTTTTTCCAATGTATGTAATTAAAAAAAAAATAAAATAAATAAAAAAAAAAAAAAAATATATATATATATATATATATATATATATATATATATATATATATATATATATATATATATATAAAAACATATTTTATAACATTTGACACCAATTGCCAATCCTGTTCTTGGTTTCCAAATTTAGGACCTACTAACCTTGGTACGTAACTAAAGAAAATGTCAACAAGTAGAATCAAAAATCTGTAAAAAAATTATCTACAGATGATAAATCTTGATTCAGTTCACTAATATTATATTGAGTTCAGTGTAAGTCAATTGAGACATGAATTTAGTCAGATGAGTCATAATACATCGTGAATAAACCATGAATCATCCTCATATGTGCCCGTACTGTCAGGGACCAAAAAGTCCCTTGATGTAAGAACCTGGTCATTCAGCACATTTAGGTTCCAAGCTGACTTCAGGGTATAGTCACATAATTTAGTTGAACTTAAACACAATCAGTGGAAGCAACAATGGAAAATAACAGTGAAAATTCTAATTGACAACAAATTAGTTAAGCGATGGATTGGCGCCCTGTCCTGGGTCTATCTGCCCAGCGCCCGAGACGTTCTCCCCTGGATGGGCATGGGGAACCCCACCGCGACCCTAATAGAGGATAAAGCGGGAGATAATGAATGAATGAATGAACAAATTAGTTCAGACAGTACATGTCTTTTAAGTATGTGTGTATGTATGTATTTATGTGTCAAATGTTTAAAACTCCACCTTTTTGCTCCACTCATTCTCCATGTTCTGAGTTCCACTTACTGTAAAGATGGACTTTGTAGTTCTCCAATTCCAGACTGTAGTCCATCTGTTTGTGTTCTACAGTACATATTGTGTACATCTCCTTTACTTTGTTCTCTATGGTCAGAACCCCATTAGTATCACCACAGAGCAGGGATTATTTGGTTGGTGCATTATTCCTAAAACCCCCTCGCAACATCAGTATCACTGCAGAGCTGACAATAAACAATCCACCACCCAAATGATACCTGTTCTGTGATGGTCCTGATCAATAGAGAACAGAGAACAAACAGCCTTTAATTGAATGTAAATGTAATGAGAAAATGGACAATGGAGCAAGAAGGAGATGTGTCCAAACCTTTGACTGGTACTATATACCAGTATATAAGATATAAGATATCTTATAGCTTGTATAAGTATACAAGCGTCCATGTGTTCCTCAGAGATTCCTTCTACACTGGTCACTGGCTATCTTTATCTTGCTTACCCAGTCTATTTTAGAATTCTATATGCAACATTTCAACATTAGTTAAAATATTCCTTATAATCTTTATATTAAAAAGAAAATCTAAACTATTATCATCTCCTAAAGGCAATGTGGACTTCCGTGACCAACGGAGCAGGTCAGAGGAGCTAAAATGTGTGTGGCATCTTTACAGTTTGTATAAGCTGCATGCTGGATACCTCAATGATGACAGACATGAACAGCCTGTGTGTTTGTATCACAGTGAACATACACAGAGTGCAATATTATACAGTATTTATTTTTCTGCACACTTTTTAAATTGTACCCAAGTTGTCACATTGTCTTAGCATTTGTCTGAGTGAGAACTGGTTGAGGTGGTGTGGGGGTGGTGTTAAATGGGCCTGGGGTGCGTTAAGTAAGTGACAGGTGTGGGGTTGCATAAAATGGCCTCTATCTCCCATGATGCACAGCTGACCAATGGAATGAGGCAGGGGGACGATGATGCCATCAGACCCCAAGGTATATAAAGTAAAAGTACCATGTTAGCACTTCTGAGCAGTTGGAGCATTCCCAGCCTTGCCTCGGGTGTAGGGATTGCTTGAAGGGGAAAGAAAAAGCAAAACTACACGGACAACATCCTGTGTAGTTTTGTTTTTTGGGATTCTTCTCGAGGCTCAACTGTTCTCACGGTGGATTTTGGAAAACCTTTCTGGATAAGGAGTTTTATTCCGAAAAGAACACCCCTGTGGGCTCTGTCCCTACAATCCAAGGCACTCTTGTGGATACAAGTAAGTAGGCTTTGCTTCATTCTCCCCATGTGCTGGCAATGTGCTTACATTTATGTGCTTCTGAAGCTTTTGGGGGACAATTGAACACATTTGTGTCAAGTAGCGATGTAAACATACATTTTTGTCTATGTTTCTATAGGAGTTGAGGTGACATGAACTGGATTACTGGTTTGGGATCTTTTTCAGAATATCAATATACATTTTTCAAGGTTATAATATAGTGTGATGATTTGAGAACAGCCCAGAATAGCCCGTGATAGCATTAGAGTGGTGTCCCAGCTCGGCCTCGATGTCTTTTTAAGGGAATCAGTGGCAGGGCTATCAGTTGCACCCCCAGCTATGTGCCACATGGTTACTGTCAGTCAAATCAGGTTTGGTGCTATTTTTAGACGCAGCCTTTTGTGACACCGTGGGCTTTGATTTCTGATGAAGTTTATACAGATAAAAATAGTTTTAGCTTATGCTTAGTCTAATCCAGGTTGATTGGAACTTGATTTTGTAGGACATTTTGAAAATAATAATCACCAATTACATCTCATATCCTCCTTAGGTGACCTTTACTTAAAACAATGATGTCACCTATTTAAACGTGACCCTGTCATTAGTATCACCAAGAATTTTACGATGGTTTATAACAACTGATTTCAGTAGATTGGTGTTTTTAAGCATTGATAATATCCCAAACCAATAAAACATTAAAGGAACAATTTAAAAAGCCATTTATTTGGACTTTGAACATACTGGGCAAATCTATTTTAAGTGAAGTAGGCACGCATTTAGCAAACACCCTTATCCTGAATGACTTAAGATTCCCAAATACAATTTAAACAAAGTCTTATACAAGCGCCCTACAGCAGTCTTGTGGCTTAAACCATCAACTCTCTGATTATCAGTTTTAATCCCTGTATCATTCAGCCATTTCCTGTTACATGCTGAGCCACTTTATTGGAAGGCGACCTGGCAAAGACCAGACAATCTATTTTGGGTAAAGGTCATTCTCAGCTGTCCAGCCTTTTTAGTTATCAAATGAATATATAAATAATACAATATAACTTTCAAAATAATGCAATTCTTGGATTTTACTGTATTCATCAGTAAACATGCTTAGTTTAGTACATTTTTAAAATCAGTGGATAACAATGATGTTATTTACTTTGTTCCCAAGTTGTACAGCTTTGTAAAATGACCCGAATGTTTTAAATGACTTTAGTTTCCATTTAATCCTAAACATGAACAGTTAAATTTATATATATATATATATATATATATATATATATATATATATATATATATATATATATATATATATATATATATATATATATTTAGGACAATAAATATATAACATATATTCACAAGAATAATAATTCAGCCTCTATGCCATACTTAGACCCAGCGTCCAGCCTGGGTAAAGGTGACAAGTGAACAGCTTTAGTAAACGAGGTGACTGAGATGAATCAGAACCTGTGAGCAGGGACAGGAACCAGTTGTTACTGCCCTGTCTGTGAGCTGTCAATCAGCCCCAGCTCTGAACGTTTGGCCTGACACCTAGACCCCAGGGAGCCACTGATCTCTCAAGTGACAAAACTGCCCTGAACCAGCTGCTCTGCGGGCCATATTCATGATTAGTTTGTTTAAACAGATATGCAAAAGTTCTGCTCGGGAATTTATTTTTCCTGCTGTGAGTTGGTAATCAGTGTTCATATCATCTGTTGTTTTCAGGGTGCCCGAAACTATGACAACACAGGCGCCGACATTTACACAGCCGCTTCAGAGCGTTGTGGCACTTGAGGGTAGTGCTGCAACGTTCGAAGCTCAAGTTAGTGGTAAGAAAACTTTCTAGTTTTTAACTTCTCTAGTTTAATGATATCACTTGCTGCAATGTGTGGATGTGTCCCATTCTAAGAACTTCTATGGAAGTTTCCACACATGGCGTTTAATGACTGTCATGCAGTTACATAAATAGTTCCAATCTATAAAAGTCATTACTGTTTCGCTTCTCAAAGCGAGGTGGTAAAATTATATCCACAAGTCTAAAGAAAGCAGAATCCATAGGAACACCTTCACTTTACCTACATTGCTTAATTTTTAAAATTAATATTGTTAGTAGTGATTTGTTAATTTATAGTCAGTTTATTATTTTGCTTTTATTAACATTACATCATTTTGTTAAAGCTTTTATCCAAAGCAACTCGATGGTTAGAATCAGAGAACAAGGTTGCCAAGATACAGGCTCTTTGGAGTAACGAGAGTTAAGGGCTTGGCTCAAGGGGCCCACATTGGCAAGTGTAATAGACATAAGGAATTTAGCACCACCCTTCAGATTTAAGCATGGAAAATATAAAAAAATATAAAATATTTTTTTAAATATAAAAAAAAAAAATATATATATATATATATATATATATATATATATATATATATATATATATATATATATATATATATATATATTGCAAACTGGTGGAAATTCTTCATTCATCATTAAAACAGCTTAGATGTGTGTTAAATATTTTTAAATTGAATAATATTTTTACTGTATTAATAGAAATATTCATAATAATAAGCCTTAATGCTGTTTACCATGGTATGATTAATAACGAGACCTTTTCATTGCAGGTAACCCAGTTCCTGAGGTGAGCTGGTTTCGTGATGGCCAGGTTCTTACTGCTGCTTCTCTGCCCGGCGCTCAGATCTCGTTCAGCGAAGGCCGCGCTGTTCTGAGGATCCCCGCCGTGACAGCCGCACACAGTGGAAGATTTTCTGTGAGAGCCACTAATGGAGCTGGACAAGCCACTAGCACCGCTGAACTGCTGGTTACAGGTACAAAAAGATGCGCAGCATTATGGGATGAAGGCACTGGAAATGCAACAGCAAACTTAGACTCATTTGACTTTTATACATTTAAATGAGGATATAGTGTGGGATACATAAACAGAAACTGAGAGACATATATCATAATGAATATGGTTATAATATATATATATATATATATATATATATATATATATATATATATATATATATATATATATATATATATATATAATGGTAAAAATATTTTAAACTCTAAGATTGTTGTCAGCAACATATCAAATGATATGAAAAAGTCCCAATTTTATAAAAATGCAAACTGAGAAGTTTGAAACATGGGAAGGTGGTTGGAGTTTTAAAATGGAGCACGACATGCTTGAGTCTGTTGGACCTCTACACAGTCTTGATTACTCGTATTGCATCACATTATAAAAGCATTTGCTTTTAAGTTTGCTAATTGAAAGTGAAATTTTTTTTAAAGTAAACAGACTAATGAAGTCTGGAGCCTTATATTAACGATCTTTAGATGAGCTGTCAACCGTGGCATTGTGTAGCCATGTCAGTGTTTCTTTGCTGTGGAAATGACGAGAAAAGTAGACCTTACGCAGCACAAAATGCATACAAGCACGCATGTACGAATTCCTGTAATTCTTCATGGGTGTGTTTTGGATGGAATGTGTAATAAACCAATCAGCGTGTCACATTCCTTTCCCTATAAGAACCAGGTGGCACTCTCACTTTGGCAGATTGCTATTTGAGCGGTACCGTTACCTGGACTCAATGCACTGCTCCAATAGGTTCTCCATTTGACTGTGAATGGAGAACACATAGTATAATGTGGACAATATATCTGCATTCTCTGTACAAATGCAGTCAGATTTAACAGGGTTCAGTTCTGTTCAGCGTTCAGTGGCATTGGACATGCGCTTGTGTTGATGATTCACGATATAGCGGCCAATGTCTGAATTTTGACTTTTGCAGAGGTTATTTTTAGTCAGTGGTGTGCTTAGATTTTCCGGTGCCGAGATAGCAACATGCCAGAAATGTACCTGAACACACCTCATTTTTGCAAGCACTGATGCTATTAAAAATAAAATAAAATTTACATCTCGACTGTTGACGAGATGGAAAATAGCAATCAGCATCACAATGTGCCTTACACGGTGTGTAAGATAGGGCCTTTGTTCTTTGTGATTGTTTAGCTAAAAGGATGTTCGATTACATCATGTAAATATTTAATTGATTTTAATTAATATTTGCCAAATTGAACATATTGGGTGGACAATCATATAACGTGTTGTCTACTAAGGTAATGGCACATTCAGTAGCTTTATTCTCCATATAGAGTTGTGTCATTGACACAGTTAAGCAGTTTAATATATACTTTTGCGCAAGTTTGTTTTTTGTTAAACCTTAAGTAAAATATCACTTTGCGCACTGAGTCTATTTCCAGACAACTTGGCAGAGCTTTGAACTGATGGCATGCATCTGCTGCACCAGCACAAGTGGGGATTATATGCACAGTTTATGGTTTTGTAAAATTGAATCATCTGCCAAATAAAAATAGGATCTGCTGTTTAAGACCAGTGTCATGTACAGAGGAATTAAAAGTGTGTATTTATAGCAGCGTGTAAGTTAGATCTTAGCCATGTGATATGAGACATTCATGAGGAAAAAGTATTTATACTGTGTGGACATTACATTAATGGGGATTAAAAACTGGATATACTATTGAGCTTCTATAAAATAATAAAATTCAATTTTTTTTATCTGTTTTCTTCCAGTCTACATTTAATATGTACATATGAAGCAATTCCACATTTACAGCATTCAGCAGATTGCTCTAAACCTGAACAGTTCGCAGCCTGCATTTAAAAAAAATCTAAGCATTTCGTCAATAACTGTCTTTAAAAACTTTTAAACGTCATCTAAAATGTTTTTTTTTTATCTATAAGTCTTCTAACATAACCAAAAATAATGTTAATTTGTTTTTACTGTCTTGGCAGTGATTTGTCAACACAGGCACGTACATCCCCGCTTGTTACGCACAAACCCATAGTGTGTGCCAATTGGCAGCTATGCAAACTTTTCCATTAACAATAAACAGAATACAAAATCAAAACAACATAATTGTACATCAATACAAAATTGTGACATTGTCCAGTGCTCTGTTAAAATAGGTTCTAAATTAAAGGATGAGTGACACGCTAATCGGTTTATTGCACATTACACCCAGAGCACCCTTCCTTCCATTATCTTCCGCTTTATCCCCTCGGATATCCCCTCGGGGGAGTCTTGGTGGTGGGGGGGGGGGGGGGGGGGGGTACGTATGTATGTTCATCCAGGGGAGAACGTTTTGGGCGCTGGACAAATACACACAGGACAGGGCACCAATCTATCACTGGGCACACACTCACTCACACAGACACACACGCACTCTATATGGGGCAATTTTGGAGAATTCAATTGACCTTAATCCATGTCTTTGTACTGTGAGAGGAAAATGGAGAACACGGACCCAAAGCACACCCATAAATAATTACAAGAATTTGTACCGTGCAGGGTGTGATTTTTCAGTCATCGCGATAGCAAAGACACACTGATGCACCTAAAGTCAAGCTGCATGGTGTACGGTTGCCAATTAGCTGGAGCTCACTGAAGTATGTTTACATATAATTATTTAATAATTGTGCCAGGCCCGGTAATAAATATTAGGGGGTTCATATTGGTATTGTGGGGCGGTTTATAATTCATGGTCCTGTAAAAAACACCTGTTCAACATGTCAGTGAATTTAAGAGGCTTTAACTGTCCGGCAAGGTCACTCGACCTCAGTTCTAACAAAACTGCACTGATAATGTAGAACAACAGGTGATGTGCTAAAATAGTTGCTGAAGTGTGGTCCGGTCACACTGGTGTTCATCAGTTTCTGTTAGATAAATGCTAAAACGTTCAGGTTGTGTGATTTTTTTTTTCTAATTGCAAAATTATTATTATTATTATTATTTTTATTATTATTGTTATTGTTATTATTATTATTTATTAATTAATTAATTAATTAATTAATTAATTAATTAATTAATTAATTAATTAATTAATTAATTAATTAATTAATTAATTAATTAATTTTATCATTCATCCATCCATCCATCATCTTCCACTTTATCCTCTACTAGAGTCGTGGGGGGGGGGGTTCCCCATGCCCATCCAGGGGAGAATGTTTCGGATGCTGGGCAGATACACAGGACAGGACGCCAATCTATTGCTGGGCAAACACTCACACAGACACACACAAAAACACACTCTATATGGGGCAATTATTTTGGAGAATTGAATTGACCTTGATCCATGTTTTTGGACTGTGGGAGAAAACCGGAGAACCCGGAGGAAACCCACGCAGACACAGGGAGAGCTCCACTCAGACTGGGATTCGAACCGGGAATCCCTAGTGCTGAGAGGAGAACATTCTAAACACTAAGCCACCGTGCCGCCCCAATTATTATTATTATTATTATTATTATTATTATTATTATTACTATTATTACTATTACTATTATCATCATCATCATCATCATCATCTAGTGATGTAGTATAAGGTACAGGTTTGATATTGTGCTTATGAACTTGTACTCATACTTGTGGTTTGTATGTTGCATGCCGTTGTGGAACGGAATTGGGGTGATGGTGGGAACCAGCACATTTCTGTAAAAGCTGTTCTTTAAAGCCCGGTGTTTCTTACTATGTAAATGTGCTGGTGCCCACCATCACCCCAATTCCGTCAGGTCCATAGAATCTCCCTCACCACAACATGCTCTGTTCCCGGTTGTAAAGGGTGCATATGTTCATTCTTTATCTCTTTCAGCGGAAACTGCGCCTCCCAACTTTATTCAGAGACTGCAAAGCATGACCGTGAGACAAGGAAGCAAAGTGAGACTGGACGTCCGTGTGACGGGAATCCCTACACCTGTGGTGAAGTTCTACAGAGAGGGAGCTGAGATTCAGAGCTCCGCTGACTTTCAGATCGTTCAGGATGGAGACCTTTATAGTTTGTTGATTGCTGAAGCTTTTCCAGAGGACTCTGGAACATATTCAGTGAATGCTTCTAACAGCAGTGGACGTGCCACTTCAACCGCAGAACTCCTGGTGCAAGGTTTGTGTTTAAAATTTAAAATTCATATTCTATTATTGAGTCACTTGCAGTATAGATATGAGTTGTAGTTACAAAATTGCATGGTCCATTTGTTTCTCAGCATACATTCTCAGCATACATTGTTAGTCCATGTTACTCCAATCTTTATTGGACTACTACTTGGTCACTATAGAACAGATATTATTTGGGTGGTGGATGATTCTCAGCGCTGCAGTGATACATACATGGTGCCGGTATGTTAGTGTTGGTTGCGCTTCTATGTGTAGATCAGTTATTTAGTAATGCTGCTGAAATCTTTAAAGATCTCAGTGACACCACAGTGCCTGAGAACAGTCCACGAACCAAAAATGTCAGGCATCATGGGGCGGCACAGTGGTGAGCTCTGTATCCTCAAGCAAGAAAGTCCCAGGTTCGATTTTTGGAGCTAACAAAGGTCTTTTCTGTGTGGTGGGAGTCTACATGTCCTACCTGTGCCTGGGTAATTTTTTTCTGGATACTCAAGTTTCTTCCCACATTCCAAAGACATGTTTATTGTTAAATTAATTAAATATAACAGGATGCCTAACACAACATTTATATCTACAAAAGGAGCAATAAGGTAGATGTGTCTAATGAAATGTGCAATAAGTGAACACTCCAGCAGTACTAATGTGTCTGATCAATGCAGTGATAAGAATAATGCACCAATAAAATAATCCCTGCTCTGTGGTGTTACTATTGGGGTCCTAATCATTAGACAACAGAATAAAGGGAACTAACACAGTATGTACTGTAGTCCACAAACAGATGGACTATTGTCCATCTATAGTATATTCAAACATTAAAATGCATCCACAGTTACCGTCAAAGGTTTGGACATGCCCCCTTTTTGCTCCATTATCCACTTCCTCCACTTACCATAAAGATGGACTTTGTAGTTTTACAATTACAGACTGTAGTCCATCTGTGTTCTTTTTTTTTTTGTTAGTGCCCTGTGTCCATCTGTGTTCTCTATTGGTCAGTACAATCACAGAACCAGTATCATTTGGGTGGTGGATTGTTTATTGTCAGTTCTGCAGTGACACTGATGCGGGAAAGTGGTTTTAGTGCAGCAGTGCTGCTGTAGTTTCAATTAAACACCTCAGTGACACTGCTGGGATTGGAATAATGCACCAACCATATAATTATCAAAATAGAGAATGAGTGAAGTGGTGGTTGGTGAGGGTATAGTAGTTATTAATGGCCACCTTGTATTGTGGTTTCTAAATCTAATCTAAAATGTTTACAGGTGAAGAAGAGGCTGTACCAGCTAAGAAAATTAAGACAGTAATTTCAAGTTCTCAGGTTGCACAGACTCGTCAAACTAGAGTGGAAAAGGTAATGTTTTTTTGGACATTGGCTACAAATACTGTTAATATTCATCACTGTTTTGTTAACTGGTGTTTTGGTGTGATTTGTAGAAAATGCACGCACATTTTGAGGCTTCATCCTTGCAAATGCATGTGGAGGGAGGCATCGTGACTCAGGAGATGGCTCATAAAACTCCACCTCGCGTGCCACCCAAGCCAACTTCCAAGTCTCCTCCAACTATGACAACTAAGGTTTCGACTACTCGTCAGCAATCTCCTTCTCCTGTTAGGCCTGTGAAGGCCCCTGCACCCGCTCCTGTCAGGTACTGGATATTATGAGCAGTGTACATCATCACAGTGTTTGGCAGAAGCTTTGATTTAGAGTGATGCATCAGAAGTAAATTTTTATGTCCAGGTTGTATTTTTGAGCGAGAATCAGAAAATTCTAAATCTAAAAAAGTTTTAATGTGGGTCTTTTTTTTGCCTCTTCCCATTGTACCTGTCATTGTGGAAAGGGATCGTTTTAATAAAAATTGGCTTTTGGGTCCAGCGGTTATGTTTTAAGTGCAATTAATACAGTTTTAATTGCAATTAATGCAGTGAAACACACACATACTAAGTGAAGTAAGTACACGTGCCTTGTATACGGCGCCCAAGGTTGCAATTAGGGTTAGTTGCCTTACTCAAGGGCACTTCAGCTGTAGTACTTGATGGGGTTGGTTCCATAAACAAAAGCCTATGACTACCCATATTACGGCTGGACAAACGGCTCAGTGGCTTTGTGTTTAGTACGTCCACATCTCAGTGCTGGAGACCCAGTTTTCTGGTTTCCTCCCACAGTCCAAACAAATGGATTGAAGGTAAATTGACTTTAAATTGCCCCTATATAATATGTGTATGTGAGTGTGTGCCCAGCGATGGATTGCCACCCTGTCTTGTGTGTATCTGCCCAGGATTGCCACCCTGTCCTGTGTGTATCTGCCCAGGATTGCCACCCTGTCCTGGGTGATTCTGCCCAGGATTGCCACCCTGTCCTTCGTGTATCTGCCCAGCGCCCAAACCGCAGATGGGCATGGGGAACCCCCCCCCCCACGACCCTAGTCCCTACTATAGGATTATGCGGAAGATAATGAGATGATAAACAGATGAGTCTATAAGTCTGCATTAGATACATTTTTTTTAATGACCTTCCTTTGTTTGCAATTTCAGAACTGTGTCACCATCCACTCGACTGTCCGTATCACCCATCAGACCTGTTAAGTCCCCAGTGATGACTCGCAAACAGGTCACACCAGGTGCAGAGGTCCTGCCTCCATGGAAACAGGAGGGTTATGTGTCTGAATCCAGCTATATAGCAAGCATGGCTGCAAGAGCTGCTCAAGTCCAGACCACCACACAGATTCGCACAGAACAGCGGTGGGAGGGGTCCGTCGCTGTGCAGAAGAAAGTCAGTGGCGTTGTAGTCAAAGAGGTAAGAACTGTAAACAAATTCATTAATTGAGCTGAATGTTAATGCTCTACAGACTTTAAGTAAAGTTTAATCATTTTGTTTTAAGTAAGAATGTTGAACATCCAAAGAATCAAAAGTTTAAATAAATTCATATTATAATGCATTATGTCACTTTGTGTTATAAAGCCTTATGTCAAATTGTTATAAAACTTTATGACTATGATTATGGACATTTATGTACATTAACAAAGGCTTATGACGAATGTTATAAAATGTTATGTATACTTTATAAAGCTTTAAAAATGCATTTATAATGCATTATATGTACTAGATTCATACAAAGTGTTACAAAAAATAGACATCTGTATCTGATAACATCCTCAATCAGAACCACAATTGCTTTGCTCTGTGTCATGCCAAAGTCTTAAGACAGCTTATTAGGCTTAATGCTACCTGTGGTGTTCTAACTGCCAATTTGTTTCTGCAACTGTTTCCGACAGTGTTACCTACTCCACCTTCATACTTTTTACACAGTTCAGCAGAATGATAATTATAAAATGATAGTGTTCTATTTTGCCCTCAGTACTCACAAACAGAAGAATTAGTCCTCCACAGTTTATCCATCTATGTTGAACACATATACACTCACTGAGTGAAGTGAGTACATGTGCCAGAGTGACAGGCAGCATTTATACAGCGTCCAGGGAGCAATTGGGGTTGGGTGCCTTGCCAAATGGCACTTCAGCCATAGTATTGGTGGGACTCAGGGAATCAAACTGGGGACCTTCAGGTTGCAAGGCTGGTTTCTTACGACTGAGCTGCATAAGAGAGACATAGTGTCATTGCTTTTATAAAATGGTTACAAACACACTATAATAAAAAAATCAAGGTTTAATTCATAAATGTGTTTATTGAAAAAAAAAAATAATAATAATCTGATCTTCAGTGAGTGTAATCTAGTTTTTTTTTAATTACTGTTTTTTCAAGTGAACATTGCTTGCTGAGTAACAGGATGCAGGTTTAGTGCTCATTAAGAATCAGCTTTAAAATAAATTATTTAATAAAAATAATTTTAAATTAATTTGTATTTCCATTAATAATACTTGATTTAGAATAATGTATTGTATATCACGCCATGTTACAAATTTGAAGCGCTCAGATGTGTGCATTATTGTGAATAATGTCACGGCTGGACAAACGGCTCAGCCAATCAGATTAAATGACAGGAACTAACAGTTTTGTGAAATGAAATGTATAATATGCTTATTTATGGGTAATGGTCTGGTTTCTGATCAGTACATGTTCTTTGAAATAAACCTTCATTGGCTTTCTTAAACAATAGATTGGATACAGTGTGTTGTAATCAGTAGCTTAAAAAAGCCAGATTGGATAATGATTATACTGTAGCTGTTTTTTCCTTAACTAATGATTTGCATTGTTCTTTCATTTGTTCTTTGGGTAAAAGCATCTGCTAAATGATTAAATGTAAATTTAGCTTACCAATGGCGTTCCTCTAGCAATGGCTTTAAGTGCTGCTTATGTGTCGTGTATATATAATGCTATGATTTGCAGTATAAACAAATTTTATATTACATCCTAAATTTGACCTGCATGTATAAAAGGAACAGGAAAGCACTGAAGACAAATCTGTTGCCATTGCCACTGTGGTGGCGGCAGTGGACCAGGCTCGTAGTCGTGCTCCTCCACCTGGCTTATCAGAGCCTCACATTGTAGAAAACAGCTCTCCTACTGCCCCTCCTGCACCTCCACCCAAGCAGGTAGTTTGGTCATTTAATGACATGGTCATCAATCCAAACCATTCTACTCCTGTCCCATCACCTTCATGAAAAAATTTTCATTTACCATTTTAAAGCCATTATTTGTGATTTCTTCTCATCCTTGCATTTTCTGATCAGTGAAATTCATTCATTCATTTTCCACTACAACATATTTGTGCCTATTTTATACAACATACTCTACATACCTTATTGATGTAATAATTCTGAGCTGAGTGTTTTCATTTGGAAATAACAGAGCGAACATATAGCAAAGCTATGCTCCACGATGCATTATGAGCAGACGGATGTCGGAGAGACCACAGAGACAATTAGAGATGCAAGCTTAACCTCTTACATGCTTAAATCTCAGGTAGTTACATTGAGAAGTTCATGTTTGTTGTGAGCATATTCACTGATTTATGACTTACACACTGAATAAATTAAAATTGTTTTAAATCTAAAGTGGGGCCAAAAGCATGACACCACAAAAATACCTATATATTTAGAGATTTGCATTATGCATTAGAGATGCACCAAGGGCGGCACGGTGGCTTAGTGTTTAGCATGTTCTCCTCTCAGCACTAGGGAGTACCGGTTCGAATCCCAATCTCGGTAGAGTTTCCATGTTCTCCCCATGTCCGCTTGGGTTTCCTCCGGGTTCTCCGGTTTCCTCCCACAGTCCAAAAACATGGATCAAGGTCAATTGAATTCTACAAATTGCCCCATATAGAGTGTGTCTGTGCGAGTGAGTGTGTGCCCAATGATAGATTGGCGCCCTGTCCTGATGGTATCTGTTTAACGCCCAAAATGAATTGTTGTGGCATTATTGTGAATAAATCAGGAAATTAACACCAGGAAAGAGGTGTTATTAGACATGATCATGTACTAAGTCTAGCATTCCTGACTGGACAGAATGTATGGTTTGCAAAAAAATTTTTTGTAAATCAGCCTTTGCACACCCAGCTAATATCACTGCACTACTGGACTGGCACAAGAAATTTGAAGAAAGATTTATGAACACCCCCACCACCACCACCAGTGTGTAAACTTACCCACAGTGTGTGGATTGGTGCACATCTGCGAAGACAAATTACAGATGGTCTCTTTGCTCCTGGTAATGATGAGTATATATTTATATTGCCAGGGTGATGGAACAAAGGCTGAAGCTGTGGCCACGGTACTTGCGGCTGTGGATCATGCACGCGTTCGAAAGCCCCCACATGTCGAGGGCACTATGGTTGAAGAGGAAATGGAAATGGAAATGGATTTCCAACAACAAATGACTCTAGGTGTTAAGAAGCAACCTACAAGTAAAATGGAGGCATTGCCAGTTGTCAGTGACATGCTGCGCATGACCTCCGAGCAGACGGTTCATGTCACTCAGGTTAGAGGGCTTTGATGTCTGACACAGGCTACTTTTATATAAAGTGGGAAATAGTTTGTCGTCAGTGCATCAACTCTATATATGTTTGTAATAGATCCAAAGACCTACTGAGGTGAGGCCCCAGGTGGACACTGGCACCACGCCAGCCTCAGTTCCACATTTCACAGTCTCAAAAGTTTCCGTTCCTAAACCTGATCATAGCTTTGAGGTAAGAAATATCAGGCATCAGGCAAGCAGTGAAACCTCCGATTAATAATGCAGACTAGATTCTGTGACTAAACTGGGCCCAGATGTTTTAGTAGTTAATTAAACACAAGAAATGTTAAAGTCTAATGTATTCACCCTAATTAAGTGTTGAGTATTAGCTAAAATGGATCTGATCTAATACATTCTACAAACTTTTATTAAAAAAAAGACATGTTCAGCATGTTTTTATGACCTTAAATATTAACAAATTTGAAGTTTAAAAATAGTCAGTGTTTGAAACCTAAAAGTGCAAGAAACAGCATCCGTAATGGTATAGGGTGAATCAGTGGTCTTAGAATGGGTGATTTGCATATATGTGACGGTATCATTGATTAGAAGGCTTAAATAGGTATTTTTACGCACAGCCTGTGATTAAGCACTGCAAAAATCTTAATCTTAACTAGTCAGAAAAATGTGCAAATATTTTTTTTCACTTAAATTGATTTTTAATAGAAAAGTAAGATAAAAAATATTGGCAGGGAATTTTACTTGATTGATGTACATTTTTTTCTTGATTTGCATTTATATTTCAAGTTTTTTTTTACATAGAATTTTTGCAGTGAGACATCTTTAGGGAAGAACAAGTCTATTTTAGCAGGACAATGACAGGCTTTCGAAATGAACATATTCGTTAAATTAGTTAAATAAAGTAAATTTTTGGCGTAAAATTTTTGACCTCTTTAATATTTTGCAGCAAAAATTAGCCTATATAAGTCTATATAGTATATTTTATTTAAAATGTATTTTTTAAGGGAAAAATAATGTATTTTTAGTATCAAATCGAGTAATGACCTACATTCTGGATCTCCTATTTTACATAAAAAGCTGTCAAATGTCATTAAAAGTCCTAAGTACTTTAACTCACTAAAATTAAGGACAGGAAATGTGTATTATGTGTAAATTAATATGCACGTTAATTTGCACAGGGTGTAAATGAGATATGCAAATCCCCCATCTATTTAAATGTGTTGGAAACATTTCCCTGAAACAAAACATGACTCTTTATAATTTAAAGAAGTTAGCTGCATTTATTGTTTGCTCAATGTAAACAAATTTATGTGGTATGATGAATAATCCAGCAATGGCCCTGTTTTAATAGGAAATTGAATTTGATGCTTAATTTAATAAGAACATTGTACAAACCAAAAAACAAAATATTGATTAGGTTAAAAAGGACCCAAAACACTTTCCTGCTTGCCTGAAATCCACCTTCTCAAAATCTAGCTAATTACAATAACACATGTTTTAATTAGACCTAACTGACATCACATGATCTAATACTAAACCATATGGTATACAACCAATTAAAAATTATGTAACTCATCCCTGCATTATCCTCCTTATTATCTATGATACAATGATTGTCATTTATAAATTAACCCACTAGCTAACAATTTCCATCCCATTTTAATAAATTCTTAATGTTACTTTTATAAATCATGACTCCCGTTTAAAATGGTTAATCGGAAAGCGTGTTTGATTTAGGGGTCTGATTAACACTGGTCTCTTCGGGTTGGTCAGGTGTCAATAGCCGGCTCTGCTATTGCTACTCTGCACAAAGAGCTGTCTTCATCCACCGCACAAAAGATCATCAAGCCTGTCAAGCCTCCAACTCATAAGGTTGTGGAGATGAGGGTAACTCCCGAGCCGACCCCTTCTCCATTTAGAGATGTCACTGAGAAATACCAGTCAATTTACGACACAGACTTGCAGAGGCAGATAGGGGTCTCTTATACAGGGGAATGGGAGACCCAGGTTTGTAGTTTGGGCTGTTGCTTGCCAAAGAGCTAACGCTTGGCATTAACCCCACGACTTGTATGTTTTCGGGCACTTTATATTTAGTTCACCTTTTTTTTTTTTTTTTTTTTTCCTCTTTGTAACACTTTTTTTTCCAGATTCCATCATACCTGAGGATTTGAGATCTTCCTGCTTCTTCTAATCACTTCCCATTTTAGCTGTTATATCTCAGCTTGTGTCTTTTCCATCCCCATCTGCTGTTCCTTTATTTTCCGTTCCCTTCTTTTTTTTTATTTCAAAGCATATCCCAGTCACTAACTCAGTTTTCAGTTGTATGAAATGTATTTTAATTAATGATTGTTGACATTTCTCAGGTTGTCGAGACAGCAGCCATCCCATCCTCAGCGAAAGAACCAAGCGTCCCTCCGACTCTTGTTGCTGTAAGTGTGTTCTATATGTTATTTATATAAATGGCTTTATATTATTAATGGAAATGTAACAGTATAGGGAACTATTGTTCACATTGTTAGTCCCCTGTTGGTTCTCTGTTCTCTATTGGTCACGACCATCACAGAACAGGTGTAAATTGGGTGGTGGTTTATTATCAGTTCTGCAGTGAGATTTCAAACCATCTTGTAATCCACCGTCAGTGTTCCATTATAAATAATCCCACAAAAATCCCACAGACCCTTTAAAATCTTTTTAAAAGTGTGGGAGATGTTAAGATTGCAAGAGATGGAACAACAAATGTATAGTTTTTAATGGAAACCATTGTCTTGTTATATCTTTTGGATGCCTTTCTTAAGGTTATACTAATCTGTGTTTTATTATTCAGGGTTTGAAGAACATGACAGTCACTGAGGGAGAGTCTGTAACTCTGGAGTGCCAGATCTCAGGCCACCCCACACCAGGCATTATTTGGTTCAGAGAGGACTACAGGATTGAGAGCTCAATCGACTTCCAGATCACATATGAGCAAAGCTACGCCCGGTTGATGATCCGCGAGGCTTTTGCTGAAGACAGTGGACGTTTCACTTGTACCGCTACGAATGAAGCTGGGACAATCAGCACCTCCTGCTACCTGCTTGTGAAAGGTTAAATTGCCCTTTAAGCTAATTGGTTTATGTAATTATTAGTGTGATTGTCATATATGGTTATCATAATCTGGTTTTCATTATTCCATCGTATTTGTCCGGCTTTTCCCGCAATTTTCACACTTTGCATTAAGCTGATATTTGCACTGCCATCCATCCATCCATCATCTTTAGCTTTATCCTCTACTAAGGTCACGGAGGGGTTCCTCATGCCCATCCAGGGGAGAACGTTTCGGGCTCTGGGATACACCCAGAACAGGCACCAATCTATCGCTGGGCACACATTCACTCCCACAGACACATACAAACACACTCTATATGGGGGAATTTGGAGAATTCAATTGATCTTGATCCATGTTTTTGGACTGTGGGAGGAAACATGGAAACTCCACCCAGATGGGGAGCCAGGAATCCCTAGTGCTGAAAGTCGAATGTATTTGCACTCCTGTAAAAGACTACAAAGGCAAATATCACTGGTGTCAGGGATGGCTGCAGCCAGATCGCTGTTGTAAATAGCGCAGAGTGATTGAGAGACACCCTATTACCCAACAACGCCCACTTTTTACTTCATTTACTGTATTGCTTTAATATATTTTGTATGGAACGTGTCTCCTACGGCCACGCTGCAATTACACTTATGCAACTCTCTAGTTTGCACATGGTCACTGTAAATGTTAAAGCTTTGATTTACTCTGCTCCTTTCAGTGTCAGAAGAGGTTGAAACCAGAGCCGAGATCACGTTGGAAAAGCAGTAAGTGGGAAAAATCCCCAAAGAAAAGATTGTGCTTACAATTGATCCTAGTGGAATACAGAATAAATCATATAATGTCTCTTTAGGGCCATTATTGAAACGAAAGAGGCAGTCGTTTCAGAAGTGAGTGCTGTTTCAGAGACTGTGGAAGCCGGAGAAGCTGCAGCTCCATTCTTCATAAGGAAGCCAGTTGTACAAAAACTGGTGGAAGGTGGCAGTGTAGTGTTTATGTGCCAGATTGGAGGGAACCCCAAACCCCATATATACTGGAAAAAGAATGGTATACCACTGACTTCAGGATACAGGTATTACCACTGTTTAATTACTATTATTTAATTATGTTTCATTGTGGACTGAATAGAACATTAGTACTGTGCTTTGTCAATTATGGAAAAGAACACAATTGGTTTTTAACTTTCAAAATAGCAAATGTGATTGCGAACTACCGAGCGATTCGTGTGGATGGGAGGACAAAGGAGGATGGTCAGGACCAAGTGAGATGGCGAATAATGATCCACTGTGATGATCATTAATTGAAACATAAAAAAATAGGAGAAGTAACTAGACAGTGAATGCATACTGTATAATATCAGTGCAACAGTAGGGGTTCACATAATGCAGAGCTTTATTCATTTATTCATCATCCTCTGCTAAATCTTCTACTAGGGACTAAAGGCAGTATAAGGGAATATTTCTACTTATAGTCCAGTAGCATTTTCTATGGGGTTTTAACTTAATTACATGGTTTATGTACTTCAACCACCACTGAAAATGAAAACCAATCAGTTTAGATCAATTGTGTGTCTAGAATATTTAATTATTTAATTATCTCATATGTATTATGTTTAACAAGAGAAAATTTCTTATTTTTCATTCTACAGATACAGAGTGAGCTACAATAAAGAGACAGGAGAATGCAGATTGGAAATCTCAATGACATTTGCTGATGATGCTGGAGAATACACGATTTCTGCTAAGAACCAGCATGGAGAGACATCAGTGGCCACAAGACTTCTCGAGGAAGGTCAGTCATGCCATGCATTCTGTTTTAGTTTCATGACTGGTTTAGCTGATGACATTGTAAATACCGTACAAATAGGCATACAAGTGATAATAAATTGGAGGGAAAGCGATAGATGGATACCTACCGAGGGAAATTCTCACCCTCTAGTAGCTTTCAAACAAAGCGTAATACAAATAGTATAGATATTAAATGAAAAAGTTTGGACATAAAAATAAAAAGAATAGTAGAAGTATAAATTGCCCATATAGTGCGTTTGTGTGTCTGTGTGAGTGAGTGTGCCCAGCGATAAATTGGCGCCCCGTCCTGGGTGTATCTGCCCAGCGGCCGAAACATTCTCCCCTGGATGGGAAGAGACGTTCTCCCCCTCACACTCTGACTGTAATAGAGGATTAAGTGGAAGAAAATGAATGAATTAAATAATATACATATGTAATAGTGATATAGATTATAACTAATATATACTTATATATACAGTATGTGCATTCATTACTTCCTTACTCACATACCTAATACATGATATTAATTAGCAAATTAGTCTTATGTGAGATGGGATACCTTGAACACAGGTGCAGATTTCAAGTCCAACTATTGAGAAAGTTATGCTTAGAGTGCAGGTCAGTGATAGGTTTACTTTACACCATGCACCACAGATTTGAACCCTCAACCACAAAGCATTGTGTTCCCCAAATTGTTCTAATTGAGTTCTAATTGAGTTCAACTGAAGAACATGAAATAATGTGTAAATTTCCTAACACATGCATATATTATGGTTTCTTATCTAAATGTATGGTTTACAGAGGAGTATGAAGCTTATATGAAAACACTGGATGTGACTTACAAAACAGAAGTAACCGCTGCAGTGGGGCCAGAGCCCAGAGTGGCAGACTTGCCTCCTGTGGTAGTTAGTGAATATGACGTGACTCAACAAGCACAGATGATGAAGAAGACATTCGTCTCAGAAAAGGTAATAATTGAAAAAAATAACAATATCATCTGTGATTAAAAGGCTACATTTAACTTACAAGCCAAGGATTCCAGGAGGATTTATTTGTCATTCACATCACATGGAATACATGGAGTAGAATGAAATTGCAGTTTCACGGTCCCAGTTTTGCCTGAACAATTTTTAAAAGAAGTATGTAAAAATTTTAATATAAATTTAAATATCCATTTTATTTATTAAATATAGCAGCAAAAATACTATATATATGAAGTAGCAGCACTTGTGAAATAAATAGTGAAGTAGCAGCACTTGTGAGGTAAAGAATGAAGTAGCATATGAATCTTTCTGATGTTAAGATGTCATATAGTGTTTAAATAAAAAGACAAAGTGTCCAAAAGTGTCACGGTGACTGAATGTCCTTGGGAAATGTTTATTCTTAAGTGGAGTTTACAAGTCTTTCTGCTTCTGGAATTAAGCTGTTTCTTAATCTTGAGGTTTTGCACTCTATTTTGTTGCACTCAATTGTTTCTGGTCTCTGAAGGTTGGTCTTGATGGTTTAGGTTTGTGAATGTAATTAAGTGACCTGGACATTTTATGACCTGGCCATTTGACTGTCCCTGTCTGATCTGTGTGAGGTCAATGGGAAGTTTGAAATCAATTATTAAGCAGGACGGAGTGCAGTTACCTTCAAAATAATGGCTGTGTAGTTGTATTAGATGCATGATAATCATTGTAAATAATGTCTACAGTACAGTTGCTTTGTATTTGTAAGTCATTTCAGCCTATTTGTTCATTTACAACAGTCCAGGTTTTTCATGTGGACCTTACTTTCCCAGACCTGATCTACTGTGATTTTTTTGTGCACATCACCAACAAAAAATCCAGTGTGATTTGTTAATGTCAGAAAACAGGGTTAAGGCCTCTTTCCAGCCCCCTGAAACAATGAGGGTCAAGGGTCTTGCACAAGAACCCACATTGGTAATGTCAGTAAACCTGGGATTCAAACCCACAAACTTCAGATTGATATCCCAGCACCTTAACAACAGTAAAAATGTCACAATAGCCCATGCTTTTACAATACCAATAGATGAGTGGTTACAGGGTACTCAAATCTTATTTATAAAGACAGGCAATTCTCTGTCCATAGGGCTCCGATAAAGACGTTGTATATGAACCCAACCCAACTGAAATTTAACTATCCGTTTTATTTTCAGGAATTTCAAATCTCTGCCATTGAGCAGAGGATTATTCAAGAGATTGAGATCAGAATCCTGAAGATCACATATCGTGAGTTGGTGACTGAGGATGGAGAAGAGATGGTGATGAATGTGGCTGAGCATGAAGCTGTAGCTTCCTCATTCAGCACCTCTGTCAAAAGCTACAGAATCATGGAGGGGATGGGTGTAACGTTCCATTGCAAGATGGAAGGAAACCCTCTGCCGAAGGTAAAAATGAACACTGATTTTCAGTTGCAAACTAAATCTGTAGTTTTAAAACATGTGTAAAGCAAACTTGCTGCACTATGGAGCAACAGTTAGCACTTTCATCTGACTGAACGTAATATATTAATAGTAGTTTGCATATGGTCTGTGTGAAGCTTGTCAGCATGACTTTCCTCTGGGTCCTTAGTCCCAAAATATGCGAGTAGGTTATTTAGAACCCTCAGGTTGCCTTTAGAGTGAATGAGTTTATGTGTGTACATTACAATGGACTTGTGACCCATCTAGGGTGTTTCTCTAGGATTTTTAATGACCTGATTAGGACAAGTAGCTGAAAAAAAGAAACAGATAAAACATATTTTAAAGAGAGCTGCATGATGACATAGTGGTTAGCACATCCACCACTCAGTGCTGGGGATCTAGATTGGAAACCCAAACCCAAGAGTTTCCATGTTCTTCCCGTGTCTGTGTGATTTTCCTCCGGGTTCTCTGGTTTCCTCCCAGAGTCCAAAAACATGGATTCCAGGTAAACCAAATGCTCTAAATTGAGCCATATAGAGGGTGTTTGTGTGTTTGTCTGTGTGAGTGTGCCCAGTGATGGAATGGCGCCCATTTCTGGGTGTAGCGCCCAAAACGTTTTTCCCTGGTTGGGGATGGGGAACCCCCCAACGACCGTAGTAGAGGATTTAGTAGAAGATAATGAATGAATTTAAAAAAACATGGATTCATGGTGATTTGGCTGCTCTAAATTGCCCCTAGTGTGAGTGTTTGAATGTGTGCCCAGCGATTGATTGGCGTCCTGTCCTGGGTATATCTGTAATGTTCTCACCTGGATGGGCATGGGTGCCCCCCCCTGACTCTAGTAGAAGATTAAGTGGAAATAGATGAGATGAGATAAATGTACCCAACAATAACATGACCATGGACAAATCCTTTTTTACAAATCCTTGTAATTTCTGTAATAATTTCCCAACAGATCGCATGGTTCAAAGACGGCAAACGCATCAAACACGGAGGCCGGTATCAGATGGATGTCCTTCAGGATGGCAGAGCTAGTCTGCGTCTTCCAGTGGTGCTGCCAGAAGATGAGGGAGTCTACACTGCTTTTTCAAGCAATATGAAGGGCAATGCTGTCAGTTCTGGAAAACTTTATGTGGAGTCGACCACATTTGCTCAGCCTTATTATCCTCAAGCTGAAGCCATGAGAAGAGTACAGTGAGTACACTTTGTAAATACTGAATCAACACTGGATTTGCAAAATCTGTAGGCAAAATTTTTGCTTTCCTAAAAATGTTTGGTGGCTTCCATGAACATATAGGAGCTTAGACACAAATATATTTTCTAATTTTCTATGACACAAAATTAAAAAAACATGAGGCTGATGGCCCTATCTAACACCCTGCAAAAGTGTCACTGCAAAAAGACAATAAACCATCAACCAAATGATACTTCCTCTTTGATGGTTCTGACCAATATAGAACAGAGAACCAATAGAAAACTAACAAAAATATAATATATACTACAGTCTGTAATAATCTATATAGTAAGTGGAGTAAATTGAAGTTGGTGTGGCAAACTTTAAACTGTAATGTATATAAATACTATCCATCCATTATCCATCCATCCATTCCGCTTTATCCTCTACTAGGGTCACAGGGGGGTTCCCCATGCCCATCCAGGGGAGAATGTTACTGGTGCTGCTCAGATACACCCAGGACAGGGCACCAATCTATCACTGGGCACACCCCACGCACACACTCTACACGGGACAATATTTAAGAATCCAATTGACTTGATCCTTGTTTTTGGACTGTGGGAGGAAACCGGAGAACCCGGAGGAAGCCCACACAGACACGGGGAGAACATGGAAACTCCACCCAGATTGGGATCTGGCCCGGGAATCCCTAGTGCTGAGAGGAGAACATGCTAACCACTAAACCACTTATAATAATTAAGGGCGTGATTGTATAATGATTGATCAATTTTGATAATTCTACATTGTAGCTGTTTTTTCCGTATCTACTGACTTGTGTTGTTCTCTCATTTGTAGGGCGCTATGGATAATAGCATCTGCTAAATGACTAAATGTTAATGTTCAAGAAGAAAGATCTGTGTTAACCAGTGTTTCTACATCATCGCACATTTCAAACCATATGATTTATTCCCGATCCAGGTCTGAATCGCCCATGTCTGGACGCTCTGTTAGCTTCTCACCCGGACGCTCGCCTGCACGCTCTGTCAGCCGCTCTCCCGGCCGCTCTCCCGCTCGCAGGCTGGACGAGACAGACGAGAGCCAGCTTGAAAGACTTTACAAACCTGTGTTTGTCATGAAACCTTCGTCCTTCAGATGCTCCGAAGGACAAACTGCAAGATTCGACCTGAAGGTTGTCGGAAGACCCATGCCAGACACTTTCTGGTTTCACAATGGTACATATTTTTTGTTTTCCTTGAACCCATGTATCAACGCTGTATCTGCTGTTAAGTTTCTGACTATATTAGAACCATAAACTCCCCAACTCTATAACATAACAGTGTGCCAGTTTAAAATGTCTGCAACCATATTATGACTATTTATGGTTCATTACTATTATTTCAATAGGTCAACAAATTGTCAATGACTACACCCACAAAATAGTGGTGAAGGAAGATGGGACTCAGTCAATGATTGTGGTTCCTGCCATGCCACATGACTCTGGAGAGTGGATGGTTGTTGCTCAAAACCGAGCTGGAAAAACAACAGTTTCAATGACGCTAACTGTGGAAGGTACGGTGTAATTACCTTTCTCTTCTGTATTCTTGTTGCTTTATACAGAGTGTATCCAACGTAAGGTGACATTGTCCACTGTTTTCTAAAATATACTCCCAGTTTGACATGTCGCACACCTACATCGGCATTTGCAAAGATGAAGTGAAAATCAGATTGAAAATTTCAGATTAAGCATTCAAGGCCTCCATGTCAGTTATACAGCCGAACAGGGTTTTAGATTTTGTCCTTACTTTTTGGAAAGAGGGCCAAATTCGATGAAGTGAAAATTCCTGGGGGCCGATTGTCAGAAGGAACTTTTTTTTACACCAAAAATATGAAATAGTGTTATGAAACTATTATAAAACAATTTTCATTATCACAATTATCACATTCATTATCACAACACAGATAGTATTGCAATGGTGCTGGCATCATGCTGGCAAAATAACTCATTAAAATCCCGAGCTGATTGGAATCAAACGGGGCGGAAAATGGCCCACGGGCCGGACTTTTAACATGCCTGCTGTAAATGAATGTAACCTGCAACCTTTTGATGATGTAATCTGACCTCTTATATCTTTCAGCTAAGGAAAACTTGGTTCGACCTCAGTTCATTGAGAAGCTTAGGAATGTCAGTGTCAAAGAAGGTACACTCGTGGAGTTGGCTGTCAAAGCCATTGGAAATCCTCTTCCTGACATTGTCTGGCTAAAGAACAGTGACATCATCTCTGCTCACAAGTATCCTCATATTAAGTAAGCCATCTTGCATGAAAAGTTTTATGATGAAAAACTATCGATTGGATGATTTTTAAAACCGATTGAGCTTTCTCTGATCCTCTCTGTCAAACTGGACAGATTTCTCTGTTGAGAGGATCCTAAATAAATTCTTTATAATTTAGCTTATTAAAACACTTTACTTAAGCAATTACATCTCAGAATTGTAACCAGTAGTATGCTAACCATTTTAGGTTAATGTTTCGGGTGCTGGGAAAAGACACCCAGGACAGGGTGCCAATCTATCGCTGGGCACACACTCACTCACTCACACAAAGACACACTCTAAATGGGGCAATTGGAAAATTCAATTGACATTATTCCATGTTTTTGGACTGTTGGAGGAAACCGGAGAACCCAGAGGAAACCCAAGCAGACACAGGGGGAACATGGAAACTCCACCCAGATTGGGGGATCTGAACCGGGAATCCCTAGTGCTGAGAGGCAAATGTGCTAACCACTTAGCCACCGTGCTGCCCTCTATATATATATATATATATATATATATATATATATATATATATATATATATATATATATATATATATATATATACACAGTGGGTTGCAAAAGTATTCATACCCCTTGAACTTTTCCATATTTTGTCACATTACAACCACAAACATAAATATATTTCACTGGAATTTAATGTGAAAGACCAACACAAAGTGGTATACAATTGTGAAGTGGAAGGAAAATTATACATGAATCAACATTTTTTTTACAAATAAAAAACTGAAAAGTGCGACGTGCAAAAGTATTCAGCCCCCTTTTCCCTGAGTGCAACCAATTGCATTCAGAAGTTGCCTGATGAGTGCTAATGACTCAAAAGGGTCCACCTGTGTGTAATCTAATCTCAGTACAAATACAGCTGCTCCGTGACGGCCTCAGATGTTGGTTAAGAGAATATTGGGGAGCAAACAGCATCATGAAGTCCAAAGAACACACCAGACAGGTTAGGAATATGGTTTTGGAGAAGTTTAAAGCAGGCTTAGGTTATAAAAAGATTTCCAAAGCTTTGAACATCTCACGGAGCACTGTTCAATCCATCATCCGGAAATGGAAAGAGTATGGCACCACAGTAAACCTGCCAAGACAAGGCCGTCCACCTAAACTTACAGGCCGAACAAGGAGATCACTGATCAGAGAGGCAGCCAAGAGGCCCATGGTGACTTGGTGGGGGAAACTGACCACAGGACAACAATTAGTCATGCACTACACAAATGTGGTCTTTATGGAAGAGTGGCAAGGAGAAAGCCATTGTTAAAAGAAAACCATAAGAAGTCCCGTTTGCAGTTTGCCAGAAGCCATGTTGAGGACACAGCAAACATGTGGAAGAAGGTGCTTTGGTCAGACGAGACCAAAATTGAACTTTTTGGCCACAATGCAAAACGCTATGTGTGGCGGAGAAATAACACTGCCCATCACTCTGAAAACACCATCCCCACTGTCAAATTGCAGCAAAAGGTGGCTCCACAAAGTATTGACTCAGGGGGGCTGAATACTTTTGCACGTCGCACTTTTCAGTTTTTTATTTGTAAAAAAAATGTTGATTCATGTATAATTTTCCTTCCACTTCACAATTGTATACCACTTTGTGTTGGTCTTTCACATTAAATTCCAGTGAAATATATTTATGTTTGTGGTTGTAATGTGACAAAATATGGAAAAGTTCAAGGGGTATGAATACTTTTGCAACCCACTGTATATATATATATATATATATATATATATATATATATATATATATATATATATATATATATATATATATATATATATAATCTCATATAATGTATATGTGGTGTTAAAACATTGTCATTTTTATTTCAGAATTGAGGGTACAAAGGGAGAGGCCAATTTCAAAATTCCTCAGCCTTCTGGTTCCGATAGTGCATGGTACACTGCCACAGCTATTAACAAGGCTGGTCGGGATACCACACGCTGTAGAGTCAATGTTGAAGTGGAATTCACTGAACCTGAACCAGAGAGAAAACTAATCATCCCCAAGGGAACTTACAAGGCTAAAGAAATTGCCGCGCCAGAACTGGAACCACTGCATTTACGCTACGGTCAGGAGCAATGGGAAGAGGGTGACCTTTACGACAAGGAAAAGCAACAGAAACCTCACTTTAAAAAGAAACTTACCTCAGTTAGACTCAAGCGTTTTGGTGCAGTACATTTTGATTGCAGACTCACCCCTATTGGTGATCCCAACATGATGGTTGAGTGGTTGCATGATGGCAAACCCTTGGCTGCCGCAAACAGGTTGCGCATGGTTAATGAATTTGGCTATTGCAGTCTCGACTATGAGGTTGCTTATTCCAGAGACAGTGGTGTCATCACTTGCAGAGCCACCAATAAATTTGGTGTAGACCAGACCTCTGCTACCCTGATTGTGAAAGACGAGAAGAGTCTTGTCGAAGAAAGTCAATTGCCAGAGGGCAGGAGAGGACAGAGAATAGATGAAATGGAACGCATTGCTCATGAAGGAGGTCCTGCTGGAGTTACAGGAGATGAAATTGCTGAGAAAACCAAGCCGGAAATTGTTTTGCTTCCAGAACCTATCAGAGTTCTAGAAGGAGAAACTGCAAAATTCCGCTGCAGAGTGACTGGATACCCAACCCCCAAAGTCAACTGGTACATGAATGGGCACCTTATTCGCAAGAGCAAACGTTTCCGCCTATTGTACGATGGTATTCACTACCTCGAGATTGTTGACTGCAAATCATATGATTCAGGAGATGTCAGAGTACTGGCTGAAAACCCTGAGGGCACCGCTGAGCACACCGTGAAGCTAGAGATCAAACAGAAAGAGGACTTTAGGACAGTTTTGCGCCGTGCCCCTGAAGTAAAGGCTCCTGAGGTGCCAGGACCTGAGCATGGCAGAGTATCGTTTGATGTTGTTAAAGCAGATAAACCTGCAGAAGCCACACAAGCTAAAGAAGTTGTAACACTGAGAAGAGCTGAGCGTGTTATTCACGAGAAGTCCGTTGAAGAGTCAGAGGAGCTCCGAAGCAAATTTAAGCGCAGAACTGAAGAGGGATACTACGAAGCCATCTCTTCAGTAGAGTATAAATCTCGCAGGAAGGATGAGTCATATGAAGATATGCTTAGGAAACGAAAGGAGGAGCTTCTCCACTGGACAAAGGCGATCCCAGAGTCTGAGAAGAAGAGGATGGAAGAGGAAGGAAAACTTACCATCCCAACCATCAGGCCTGAAAAAGTGGCCCTTTCTCCCAGCATGGAGGCACCAAAGATCATTGAACGAATTCAGAGCCAGACTGTCACACCTGGTGATGAAGTCCGCTTCCGTTGTAGGGTTATTGGGAAACCAGATCCAGAATGCCAGTGGTTTAAAAATGGAATAATGATGGAGAAGTCAGACCGAATTTACTGGTACTGGCCTGAGGACCAGGTCTGTGAATTGGTTGTCAGAGATGTCTCTGCAGATGACTCGGCTAGCATTATGGTAAAAGCCATTAACATTGCAGGAGAGACATCAAGCCATGCTTTCCTACTAGTGCAAGGTATATATCCATTTATGTTATAAGTATTGTATGCATGCATCCTTGTTTCTACACTCATTGTAAGCATTGCTTACCTAATAGAGGTACTTCATAGTTCTAAAATTATAAATTGTATGCCATCTGTTTTTTAACACACTTTATTTGGTCCTTTTATTCTTATTGTCAATGATCCAAAGGCCCACATGACTACCAAAAAAACTTCTTGGGTGGTGGATCATTTTAGTATTGCAATGACACTGATATAGTGTGTTGATATGAATGAACGAGCAAAAGCAGAACACTATGGAGGCCATCCCAATGCTCATTGTTATCTTACTCTGCCAACCGTCTATTTTCATGGCTTCCACCTGCGTTGTTTAAATGGCAATGGTGCTTGTAAATATATATTTATCGGGTTCCTAAACATTAAAATACATAATAAAGGGGACTAACAAAGTATGTAGAGAAGCGCATGGACTACAGTCCATAATTCTAGGGAATGGTAGCTCAATGTTTAGGGTGTTGGGTTATTAATCTGATGGTTGAGGGTTCAAATTCCAGGTCCACTGAGTTACCATTGTAGGTTCTTGTATCTCTCTGTATATGGTAAGTGAAACTAATGTAATACACAGAGTGTAGAAATAAGCATATGTTCCTAAAAATATGATTGGGGAGAGTGTGTATGATATGTACAGTATATATGTATAGATTTACTATTATGGTCCACCATTGGTTAACTTTGTCTTGCTCTTTAATTTTTAGCAAAGCAAGTAATAAACTTTACTCAACAAATTGAGGATGTCTATGCAAAAGAGAAGGATACCATGGTGACCTTTGAATGTGAGACCAATGAGCCTTTCATTAAGGTGAAATGGCTAAAGAACAATGCTGAAATATTTTCCGGGGACAAATACAGAATGCACTCGGACAGAAAAGTGCATTTCCTATCCGTCCTGATCATCGGGATGGACGACATTGCGGACTACACTTGTGCCCTTGTTGAGGATGACCACATCAGAACATCAGCCAGACTTCATGTCGAAGGTTTGCACAATAGCAAAGTTACCTTTCTTTACACTTATTACACTTAATTAGTAAATGACATGCACAGAGATGATTTATTCACATTCTTAGTAATTTACTGTTTAGCAGGACATGTAAAATATTGAGATATACATAACTAATCAAACAATTTTTGTCAAAAGATGGTCAAAATATATAGTTGATAGTCATCTTCATTGCACAGGTGAACCACAAAAAAGCACCTCTGATGGAATAAATATTACATTTAGTCATTAATGGTCATTGACTACATTGATTGCCAGTCCAACTTTTTGGTGAATTTTAAGTAGTATTTAATGGGCGTAGTATTTTTTAAGATAAAGTGGATGAGGCTGACATATTAAATATGAGCCTCATGAGCGTAATTTGTGGACTGCTAGCCACTTTTTTATTAATATATTATATTTTTATTTCTTTATTGCTACTATATTTTTATATTTAGATTTTTTTTATTATAATGCCGATATATTTAAATTTTGAAAATTTATTTTATTATAATTTCTTTTTTTTTTTTTTTTTACATAATATATTGTTATAAATATTACATAATATTACGTAAAATTTTTTTTTTAATTCTACCACTTAAACTGAGTCCATCAAATGCAATTTAGTTTACATTTTATGTACCACATGTTAAGTAAATGAGCATAAAAGTCTCCTTGAATCCTTGAATATATATACATAGCAACAGCATTAGTCAGCTCAACTGTATTCAAATCCTTTTAGGTGCACCACTTGAAATTGTGAAGAATCTGGAAAGTATCGAAGTACCAGAGACGTACTCTGGAGAGTTTGAGTGTGAACTGTCCCGTGAGGATGCTGAAGGCACCTGGTATTTTGAGAACAAAGAGATCTCCCCAAGCCTCAAATACGTTATTTCCTCCCGCCGAGGTCGGAACACCTTGTGTGTTAAGGACGTTAAGAAAGAGGACCAGGGAAAATATACTTTTAAAGTTGGCGATCTAAAGACAACTGCTTCACTGAAAATGAAATGTAAGTTATGGTGTCTCGACTTAATTAAAAACTATTTTAATGCAACTTACTTGTATAATGTTGCCAAACGTGTATAAACACCTGATCAACCGATGTCTTCGATTAAGACAAGCTGTTAGACATTAGAATTAGTATAAGTATTAGTACTTTTTTATCATTGCATTACATTTAGTAATTTAGCAAATTTTCCAGTTTTCTCCCTCAGTTTAAAAAAACATTAATAAAAGGCTCTAAATTTCTCCTAAATGGTGAAAAACATTCTCCCCTGAATGAGCATAGCGAATCCCCCTGTAACCCTGGTTGAGAATTAATTTATATATTTATTTATATATATATATATATATATCAATCAAGTGCTTCTGGAAGTTACATCTACATTTAATATACAGTAGTTCCTCATTAAGAGAAGGTCACGCACCAACTTTTTTGTTTTGGTTCACATTAACAGTGTCATTAATTTATCAATCTCAGGGAACAATTAACCTTAAATGTTAAACCCAGTGTCCAATTTATTAGGTTCACCTTCTTGTTCTTACTCTCTGTGTCCATCTTATGAAGTCTACTTATCATACAGATGCACTTTTTACATCCACTTTTTACATCCACTGTTGGTCTTCTGTTTCTCAACATACATTGTTAAAACTCCTTTACACTGTTCTTCAGTAGTCAGGACACATGACCACCACTTTTGTAGTTGTGGTATATTGGTATAGTGGTGTATTGGTCTGCTGATATTGGATCAGATACTGTAATGCTACGGGGGTTTGTAACAACTTTATTGATGTATCTTTTTTTTACAGTGCGTCCAGTTACACTGATGCAAGGCCTCTCTGATTTGACCATCTGTGAGGGGGACATTGCACAGCTGGAAGTGCGATTTTCGCAGGAGAATGTGGAGGGAAGTTGGATGAAAAATGGCCAGCCCATCTCCTCTTCTGACAGGATTCACATTGTTATCGATAAACTGGTGCACAAGCTCCTTATTGAGAATGTCACCAAAGATGATGCTGGAGCCTATTCGTTCGTAGTTCCAGCTCATGACATCACAACTACGGGAAAACTGTCTGTACAAAGTAAGTTTTTTCATAGAAACATGAGAAATAATTTTGTGTATTGACTGCTAATTTCAATTAAATTCTATTTGAATGTAATTGCATGCATTTTCTTATTTCAGCAATCGGTATTGTTATACCACTAAAGGATGTAAGCACAATCGAGGGCACCAAAGCTGTGCTAGAAGCCAAGATCTCAGCTACTGATGTTAGCTCTGTGAAATGGTATCAGAATGACAAGCTGCTTTCAGCCAGTGAAAGAGTCCAGATTGTTGCCAAGGGATCCAAACAACGGCTGGTGCTGAACAGGACTTATGCATCTGATGAAGGCCAATATAAACTGATGGTTGGCAGAGTGGATTCGTCCTGCAAACTGTCTGTGGAGAGTATGTATTTTTAGCTTTTCAAAGTCCATGTTAGATAGATTTTCTAAGTTGCTAATACAAAATAAACCCCAACAGGATACAACAGTCAAAGGATATACAGTATTTTATAACTATGGGTGATTATTACTGTATATCTAGCTTACAATACAGATTTTTATTTAAAACTAGATATTTTAGGCCTTGTACTGAATTTTTTATGCAAATGGCATGCACATTGATTTACGCATAATTGGTCGCACTGTGCCGTTGAAATCGAAATCCGTCAAAATCAGAACCCACCAGACTCTTAAAAAGAAAGTTGGGCTGCTAAAGATCACTAAAATAAAGCACCTTGAGCCGCTTCCTGGTGGTTGTGGAGAGTATACTGTAAATTTGGGTGTTTATGAGGGTGGTGGATGATGCTCAGAACTGCATTGACACGGTACTCATTGACTCATGACTCATTCATAATGAATAAAAAAAAGTTTTTTATTGTACTGTTCTTGTAAGTGTATACACCGGTCAGCTACAGCATTAAAATCAGTGAAAGGGTTTAATATTGCAATTCACTAACCTAAAATGACACCTATGTGTAGACGATTTTATCTGATTTAGTTGTTTTTGTGTTCTAACTTAGAAATCAGCATTGTAAAGCACATGGAAGATCAGGTTTGTACTGAGACCCAGAACGTCACCTTTGAGGTGGAGTTATCCCATACAGGCATTGATGCCCTGTGGACATTTAAGAACCAGGCTCTCAAGGCCGGTCCCAAATACAAGATTGAATCCAAAGGCAAAAAGTATAGCCTCATTGTTCTTAATGCCATGAAGGATGAGGAGGGGGAGTACACATTTGCTGCGGGAGAAAAGACATCAACCGCAAAACTTGTAGTTTCAGGTAAAAGCAGCTGCTGTGCATCAATTCATACTAAACAATACAAATTACTTTGCACATGCAATGAAATGCTTTGTTTCTACTCTAGGTGGTGCCATAAACAGACCCCTACAGGATGTTACTGTTGCAGAGTCCCAGACTGCTGAGCTGGAGTGTGAAGTTGCCAACCCCTCTGCTGAGGGCATGTGGCTTAAAGATGGGCAAACCATTAGCTTTAATGATAATGTCAGGAGTGAAGATATTGGCGCAGTAAGACGCCTTGTGATTGAAATTACAAGGCCACAGGATATTGGGGAGTACACATACCAAATAGCAACCTCCAAGACCTCAGCAAACCTCAAAGTTGAAGGTATGTACTGTATATGATTATAAAGTAGGGCGGCACCGTGGGGTAGTGGTTACCACATCCGAGTTCAGAGCAATGGATTGGCATCATTCTCAGATGATTCTGAATCATTCTCCTCTGGATGGGCATGAGGGACCCCCCAATAACACAAGTATAGAATTAAGCAGTCAAGATAATTAGATAAGAGGTTTTTAAGTTACACTATTGTTTACTTACAGCTGTAAAGGTCAAGAAGACGCTAAAGAACCAGACTGTGACTGAGACTCAGGAGGCAGTGTTCAGTCTTGAACTCACTCATCTGGATGTTAAAGGATCCCAGTGGATCAAGAATGGGGTTGAGATCGTTTCAGGCGATAAGTATGAAATCTCAGTGGATGGCGCAGTGCACTCTCTGAAGATCAATAATTGTAACACCCAGGACGAATCAGTTTACGGATTTAAGCTCGGAAAGCTCTCTGCCAATGCAAGACTTAATGTGGAGTGTAAGTTAGATCTAGTTTATTTCCATTCAATGCACCATGAAGGAATATGATCTCAGAGTTTTAATCCTCATTTAATTCTTTTGCAGCAATTAAAATTGTGAAGAAGCCAAAAGATGTGACTTCCCTCCTAAATGCTTCAGCCTCCTTTGAACTGAGCCTATCCCATGACAATATCCCTGTGAAATGGATGTTTAAGAACCAAGAACTCAAACCAAGTGCAAACATTCAAATCCTGTCAGAGAGAAAAGCCCACAAGCTGAGCATTTCCAACGTTGAGGAGAACATGGCAGGAGAATATACAGCTGTAGTAGGACATATGCAGTGTTCTGCATCTTTAAATGTGGAGTGTATGTAACAATTTTACACTGAGATACATGTATGATAGCTCGAACAATTTGAGATTCTTCTCTATTTACTACTTTTGTACCGTGTTATTGTCAGAGATACTGTGATATTTCAATTAAATAACATTAAATATCAAGTTAGAAGAAGAAGAGTTTTGGCCAAGAGTTTTAATAGTCTTGAAATGTATACAGTACGACTTTGTAGTTGTACAATTATAGACTGTAGGCCACCTGTTTTCTTGTTTTTGTTAGTCCCCTGTTGGTTCTCTGTTCTCTATTGATCAGGAGCATCACAGAACAAATATAATTTGGATGGTGGTTTAATTTAAACACAAGACACTGCTGGGATAGGAATAAAACACCAAACAAGTAATACTTGCTCTGTGGTGGTACTATTGGGGTCCTGACCATTAGAGAACTGAGTAAAGGGGACATACACAGTATGTACTGTAGAACACAAACAGATGGACTACAGTCTGGAATTGGAGAACTACAAAGTGCATCTTTACAGGAAGTGGAACTGAGAACATGGACAATAAGTGGAGCAAAAAATAATTTAATAACACAACTCTTTCCAGCCTTGAGAGTTATGAAGCCCATGAAGAATTTGGAGATTCCAGAGACTCAGGTGGCCACTTTCGAATGTGAGGTTTCCCACTTTAACGTCCCATCCACCTGGCTGAAGAACGGAGTTGAGATCGAGATGAGTGAAAAGTTCCGAATAGTTGTGCAGGGAAAACTCCACCAGCTGAAAATCATGAACACCAGCAGAGACGATGCAGCCGAGTACACATTCGTCTGTGGAAATGACAAAGTCTCTGCTACTCTCACCGTTAGCCGTAAGTTTATCTCACTTCACAATATGTTCCACTGTTCCAAAGATGCTCTTAGCTAAAAAATCCTTTAAAGTTTCTGGATGGTTGATCTATCTACCCATCCATCCATCCCTCTCTCCATTCATTCATCAATCCACCCATCCATCCATCCCTCCCTAACTCCATCCCTCCCTCCCTCCCTCCATCCATCCATCCCTCCCTCCCCCCCTCCATCCAACACTCCCTCCCTCCCTCTCTCCATCCATCGAACCCTCCATCCCTCCATTCATCCATCCATCTATCCATCCCTCCATTCATCCATCCATTCACCCACCTTCCTTTCTCCCTCCATCCATCCCTCCATCAACCCATCCCTCCCTCCCTCCCTCCATCCCTTCATCCACCCATCCCTCCCTTTCTCCCTCCCTCCATCGATCCATCCAATTGACATGAACAATGAGAATAAAATAATAGAAAAAACAAATATCATTAACCCAATTACCTCTGAACTTAATGTAATTAAATAATGTTTATTCTACTCTTAAAGCCATTCTAATCACCTCCATGCTGAAGGACCTCAACGCTCAAGAGAAGGACACCATCACATTCGAAGTGACTGTTAATTACGAGGGCATCACCTACAAATGGCTCAAGAACGGTGTAGAGATAAGATCCACTGACCGCTGCCAGACTCGCTCTAAACAGTTCACACACTCTCTCACCATCCGGAACGTTCACTTCGGCGACAGTGCAGATTACAAATTTGTGGCTGGATCTGCCGAGACGTCAGCAAACCTCTTTGTTGAAGGTGAGTTTTAGTTTTTTGCCCCTTGGTTTCTAGTGGCATTTATAGTGGCATTTTTTTATTTATATTATATATAGTGGCACATCCATTAGAAATTCTGTATCACAGCAAAAAGGATCTAGCTTCCATAGTTAGGAGTGCAAAGCACAGGTTGTTTCTATGTGGAGTCTGCATATCCCCCCCATACCTCTCTACAATTTGGAGAACATACTGATAGATTCGTGTGTTTGTGTCGTTGGTTCCCAAGCCTGAAATATACAGAATGGGTGGATTTTATAGCGATTGATCTTTCCATAATTATTTCATTTTTTGTCCTTTTCACTTCTCCAGCTCGAGTCATTGAGTTTACCAAACACATCAAGGACATCAAGGTCACAGAGAAGAAGAAGGCTGTTTTTGAATGTGAGCTCTCGGAGCCAAATGTGCAAGTGACATGGATGAAAGATGGACAGGAACTTGAGATTTCCGAAAGGTTTTGTTGTTTTTTTCTTTATTACTTATATTTTATAAGCATTTTGTTCTTAAGTTTTTTTTACTAAACCCCACAGGCATAAAGTGTCCACAGATAAGTATATCCAGCGCCTAATGATACAGACTGTTCGCATGTCTGATGCTGGCGAGTACTCTGTTGTTGCTGGATCCAGTGTTTCTAAGGCCTTCCTAACAGTAGAGGGCAAAGACGTCCGCATTACGGAACCTGTAGAGAAAGAAATAACGGTAAATGTCCTGTTACTGATGCCCTGTGACACTAGCCATGTTCTCATCATCAGTATGTTTAAATGTAGAGTACCAGTGTGGACACGCCACCTTTTTGCTTCACTTATTCTCATTTTTGTTTCGTTCAAGGTGCTTGAGAAGCAGAGAGCCACCCTGGAATTCGAAGTCAATGAGGATGACATTGAAGGTCGCTGGCTTAAAAATGGTGTTGAAATCAATCTAACGATTGATAAGCGCTTCAGCTATGCAGTGATCCGAAAAGTCCATCGATTGACCATCACTGAAACCTGGAGGAGTGATGCTGGAGAGTATACCTTTATTGCTGGAAGGAACAGGTGTATGGTGACACTTCGTGTTAACAGTAAGTTCTTTTTTATGCTATTTACACTTTAAAGTATTTACAACTGTATATCTATAAAATACAATTTGTGGGCAGAAATATTGGGGCACATACACCTACAGCATTTATGACATTTATTTTAAGTTGGTACTTCTTTGCAATGGTGGCAGCATCTACTCATCATGGAAGGAATTCTACAAGAGTGTGTAGTAGCAGTCAAAAGTTTGGACACGCCCCTTTCTTGTTCCATTCTCTATTTCCTCCACTTACCAAATTGATGGACTTTGTAGTTTTACAATTACAGACTGTAGTCCATCTGTGTTCATGTTTTTGTTATTCCTCTGTTGGTTCTCTGTTCTCTATTGGTCAGGATCATTAGAGAACAGGTATAATTTGGGTGGTGGATTGTTTTATTTTCAGTTCTACAGTGGCGCTGATACGGTGAGGGGATTTGGGAATACACTGCTGGGATAGGAATAATGCACCAACCAAATAATCCCTGCTCTGTGGTGGTACTATTGGGTTTCTGACCATTAGAAAATAGTAAAGGGGATGTACACACAATGATGTAAATAAGGATGTAGAACACAAACAGATGGACTACAGTCTGGAATTGTAGAACTACAAAATCCATCTTTATAGGAAGTGGAACTGATACAATAGACAATTAGTGTAGTAAAAAGGAAGTGTGTCCAAACTTTTGACTGGTACTGTATCTGTGAAAATGTTGGCACATTTACCGAAAATACAATTCAGCTCAAAGGTGTTTACTAGGGTTACGATCAGCACCATGTTTTTATAGACCTTGCTTTACACACTGGCGCCTGTGGGAACTGCTGGCCTTCCACAAAGCTGGAAGCCTAGGATTTGCCAAAATACATCGATTCGAGACGCTCCAAAATCTTGTAGAATGAATTTTCTAAAACATTGGCTTTCATACTTTGCAGAGGGGGATATTTGAAATAGGATGTAATGAAAGCTTGTCCACATGTCCATGTAGTGGACTTTAATTCTTGTTTTAAAATAAACAGATTTTTTTCTCTTTGCACCTGCTTGTCCTTACTTGTCTCTTAACTGTCTTGTCCACAGTCCCAGAGCCTCCTCAGATTACAAGGCACATGGAGCCTTTGTCTGTTGAGGCAGGTAAACCTGCTCGCTTTTCAGTGGAAGTCACCGGCATCCCACCGCCTCAGGTCTCCTGGTATAAGAACTCTCAGCTGCTATCTTCAGGATTCAAGTGCAAGTTCCTGAAAGAGGGAAATGAACACACTCTGCTGCTCATCGAGGTCTTCCCAGAAGATGCAGCTCAGTACAACTGTGAAGCCAAAAATGACTATGGACAGGCCACCAGTTCTGCTGCGCTTAATGTTGAAGGTACTAATAGACACTACTTACTGGACACTCCTTGTTTCTACACTGTGTCCTCTCTATTTTATATCAGCTCCACTTACCATATTGATGGACTGTGTAGTTTTACAATTATAGACTCTATACTCTATATAGAGTCTATCTGTTTTTTTGTTTTTGTTAGTCCCCTATTGGTCTCTGTTCTCTATTGGTCATGATAATCACAGAACAGGTGTAATTTGTGTGGTGGATTGTTGATTGTCAGTTCTGCAGTGACACTGATGTGGTGAGGGGGTTTTAGTGCAGCAGTGCTGCTGTAGTGACACTGCTGGGATAGGAATATTGCACCCACCAAATAATACCTGCTCTATGTTAATATTATTGGGGTCCTGACCATTAGAGAACAGAGACTATAATAGATAACTACAAAGATTATCTTTACAGTTAGTGGAAATGATAACAGACAATAAATGGAGCAAAAAGGAGGTTCTGTAATTAAAACATTTTTAATATAGACCATAAAACCATTTATATATTTCCTTTCGTATATATAAACACATCTAATGGAGCATCTGTAAAAACTGCAATTTCCCCTGGGGATTAATAAAGTATTCTGATTCTGATATTGATATTGATGTAAACAATGCAAACTGAATTTATTCTACTGAAGAAATATTTTATTAAATTCTAAGTAACTAAAAGCCAATCATTTAATTAAAAGGACATTGGCTTATAACAAAGGTTTGAGAGGATGTGCATGTCCATCTAAAATTGGGGCATGGTTAGTCTGTTTATGTAGAGAAAGTTATAATTAGCTTTTTAATTTTTCCACAGTTCCAGAGGTTGTTTCACCCGACACTGGCGTCCCATTATCACCACCTGTGATTATATTTCCAATTCAAAACACCTCTGTAGCAGAAGGAGCCTCTGCCAGATTTCAGTGCCGTGTTTCAGGGGAGGGTGAGTACACACACACACACACACACACACACACACACACACACACACACACACACACACACACACACACACACACACACACACACACACACACACACACACACACACACACACACACACACACACACAATGCCAAATGCCCCAAAATATTTACTATGTATCTGAAGCACAAATTTACTCATCAGCCACTTTACTATATAGTGTAGCTGTATCAATTTAAGCATGTTGTCAGTTCCACTAAGATGGACTTTGTAGTTCTACAATTCCAGACTGTTGTCCATTTGTTTGTGGACTACAGTACATACTGTGTACTTCCTCTTTACTCTGTTCTCTATTGGTCAGGACCCCAAAAGAGCAGGGATTATTCCTATTATTCTTATCCCAGCAGTGTCACTGAGGTGTTTAAATGAAACTACAGCAGCACTGCTGCACTAAAACCCAATCTCCACGTCAGTGTCACTGCAGAACTGACAATAAACCATCCACCACCCAAATTACACCTGTTCTGTGATGCTCCTGACCAATAGAGAACAGAGAGGTGGAGACAATTGTATAAAAAGTGTGTAGGTCCAAATTATTTCCTGGTAGTGTATTTACCAGTTCTTTCTTGGTAAGTACAATATATTACAATGTGAATATTAACTATTTGCTTTGGTGTGTTCATGTTTTCTCTAGACCTGACAATATCCTGGTACTACAAAGACAAAGAGATCAAGCAGTCCAGCTTTTACAGACTGTCTCAGTTTGATGATAGCTGCCAGCTGGAGATGGCTAGAGTTTACCAAGATGACGAGGGGGAATACACTTGCGTGGCCCGTAATTCTGCTGGAATGGTCTCCTGCTCTGGAGTGCTGAAACTGGAAGGTAAGCCTGTCCTTCGTTTTATGCATGTTTGCTTCAGCTGCTGAATGTGTTCAGCATTTAACATTTGTGTTTGAATGTTGACTCTGTATATACATTCATCAGTATATTTATTTATACTCATTGTCCATTTTATTAGCTTCACCTACCATTGTGTACATGCACAGTTACCAACTGTAGTCCATCTTTTTACATTCATACTTCTCCTCTATTCTGTTCTCTGATTGTCTGGATAACCTCAAGCAGGTGCTACTTGGGAGGGGGATCATTTTTAATACCCCGGTGACACTCATGTGCTGGTTGGTAGTGTTGTGTTAGTGGTTGTGTGCTGGTACAAGTCTACATTAAATCATGTTGCAGAGAATTTTGACCAAAGCAACTAACACATGAGAGAACAACACAAGACAGTAGTGTTGGTGTTGTCAAACAGTTGAGCTGCTGGATTGAGATGGGTCCACCACTTAAACATGTGTGTGTGTGTGTGTGTGTGTGTGTGTGTGTGTGTGTGTGTGTGTGTGTGTGTGTATGTTTCACTGCATGGATGGGTTAAATGTTGAGGAAAAATTCCTCTGTGTACAATAAGTACACATAGTACAATAAGTACAATAGGCGAAATTGTTCATTTCAACACTTTATCCTGTGAGCACTGATAAAGGTGAGCATCAATTAAGGAGCCACTGTATTATTGCCACTACAGTTTCTGAGGATCTTCCACCACACAAGTACCTGTTCTGTAGTGATTCTGATTACCGGAGAACATTATAATAATGACTTGATGAGAGATACAAATAGAATAGAACCATAAAGTGGGCGGTGTAACATATTAGATGGAGTGTAGAAATATGGAGGTGTTGCTAATAAAGTGACTGGTGAATGTATGTTTTTGAATTCTGTATGACTGACAAAAAACAACATCACTAAAAATAAAGTGTGAAGGCTTGCTGAAAACAAATCAATAATTTCTCACAGGAAAAACCCAAATTACAGACATAACGCCCCAAGAATCTCAGTGGCATGCATCGTCCAATTACACTACAAGCCTTAAACGCATACAGCAGGAGCCTGACGGCCAGAGACCTGCTTTCATTCAACCCCTCGTGAGCTGTGCTGTGTCTTATGGGGAAGTGGCGAGGTTCTACGCTCGTGTGTCTGGCATACCTAATCCAGAGATAAGCTGGTTTCATGGCCAGGAGCCTGTAAACGCGAGCACAAATGTTGTTTTTCACTTTGACGAAACGACAAACACTGCTACGTTAATAATAGTCGATGCTTTTTCTGAGCATGCTGGACAATACACTTGTAAAGCAACCAATTTTGCCGGAGAGGCTGTGTGTACAGCAACCCTCACAGTAACCCCAGAAGGTAATTCGGCTGCCCGAAGCCATTTCTGTTTGAAAGTTTTAACACACCATGATTAATTAATGACACACATTTTGGTGTCGTATTGATTTTTTTCAGTGAGAATTTCTGTCACTTACTAACTGCACAAAAATAATTATGGACACTATATGGACCAAAGTACAGTGATACCTCCTATAACGCTCTTATAATGAGTGAATTAAGGTGTTTTATTCAGTCCCGTTGTTGTAAGCAGTTGTAGGCTTGTGGTGAAGGAGCCAACCTTTCAACCTGAAGTTCACTGGTTAGAGTCCGGGTCCCACCAAGTACTTTGGCTAAAGGGCATTTGGGCAAGGCACCTAACCCTAATTGCTTCCTGGGCACCGTATAAACAAGACTGCCAACCATAATGTGCTCACTTAATTCAGTATGAATACATGTGTGTGTTTTAATGCATGGATGGGTTAAATGTCCTTCCATCCATCCATCCATTATCTTCAGTTTTATCCTCTATTAGGGTCGCGGGGGTTCCCCATGCCCATCCAGGGGAGAACGTTTCGGGCAGATACACCCAGGACAGGGTGCCAATCTATTGCTGAGCACAAACTCGCTCACATACACACACACAAACCCACTCTATATGGGGTAATTTGGAGAATTCATTTGACATTGATCCATGTTTTTGGACTGTGGGAGGAAACGGGAGAACCTGGAGTAAACCCACACGAACACGGGGAGAACTTGGAAATTCCACCCAGATTGGGAATCCCTAGCGCTGAAAGACAAACGTGGTAACCACTAAGCCACCGTGCTGCCCATGGGTTAAATGTGAAGGACAAATTCCTCTGTGTGTAATAAATCACTTTATAACATTTATGTATGTACACTGCCCGGCCAAAGAATAGATCACCACCACCAGTTGACTGATTGTTGGAGGTGGTCTGGGTTTAGCAACAAATGAGGTCAGCTCACCTGAATACACCATGCCAACAGATGATCACACAGACATATTCTAAGATGACAATTTTAGGATTCACCAGGTTCAAATTGTGAAAGAAAAGCATCATTCTCACACATGGATCGTCCACCACAGCGTCCAGACTTGAACCCCATTGAGAATCTTTGGGATGTGCTGGAGGAGATTTTGTGCAGGGATTCACATCTCCATCATCAATACTAGATCTTGGGAAAAATTTAATGCAACTCTGGACAAATATAAAATGTGAATGTGTGCTGTAACCAAAGCTAAAGGAGGTCACACGCAATAATAGAGCGTGTAATGTTTTTTTTGGTTGGGTAGTGTATAATCAATCACCAAGTGGTTTGTTTGGTTTGCTTCCAATTGGGAACAATTTGTGAAAGGCCTCTTCTCATTTTCTAGAATGACTGTAGTGTTAAGTGCACAAAGTACGGTCCATAAAGGCATGGTTAGAAGAACTTCACTGGTCATTTCAGATCATTTTGCTTTTATTCAAAGCAACTTACACATTTCACAACCTAGTTTATGATACAGAACTCCTGAGGCAATAAGTGTTGGGGTCCTTTGCTCAAAAGAATAAATTGGGGCCTGTCCACATTTCTGCTTTTAAATTAATGAACAAATGTCCCGCAGATACTTAAAAATCTTGTAAATTGCCCCCTATAGGAGCAAAAGCTATTATAACTGCAGGGGGTAAAGCATCTCAGAATGGGACGTTATAAAGGCTTTTGTAGGTATGATGTGTTGGTGTCTCTTTACTTTTGTCCATATAGTTTCTTTAAGATGAAATACATTTCTAACTACTGTGTGAGTGATTACTGCTACTAATAATGATGTATTTTATTTTGGACCAAAAATAAAATCAAAACTAAATAAATTTTGACCACCCCCCTGATCTAACAGTTAGTTGGGAGTTAAGCATGCCCCCTCCTGTGGTTTACAAAACAAAAGAGCCTGTTCACAGCAAATTATAGGATGTCATTTAATATCCTTCAGGTCATTTGACTCATTTCTGGGTTCTATATCATGTTGCATTGTGGTTGATGGCTCACTAAAGTTAAAATAAAAGTGGTTGTAAAAAGTATATAAACCTGAAATTCTGTGGTAATTAAAGCAACGATGTGGATTTGTATAAGAAACATAACACATCATCATTCAGTCAAGTTAGGAAGCAGTGAAATGGAAAGATGTTTTACTTCAGTGGCTAGTTACAGAAAATATAAAATAACCTGGTGCATTGATAGAGGTGTGCATTATTGTCAATAATGCCATGGATTTAAGAACCGGAACTACCCCTTTTATAATGAGGGTTAAGTAAAATAAATTCTGATTGATAGCCCAATACTTTAACCAGTGAACTATCACCATGCAGTTCAGGCTGTTTGCATGCCTTATGTTCTATACAGTACATTTAACTTTGTATTTTTGTCCCAAATTATAATTTGCATCAACTGACTCTTTTTTTAGTGACAAAACCACAGGAACAGATCGATACTAGGATTGAAGAAGTCAAGGGTAAGCTGACCCAACAAAATCTTCCTTTCAGTTCTATTTCCTTAAATCAGTGTTGAATATGGGATATCCAACAGGGCTCTCTGATGGGTTGTACTCTTCTGCATGGAACGTTTTGATGGGGACACTTTCATATCTTATTTGTAGACCTATAAGTCTGATGTCTGATTGCTTTTGAATAGCAAGCAGTTTCTTAAATGCTTGCCATACAGCATTTTGGAAACAGGGAATTGCATTTGTTATTGACTCTTTAAACCAGCATGACAGATATATCTGAGATGTTTCTGGCAAGAAATGAAGGATGCTTATCTCTCCAAGTTTCCAGACCACAGGAGAAATATCTTTTAAAAGATATGGAAGTAGCCACATCTTTTAATAGCTTTTGATTTTTCCTGCATCTGGAACATTTTCTGAAATATTTCTTAGACTGGCTTGCAGATAGTGGTATGTGAATAATGTTGTTTGCTTTTTAAATAACATGGTTATACCTTTAAACTATATTAGTTCGAATAAACGCCTTCTCATATAAATCTAGAGCTGCTTCAACTATTCAGTCTATTTATGCAATGGAAATAATTTTTGATGTTCTCAATGATTTGACGTTTTACCCGCAATATAAGGATTAGAAAGGGCGTTTATTCATCTTTCTGCAAGTCAGGTAAGGAATATTTTAGCCTATATATCGGTTCAGCTATACAATAAGCTAACTCCAGAATACATTTATTTGGAGATAATAATGTTTTGGAAAGAAATTGATTCTTTGAAGAAGGACACAGAAGAAGGAACAAAACTCCAAGCCCATTTCGAGTCAGAATCTTTAATAAAGAATCAAGTCTTGCGTTTATTCGAACAAATATGGTGAGTGAATTTGTTTTTTATGGCTTGAATTGATGCATGCATTTCATATTTTTATTAATATGCCATTTTAAATATCATACACGCTTTAGCAAGCTGGACATCTCTGCTGAACTTTGTCTCCATTCTCTTACAGAATTGTCCAAGGAAGGATCACTGCATGATGCTGTATCAGATCCTGAGGAAACTTTAGATGCTGAGACTGAAAATTTGAAGCCATTTATTGTTAAAAAGCTAAAATATCAGGCTGTTTTGGAGGGAGATGTAACTGCCTTTAGGTGCAAGCTGGTTGCTAGACCAGCTCCTACAATATTGTGGTTCCATAATAACAGACAAATTCAAAAGGAGCACCGTCGCATAATCAAAACAGTGAGCAAGATGCATGTGCATTTAACTAGTTTAACAATCAACGGAATTAAGGAAAAAGACTCAGGAAGTTATAAAATAATGGCAATTAACACTGAGGGATCTGCAGAATCAACAGCGTCCTTGCTTGTGTCGTTGCGGGATGAGCAAGAAGCAAATAAGTTGAGTCTTTCCCGACGTTCAAACAGGTCCCACTCAAGCTTAGAGTCGCTCGATCAACCAAAAGAACGCAAGTTTAGAGTAGACCTGAGATGTGTTGGGTCTCCCTTTGATAAAACTAACAAAGAACAGCCAAGAGGGCACCGGAGGCATAAAAGTAGCCTGTTCCGCACTATGTATTTTAGGACTGAGTCCCCATCGAGGGGTCCAGAGAAAGACAGCAAGATGGAAACTGCTTCAGAACGTGCTCGTTCCCCGACTCCCATGTTTGAAAGAAGCGAAAGGTTTAGCGATCGCTATAGTGATATTTACTGTGACAGGTTCACTGGCCGTGATCGTTACAGTGACAGGTTTAGTGATCGGTTCAGCGACAGATGCAGTGACCGGTATAGTGACAAATTTAGTGACACAGAGAGTCTACATGGGGAGGTCAGAGCAAAGCTCAATCTTTTACAAAAAGCGGTTAAAAAGAAAAAAAGGCTGTCCGTATCCACAATGTCATCTTCTGAATTTGACCTTGAATCAGTCACTAGTGAGACTAGTTACACAGACTTTGCAGAAAGACTCAGGGTAAAGCCCTCTGCATTACCGGAGCATCAGCAGGCGAGGCTAAGTGATCAGGGTGATGTTGCATTCAGTAAACACTCTCCAGAATTTCAAGGTAGATTAGAAACCATCACCAGGATTCGAGGACATTCTGTAGATCCCACTCAGCCAAGAATAAAGCACTCATTTGAACCTCAGTCCAGGTCCAGAGCCATGCAAATAATGCGAGGTGAGCTCCCACTACATGATGTTAAGTCTGACGAATTGAAACGAGAAATATCTCAAAGTAGAAGGGATGAGAGAACCATTTTAAAAGACGAGCCAACCAAGGAGGTTGAATATGAGGTTTCGGTTGATAGAGAAGAAACAGATCTTGGCCAGTGGACTGAGAAATCAAAAGAACCTTTCGTGTTGGAATGGCTTGAAGCAGGTGAAGCAGCCTGCAAAAAGGTTTCTGATGAGGATTTTAAGTCATTACATCAAGAACCAACTTTAAAAGCACCCTCAAGAAACAAGGCTGTCATTTTAACAGAAGGATATATGTTCAAGGATAATGGTAGTAAATGTGTCCCCATTCAGCAGCCACAGCCAAGAATGATGTCTGTAGAGAATATTACTGAAAAGATTTTAGACCCTGAGGCTTTAGAAACGGAGGAGCAGTTTTTGGCTCAACGTATTATGAAATGGCAGGAAGGAGTACAATCAGATGATCCCAAGCAAGTAGCATCTTGGTCTGAGGAAAAGCACTCCTATGATCTTGAACAGGAAGGTGTAATGCGCAAAAACAAGTTACCAGCTGTGACCTCAATGGCTTATGCTAAGGATAAAGAAGGTGAAATGGAGTCTTCATTTCCAAATGTGTCCAGGTCTGAATTCAGACCAGAGGTACGACCTGGGCAGGAAACACAAAGGGAACTAATGTTCCCACAAAAAGAGTTGCCTGAGATTAGAGGGCAGATACCCTTAGTGGATGACATGGACATCTCAACCCATGGAGTACATAAATTAAAGCAGGGTGAACATGAACGTAAAAGTCACAGTACTGAACCTATAAAAGTTATGGAGACAGATCCATCATATAGAAGGGTCTCAAAACCTTCACCCAAAATAAAGCCGATGAGAAGTCATGAGAATCGCAGTGAGCCATTTACATTTATCCATGATCAAACCATGCAAAAACCTAAAAATATACCTGTCTTGACTAAGGAAGTAGACTCCTTGCAGCCAGTTAGGAAATGGAAAGAAAGGCAGACAGATACCGAGAAAACACTTCCTTCTCCCAATTATGAGTTTGAAAATAAGTCAGGAGTCGGAATTGTCCCCCATACAGAATCAAGATTGTTAAAAGAAAAGCACAGGAATGTACAAGAGCCTTGGAGAGGGCCACAATTGTCACGGGAAAGGGTAAATGAACTGAAATCAGAGAATGAGAGCTATGTCAGTGAACAGGAAGCATTGACTGAGCGAATAATGAAATGGCAACACGATGTTATAAGTGAACAAGAGCATGCGGAACACTTAGAGTCTGATTGGGGTCATGCTTCACATGGTCCTGATGAAGCCTCGGAATCCAATAAAAATCACTCATTGCCAAAAACCATGTCTGCTGAAGAGTATGGGCTGGATAATTCAAAGCAGCATGAACCGACCTTCCATGAGCATGCTGAAAAATTGCAACCTGAAAGTGACTATCTTGTCAGTGAAGAGGAGGCTTTAGCCACACGTATTAAAAAATGGCAGCAAGATGTCCTGACTGAGCAAGAACATGAAGAAAATGTAGACTTCGAAACAGACTGGACTGTGACTGACCATCAGCAAATTTCGACTCACCAGTCTGGTGCTGGTTTAGAATCCCCTGTAACAGGACTGGGTTCCAGTCAAAAGTTACCAACAGCTCTAACCGTAGTGGACAAACCCCAAACTCAGGTTTCTTCCATTGATCAATTGGATACTCTAAAGCTCAAAAGCCAAAATACTAGATATAAGAAAATAGTAGGTGAAAGTTCCAGTGCATCAAAAGATACAGCAGTTACAATAGAAAGTGACAGAACACATCCTCCAAAATTAGTTCTAGAACAAGATAGTACAAGTTTTCACTCAAATGTTTTTCAACCTGAAAGAACTGACAAATGTTCCCCAACTTTCCTTAAAACATTAGCATCGAGTGAAAAGGTAAAAAGAGGAGAAATGACTGAATTACAGTGCAGGTTCAAGGGAGACCCAATGCCGACTGTTCACTGGTTTAAAGATGGTCAGCCAATTATTAGAGATCCAGATTTTGATGTACGTACAAAAGATAAATCCTCAACATTGACTATTTACTACCCAACAAATGACCATAGAGGCACATTTACCTGTACTATTTCTAACACACATGGTACCGCAAGTACTTCTTGTATGCTAATAGTCCTTAATGATGAGTCTAAAAACTGGCCTGAAAATCCTCAAGAAGTTAAAGTGACAGAAGAGTTTGCTCTTACTGAAGAAAACGTGGTAGAAGAAGAGCTTGAGTCATTCATGACTCCACATAACCTACACAGAAAAACAACTTTGCAAGTACCAAAAGCAGTCATCCATATCCCTCGTACTTCTGATTCCTGTGGCCAATCATCAACAGTGGAAATCAGGGTAACAGCACCGACACCAGTTTTAGAAACATGTGAGGATACTTCCGAGTCCCCTGTAGAGACAACCAAGGTGCCAGCTGATGAGGGAAATGTCCAAGCTATGAAGCACAAGTTCAGATTTTCTTCTGATTTTGTTGGAGAGGGACCACAAATGTTAAAAGGCCTAGAAAATATAATCTGTTCTGAAGGCCAATCCGTCATGCTAGAATGTATAATATCTGGTGAGCCAGCACCTACCGTTACATGGTGGTGTGACGAGATGTTGCTTGACTCCAAATCAAGCAAATATAGTGTTGAGGAACTGGAAAATAACTATAGGTTTTACATACACAATTTTACGCCTTTTGATGTAGGAAGCTACAGATGCATTGCCTCTAACAAACTCGGCCAGGTTGAGAGTGTAGCAACTGTAACATTCGATGGCATGACTTTAGGTGATTCTGGAATGACATCTTCGTCTGAGCATTCATTACAGTTTCACAAATTACGTAACAGCTCACCCACAGTTAGACCAAAAACAGGTCCCAAAGAAGTGCCTAATAAGGGCAAGTTTGCTTACAAGGATGATCAATCTGTATTACCTGATGAAATTACAGCTAAGGATGGATCTCCTGTGCCACAAAAACCTAAGGTTATTGTCAAACAAGCTATCCCATCAATTGCACCCACTATATCTGGATGTGGTTTGCAGTCTTCAATGGCAGATGTAAGAGTGTCAAAGTTAAAACAGTCTTTTGAGCCAGTGGAATTGCAGAGTCTGGAGTTCGAAGATTCAGAAGATGCCAATGTACCATCATATTACCAAATGGAGGATATTCCTGAATTTTTAATGCAGAGTGACCAGTATGAAAAAGGGTCAACTCCAACCTCATTAGTTTCTGGCCAAAGATCCTCAAAAAGAATTACCCCCATAAGCGGAAGAATTACTGGTGAAAACACTGAAGAATACACTAAAGAGGAAATTGGGGAAGGCAAGTCCTTTAAAGAGCCAGCATATGGTGATATGCATCATTTTGTCTCTCTGTCAAAGGTCACTGAGGTTCAGCAGTCTCCTACTTTAATAAGACCTCAGGCTATTTTACCAGAGAGAAGGATAATCCAAGACACTTGTGGTAGCCCCAAAATTAAAACAACTCAAACAGATGATGTGATTAAAACTGGTACTGTGGGAGCATTTGTCAGACCAGGAGGTAGTCATCTGGAAAAAGAGGATGGTGCAGTCAAAACTCAGAATCTGCCCATGGAACTAAAGACTGGAGTATTTGCAGCAACCACGGACAGTTCAGCTTCTGAAAAAATTTCAAATACTGATTCAAACCAGAGAGACAAAAGGAGTAGTGCCCCAAACCAAGACTTGGATATATCAAAACCAGTGAATGTTAAACATAAAAATGAAGTTGCAAATAAAGTGCCAGCTCAAGGAACTGCAGGAAGTTTGCAGCAGCAAAAGTTTTCCAGCTTGGGGTCTGCTGGTATTATGAAACTTGAGGAGGAAGAAGTAACTTTCAGTGCTGTTTATGATTTTTATAATCCTCCTTCTGATTGGGGAAGACCCTTATCACCAGAGTCTGAGATGTCAATTGAAGTAGGCAGCACATTTAGTGAGGAGATGGCAGAAGCGGAGCGGTTCTATACACCTGACACATCCACTGAAATTTCCCAGTTTCCCAAATCACCTGAATCATTTCACACCTCCACTGAGACCCCAGGTGGTGTCATGACACCACCGGAGTATCTATTTTCACCCGTAGAACCAAAGAGACCACCAAGCAGATCGAGTGATGGCTTGTACTCCCCTGCTAAGTTCCTCAGGTCAGATGATGAGGGTATTGAAACTACGCCCCCTGTGTTCACTATAGATGAGAGCATGATTGTCCCAGAGAACAAGGATTTGTTAGGCTTAGGGAGCCTTCAAGAGAAGGTACAGGGAATTCCCCCGGCCTTCCTTAAACCGCTAAGTAAAAAAAGAGTGTATGAAGGTGAAACATTACGGTTTAATGCTGAGGTTTTTGGACTACCTTCACCAGAGGTCAAATGGTTTAGAAACAAAACCAATCTTGTACCAGGTGGCAGAACTAGAATCGAAAGAGATGGCGATAACATAGCATTAGAAATTCAAAATATTACCAAAAGTGATCAAGGGGAGTACATTTGTGAAGCTGTTAATTATGTAGGTGAGGCCCGAAGTGTTGCTCTGGTTGTTGTGATCTCTCAAGACGCCAAGATATTTCAAGCACCTCCTGCTGTTACCCATCAACATGTCATTGAATTTGATGTGGAGGAAGATGAGGATCCATCGAGGTCTCCGTCGCCCCAGGAGATCTTGCTTGAGGTTGAACTGGATGAGAATGAAGTGAGAGAGTTTGAGAAACAAGTGAAAATTGTCACTATACCTGAATACACAGCCGACAACAAGAGCATGGTAATATCTCTCGATGTTCTTCCCAGCATGTACGAAGAAGGTGTGGGGGATTTTATAATGCAGTCAAGTGAAGACTACAGAATTGCTTTCGAGGTCACAGAGATGCCACCCCGTTTCATCAACCCAATATGTGACATCGAGACCCCAGAAAATGCAGCTGTAATGTTTGAATGCTCATTGATGGGAATCCCCTCCCCAATAGTGTCATGGTTTAAAGGCAACATGAAAATCCCCCACGATAAGAAAAAGTATATTCATAGCTCAGACGGTGACAACCACTTTCTAAAAATCCTTAAAACCAACACTCGCGACAGTGGAGTTTACACTTGTCGGGCCATTAACATTGTGGGGGAGACCCTGTGTAGAGCTTCACTTCTGGTACTGAATCCACAGGCGTATTCGGGAAAGACGAGAGGACGGGAGCTCACTGCCGTATCTCTGGGCAGCGCCATAGTTCAGCCACAAAAGTTTGACTTAGTTGTTGGAAATTCATCATTCGATGGTGAACAGACCTCAGAGATCGAGCTCGAATTTGAATTTCCACAGGAAGCTGATGAGTCCCAAAAAGCCTTAAGGCTGGTAGCCATGACCGACAACCAGATCAGTGAGCACGGCGAGAAATACGTCAGCATCAATTTTGATGTGTTCGCCGAACCTGCAAAAGAGGACAAAATCGAATTCAAGGGCAAATCCACAAATATGTGCAGTTTTCAATTTCAAGTCACAGAAATGCCACCAAAATGTGTAATACCACTTCAAAACGTCACCGCTGCAGCTGGAACACCGGTGCTGCTTCAGTGTTTAGTGAGTGGAAAACCAAACCCCACCGCTGAGTGGTTCAAAGACGGTGCTCCTGTAATAAACCCCAGATATATGATTCAGGAAAAGTCATCAGGGCATTTTAATTTACTTATAACTAATGCAGTTCTAGATGATGCTGGGGAATTCAAATGCGTTATCCAAAACAAAGCAGGCCTCGCAGAAACAACTTCTTTATTAAAAGTCTTTTAGCAAATCATTGCTGCAAATATGTAGGACGAATGTAGGACATGGCTTATTTAAGTTGTAAATTACTGGGATGTGAAAAGTTTTCTTGATATATACGGCCATAGCAGGTTTTGTGTCTTAATGAAACAATATATATTTCTGGTTATTTGTATTTTCAAGTGTTTGCAATTCCTTGTCTGCACATTATTTAATTATGTTTAGTTTGTTTGCTGTAATTTATTGCATGGGCTATTGAGATTATATATAAAACTAAATGAAAATGCATACTAGATATGGGCACAATATTAAAGCTGCCTGCCATTAAAGTATAAACTGATTAATTTGCTTAATACTAGTTCTTAAATTCACTTTAAATTTGAGAACTTTAAGAAATAAAAGTTTAAATAGGGAGTCATTGTGAGTCATTGTGTGTCGTTTAAAATTTTAGGTAGCATTTAATTAAATATCTTTAGTAAAGGGGATGAAATGTCCGTATGAAATTAATAAATGTAATAGATTATTTTGATGAAAGTGTTAACTGCTCTCTCTCTCTCTCTCTCTCTCTCTCTCTATGTAAATATATATATATATATATATATATATATATATATATATATATATATATATATATATATATATATATGTACAGTACCAATGAACGCCTCCTTTTTGCTCCACTTATTATCCATGTTCTCAGTTCTGTAAAAACCGTAACGATGGACTATGTAATTCTACAATTCCAGACTGTAGTCCAACTGTTCATACTGTGTTGGTCCCCTTTAATCTGTTATCTAATCTTCAGGACCCCAATAGTACCACAACAGTGCAGGTATTATTTGGCTGATGCATTATTTTAGCTGTTCCTATCCCAGCAGTGTCAATGAGGTGGAGAAATGCAACTAACACACTGCACTAAAACACCCTCAGCACAGCAGTGTCACTGATAACAATAAACAATGTACCACACAAACTATACCTGTTGTATGATAATCCTGACCAATAGAGAACAGAGAACCAACATGGTACTAAAAAACAAAGAAAGCAGATGTTCTACAGTCTATATGGTCAGTGGGGGAAATAGTGGATGAAGCAAGAAGGCGGTGTGTCTGGTATTGTATATACATATTCACACTTTTAAAGGAGAGAAAATGTAAACATAGTAGTTTTGCCTGTGACATGGTTGTTGTGCAAGAAAGGCTGATTTGGGTATTTTTACAATGGCTTGGTTTCTTGGACAATACTATTTGCATTGTACTGAGTGTGCATGGAATAGATTGTACAGTAGTCCCCCTATTGGAAACACTTTGAATGAGATCAGTTAATGACATCAAGTTACCCAGGCCAAGTTAACTCATTACATTATGTTTGAGGTGAGTAAAAAGGCACCTTAGATTGCATAACATATAGTACCATACGGCTGCTTTGACAGCAAATTCATTCATCCATCCATTATCTTCCGCTTTATCCTGTACTAGGGTCGCAGAGGGGTTCCCCATGCCCATCCAGAGGAGAACGTTTCGGGCGCTGGGCAGGGAACCACCACGACGGGGTGCCAATCTATCGCTGGGCACACTCACTCACTCAAACACACTATATATGGGGCAATTTGGAGAATTCAATTGACCTTGATCCATGTATTTGGACTGTGGGAGGAAACCAGAGAACCCGGAGGAAACCCACGCAGACATGGGGAGAACATGGAAACTCCACCCAGATTGGGATTCAAACAGGGAATCCCTAGTGCTGAGAGGAGAACATGCTAACCACTAAACCACCGTGCCACCCTGACAGCAAATTGATATCCAAGATATCACCTGTGTAGGAACTTCAATAAAGTGAATTGTAGGTGTATATCTCACAGAATAAATAGATAGAAGGATATTATTTCGGTATGGTAGTGCCATGCAATAACCATTACATATCTGTAGAATCATTTGTATTATATAGATGTGTTTTTTGTTTTTTTTTATAGAAAACTATTAACTGTAAATAAAAAAAGTATATTTAGAAGGTGTAATGTTAAAGGGCTAAATCAATTAGAGTGTGATATTGAATGTATGTATTCTTATTACAGTATTGCTTTCATCCCTTTATAAATACAGCATTACTATAACAATAAAGGCTCAAAAAAATGATGTCTTCTTGCCTCTTTTGTGTTTTTGGCTTTTTACATCTTAAATGTTTGAATGCTTTCATAAATATGTACTTCATTATCTTCATACAGAACTTTCTTATTTGACAAGGAAGACTGAAGAACAGGAAGAAACCTACAGCACTTCCCTACAACTTCCAGACATGGCTAAAACACTTGAGCTCTTGCCAGAATCCCAACATTATTTAAGTTCTTTAGAACACAAAAAGACAAAACCTGTTTTTCTAACCAGCATGGCGCCTGTAGAAACCACTGTCGGTAGTTCAGCTAGATTAACTGTCACTATAACTGGTTTTCCAAAGCCTAAGGTTCAGTGGCTCCATAATGGACATATCATTATGTCATCAACAGTGTATAATTTTGTCGAGGAAAAAGATGAGTACAGCCTAATTATCAGTGAGGTCAAGAAGGAATATGAGGGAGAGTACTCTTGTATTGCCAGTAATCGATTTGGCCAGACCACATGCACAACAATTCTTAAAGTACAAGTCAGTGATGCATCACCAGCGGAGAAGTGGGTTGAGCAGCTGTTTAAAATTCCCGGGGAGCCACCTAGTTTTATTACAAAGATCCAACCAGTGCAGTGTGCCGAGGGTTGTGAGGCAAAATTCCATTACAAAGTGGTTGGGACTCCTCGTCCGGAGATCCAGTGGTCTAAAGGTGGCACTCAAATAAAGCAGAATCCGAATTGTTGTATAGTAACAGACCCAGATTGTACTGGATTTCTTATCATGATTGATACTCAGCAGAAGGATAGCGGTCTTTATACATGCAGGGCTTCCAATTGCTTTGGGGAAGCAACCTCCAGTGCGGAGCTTAATGTGTTCTGTAAAAGTTTCTCAGTTTCTCATCAACAGTCTATTCAGGGACAAAAAATCTCGAAAGTATCCATGACTGAGGAGGCAACCGAATCCCGATTGTACAGTGTTAGTCTTCCTCAGCAAGTCAGAGGACGTCTGCAGGAAGACGACCAGATAATTTATACCATTGGCACTCTGGAAAAGAAGACTTTAGTTAGTGAGGAGGTAGATACTTTAAATGAGATAACGGTCTCTTCTGCAATGGAACACAAGGAGCAGGTTACTCACCAAGCTGCAGTTTTGCAGGCTCTGAAGTTGGAAGAAAGAGTAACTGTAGGTTCCACTCAGCTACAGTCAACTGTAGCAAAGCCTCTTAAGCAAGTTCACATGCCTGCCATGATATCTGCTGTTGAAGAAAATGTAGGGTTCACAGAGCAGCACATAGATCGTATTAAAAGTCCAGAGGTTGCAGAGCCTGAGGTTGTGAAAGAGCAACGTTCAAAGTGCATGTCTGCCATATCTGAGAGCATCACTCCTCTAACAGTCGTTCAAACTGAGTCAATGGTCGGGCAGGAAGAGCAGCAGATAAAAGCAACCTCTGAGCCCAAACATCAATTCTCTAGTCATCAGGTGGATACCATGCTTGCCATGGTAAAAGAACAATCACAGTTAATACCAGACACTGAGGCGGAAACAAGCTACCAAGTGAAAGAGGGCGTTAAGATATTATATACATCAGTCTCCACTGAAAAAACACAATTAACTTCTGGCCATACAACAGATTTGACATTGCAGGACCCAGCATTTGATTCTGTTATACAGATAGAATCATCAAAACCAGCCATAGTTTCATTAAATGAGACCAAGCAGTTGTTGGCAAAAGAAAATATGCTGTCAATGCATAGACCAAATGAAGAGACTGCCTCATTGGCCAAGGACAGAATAATAAGGTCAGCTTTTGTTGCTGAGGAAACTAATGAAGTTCAGGCTGATAAAACGAGCTCGATTCCAAGTTTGGATAGTGCCATTTCCGTTACATCACAAAGAGAAGAAGAACAGATACTTCATTTACAGCTTTTCACTGATCAATCTACTCTTTCTTCTGATGGACAGTTCAGTACTGAGAAACCGCAACCTGAGCAAGTTGAGATGAAAAAGAGTCCCACTCTCATGCATACTGTGTCTACAGATGAACAAGGGACCCTTACGTGTGAAGAAGCAACTCGGTTATCTCTCCTAGAGACAGTAGTCTCGGTGGTACCTCAAAAAGAGGCTCATGCTCCCTTGCATTTGCAAGCCATTCAGCCCGAGACCATGCTGTCTAAAGAGGATCTTTTTTTAGCGGAAAAGCCAGACCAACAGACAGTGGTTCTTAGACAGGAGAAAGCCCGTAGACATGGAATTACCACAGAAGAGAAGAGAGAATTTTCAGCAGATTATTCTAAAGCTCTTGATGGCTTGGTAAAAGGGTTTCAAGCAGAAGTCAGAAAGGAACCAAAGCCTCAAAATGTTTTGCAGGTCTTCAAAGAACCATTGCAGCTCGCTAAGGAACAACCACTGGCTGGTGAAATGAAGCAACAACGTGCTATAGTTCAAAAAGAGGCCCGCTGGAATATTTTACATGCCACTTCCATGTCAGACAGTCAAGATTTGGAAGAAGGGCATACTGAGAACTTAGAATCATTTGAGAAACACACATGCTCCACTTTGACCGAGCCTAAAATATCATCCGAATGTATTAATGTTGAGGAGATGGCAGTTTCTACTGAAAGTACAATGGCTCTTGAGGCTGCAGAACAAGACATTGCTGCTCATATTCAAGAGGGACAATCGATTAGACAGTCAGTACTAATGGAAGAGAAGCATAGTCTACAAGCAGAAGAGTCTCGGAATATTACCAAACCAGAAACATCCACTGCAAAGACCATGCAGCAGGAGATGAGTGCTTTGCTTCTTTCAGAGTCCAGAGACAGCCAGGCTCTTCCAAAGGAACTGACTTTTGTGATTTCAGCCCCAAAGGTACACAAGTTAGATGTCAAAAACCAGCTTAGAAACCTGCTTGCGTCTGCTGTTGCTCGGGATCAACCATTAATTCTGGCGGATGTGGTAAATTCTTTGGAAGTTACAGAAGTACAGGTTGTCAAAATGCAAAAAGAGCCGCGGTATGTTATATTCACATATCTTATTACAACCACAGATGCCCCTATTGAGATCTCAATCGCTTTTGAAGGAGAATACCCCCAGACCGCCGATCTAAAGCGGGAACTTGACGTTGCTTTCCGTTCAGTTGTCTTTCAAGAGCGGCACCTTCTCACCTTCGAACAGCCGGGAACAGTGCAAATCGACAGGCCTCAGAGATTACAAGTCTGTAAAGCTTCTTCGGAAAGAATGGTCTCATCACTCGTAGAAACCGTGCAGGTAACTGAGAAGGCAGATACGTTTCTGCCACCTAAAACACAAACAGCTGCTCTCAAGACTGAAGTCTCTGCATCAGTCCAGTCTGTAGAACTAAAGGCTTCTGCTGTACAAACCTCATCTAGCGAAATGATGCACATGAGCATGGAAACAAGAATGGAATTTAGCAAGTCTATTCATATCGAAAGACAGGAAATGAGATCACTGACTGTACAAAGCCAAGAGAAGGAGGCAAGCATTAGCGTAGCACCAGTTGATAGTACAGAATCCACTGAAAGGATGCAGAAATCTTTCACAGATCAGACCATCGTAGTACAGAAAGATGTAGCTAAGGACACGCCCCCGGTTTTTCAAACCTCTTTAGAAAATATTACTATAGATGAAAACTCAGAAGTAACCTTTCACGTGACTGTGAGCCATGTTTCGAAAGTTAATTGGCTTCTAAATGGAAATGTAATCAAGTCTGGCAAAGAGTTCAAGTGTTCAAAAGACATGTACTCTTATACACTTGTTATTGACAAAGTTATTAAGGAAAGACATGAAGGCGAATACTCATGTGAGGCTGTGAGCGAAGCCGGTACTGCAAGGACATCATCAAGGCTCACGGTGCTTAGAAGAGGTTGGATTATGAGGGATTACTTCACCCTGCCATCACCCATGACTAACTCTTATCATTCATTCTTCACAGCACTTTTAAAATGTTTTTTCTGAAGTCACAGTCCTGTATTTCCTCTTCCATTGTTCCCAGTATGAGCATGACTTCACTTTTTCTCAAGTTTCACGGTTATCATCCCACGCTCTTCACAGAGAAGTGCATTTTCAACCTGTTTGAACTGAGCTTCATAGCCAAGAACGATGCACAGCAGCTTTGTGTCCACCACTCATTCTTCACCGGACACCTCTCTTTGCATGCTTTCCAGGATGTTAAGTCCTGATTTTCTTCTCCATTCATTAGTAATTTCACCATAACCTGGTCACGTTTGCCTCCACAGTCACACATGGGCTCCATTTTGCATCTCATTTCGTTCCTATTATGAAAATTGTACTTAAAGTGAAAGGAGATCTGTGGACAATCCTGTTTTCACACAAAAAGAGGGTGTCCTGCAGAACTAAGTTCACTTTACAGACTGTGACATTGGACCAGAATCGAATGCCAATTTGTGAACGAGAGGCTGAACTGTGAGGTAATGGATCTTACCTGTGGCATATCCATGTTATTTGTCTCTGTGTTCTGCTTGTAGTTCAGAAGTAGGAAACTTGAGAAAGCTTAATTGGTGAACATACAGCTGAATGCTGCTAAAAATTTGTGCTCTGCAGTTAAGGCTCTCTTTCGCTTCCTCTCTAAGTCCATGCACAGAATCACAGACATTCAGGTAACAGGTGAGATCTGTTTACCTCACTTGCTTTCCTGCCCTCGCTCTCATTCACAGTGGTGTTTGATCTCAGCTCCACCATCACAAAGACATCCATGAGTTGTAGCAACATCTCCATGCCATTCATCATCAGAAAAGAAAAAAATCAAATAGACATTTCTTTTACTAATTTATCTTTTTTTTTTTCCTTCTGCTCATTCCAGTGCCACCTGTTTTCAGGCATAAAATCCAGTCTCTGGACGCTACCCTTGGCAACCCTGTAAGGTTCGAGTGTGAGATTGTAGACTGTCCCAATGTGACCTTCAAATGGTATAAGTCTGGTTCTGAGATCAGACAAAGTGAGAGGTATAGGATCATCAGTCATCATACCACATCATCTCTGGAGCTTCTAAGTTCAACTAAAGCTGATACTGGAGAGTATACCTGCAAAGCTTCAAACCAACATGGGAGTGACAGTTGCTCAGCAAACCTAAATGTGACAGGTAAGCCATGCACAATTTTCTTTTGGTCCACTAGTCCAGTCTTAGCTTTTTCAATGTTTTTAACCCACTGTTAATGATTATTTCCTGTCTTTTCATTCTTACCTGGCTTTTATAGAGGTGTTCCCTCCAGAATTTATCTCAAAGCCTGATTCGGTGACATTATTTGTGGGCAAACAGGCTAAATTTCAATGCGTAATCACAGGCTCAGAGCCAATGAATGTTGCCTGGTACAAGGACAGCATTGCTGTTTTGCCTGATGAGCACTACAGTGTGCATACTGAAAATAACAAGCATTATCTTGAGATCTCGAAGCTTGAACTTAGTGATCAGGGAACATACCTGTGCAAGGCTTCAAACAGCGTTGGCATGGCCACATGTAGCGCTGACATGACGGTTATAGATAAGCCCTGTTTTATCAAGACTTTTGAGTCAACCGCAGTAGCTGTGGGAAACCCACTGCGACTTGAGTGCCAGGTGGATGAAGATACAGGAGTGACCATCACTTGGACGAGGGATGGCAAGAAACTCCACAACACAATGGACAGCAAAATCTCTTTTGATGAAAAAGTGGCCTGCCTCGAGATTATAAAAGCCAAACTTAAAGATACGGGCACTTATGTATGTACTGCTGTAAATGATGCTGGAAGCAGTAGTCACTCTTCTCTGGTATCAGTCAAAGGTAAGATGCTTGCGATTCATTTCCATTAAGAATGCAGACATTATTTCTGCATTGCTAGTCTGAAAGAATTCTTACTACCCTGTGTTTGCAGAGACAAAGCTAAATCCTCTGCATAACCTTCTTTAATAACCTCTTCTTATCTATTTTTTTATGCCTTTGTATGTTGGATAGAAACATTGTTTTCATTTTCTTACTGATTTCACTTTAAACTGAACTAAATTTCCTCAGAGCCTCCGGTATTTGTTAAGAAACTAGAGCCTAAAATCCTGTGGAAAAAAGGTATATCGGCACGCCTGTTGTGCACTCTTAAAGGATCTCCTGAGCTCAATATTAGTTGGTTTTTAAATGACAAACAAGTCAGCTCTAGTGATCGACACAAGATCACGTTTAAGGATGGCCAAGCTACACTTGAAATTGCAGACCTTGTTGTTGCTGACAGTGGAAACTATACCTGTGAAGTCATGAACGAAGCTGGGTGTGAAAGCTGTTGCACCCAGTTGACTGTTAAAGGTTTGATATATAATATGTCATCACAGTATACAAACTTGCATGGATTGTTTAATATATTAAAACATGTTTGTTGCTCTTAGAACCTCCCACTTTTAAAAAGGAGTTGGAAATGGTGGAGGTAGTCAAAGGGCAAATGGCAAAACTGCAGTGTGAGGTCACCGGCACTGCACCATTTGATGTGACCTGGTTTAAGGATAAGAAACCTGTGACCAGTGATCAAAAGCATAGCATTGTTTCAAAAGACGCCATTATGTACATGGAAATACGGTCTTTTGACAGTGTTGATGTCGGGGACTATCAGTGTTCCATTTCAAATGATGTTGGTAAAATAACCACTAAATCAATAGCGAAACTGAAAGGTTTGTAAACGTGTAACTGCATGTTTTTAATCTCTTCTTTTTCTATGTTTTCTTGAAAAAATACTTTGTTGAAAAGTTGAAATACTCTTGGCTTTAAATGCATCTTTACTCATCCAGACCCGCCATCTTTTGCAAAGAAAATTGAAAACACAACTGCGGTTTTGGACAGCGCTGTGAAGCTGCAGGGTACCCTAAAGGGATCGGCCCCCATTACCATCAAATGGCTGAAAAACTCTGAGGTTCTCAGTCAAGACGATCCCAATATTTCCATGTCATTTGAAAATAATGTTGCAATTTTGGCTATTGCACGCATCACCAAAGACTACGATGGGAAGTACACGTGTGAAGCTGAAAATGAGGCTGGGCAGCAAAAATGTGAAGCTGTGATATCGGTTCAAGGTCAGATTGAGTCAATGGATGGAACTTCATAATATTATCTACAGTATATGCATTACCTGGACAAAAACTGGTACTGATTCCATTATAATTAGTCAATACGGTACCAGTCAAAAGTTTGGACACACCTCCTTTTTTCTCCACTTATTGTCCATGTTCTCAATTTTGCTTACTGTAAAGATGGACTTTCTACTTCTACAATTCCAGACTGCAATCCATCTGTTTGTGTTCTACAGTGCATACTGTATACGTCCCCTTTACTCTGTTCTAATGGTCAGAAACCCAATAGAACCACCACAGAGCAGGGATTATTTGGTCTGTGCATTATTCCTATCCCAGCAGTGTCACTGAGGTGTTTAAATGAAACTACACCAACACTGCTGCACTAAAAACCCCTCAATGCATCAATGAAAATGCAGAACTGACAATAATCAATCCACCACCCAAATTATACCTGTTTTGTGGTTTCATTCTCCTCACATCAGATCCAAGATGGCTTCTCATATGGCAGCCTTAGTGCAGTGTAGATCTAGTAAGATCTTTTTTGATTCTGATTGAAGATCTAGGCAAAAAAATTAGCGAAGAAAAAAGACTTACTCTTTTTTATAGAGAAGTTCAGTTGTTTTTGTCCAGGAAATGTATTAAAAATTAGGTCTACTATACACTAAAACCAGCTTATAAGTTCTAAGTTGTTTAATTTTTCATTTTTATAATCTTAGAACCTGCTAGATTTGGTGACAAACCACCATCCATCAGTGTGACAGCAGGAGACTCGGCCACTTTAGAATGCACTGTGTCAGGAAGTCCTGACCTCAAAGTTAAGTGGCTTCGAAATGGCAAGGAGGTGACCGGGAGTAGAAAGTACAAAATCTCTTTTAAAGACAATGTGGCAACCTTAAAAATCCTCTCAGCTGAGAAGGGAGATAGCTGCGAGTACACGGTAGAAGTTGCTAACCGTGTTGGAAAGGACCAGTGCTCCTGCTCAGTCACAGTTCTTGGTCAGTCTCTGGCCTTCTTTTATGCATTAGGCTGTGAATGCTCCCAGTTTGAGTCTGTGAACATCTTAAACTTCTCTTTCAAACAGATAAAATCATTCCCCCCACCTTCACAAAAAGTCTTAAAAACATTGCTGGCAACACCAGCGGAGATGTACAGATGGAGTGCAAGGTGTCAGGGTCACAGCCCATGACAGTAGCATGGTTCAAGGATGGACAGGAGATTGTAACTGGGGGAAGGAACCAAACTGAGTTCAAAGAAGGCACTGCTACTTTGATGATCTTGCTATTAGAGATCGCTGATGCTGGGGTGTTCACCTGCCGTGCGACTAATGCTGCAGGGCATAGTGAAACCAGTGGAACAGTGTCCGTCAAAGGTCAGAAGAGGCACCTGATGCAGCATCCATAATTAATGTAAATCTCACTTAAATTCAAGTGGTTTAACAGATTCTTCTACTCACTGCTACATTTAGAGCCTCCAGTCTTCACACTGACCCCAGAATCTCAAGACGTCATACCAGGTGCGGCTGTCGTTTTGAAAGCCGCTTTCACCGGAACACCAAGTCTTACTATTAAATGGTTTCAAGATGAAAAAGAAATATTAACCGGAGGAACTTGTTTCATCAAGAAAGATGCCTCCTCCAGTACGCTGGCATTGCACTCAGTTAAGCCATCTCATTCTGGCAAATACACTTGCCAGGTAGCCAACGATGCTGGAAAGGTTGCGTGCACCGCAATCTTGTTTGTAAAAGGTGCTTATTCTTCTTATTTTTCCTACTCTTTAGCATTGCAGGTTACTTCTTTTATATTGAAAAATCTTCATTCTTCCTGTAGAACCTCCAAAGTTCGTGGCGAAACCCGATTCAACAAAATTAGCAGTGAATGGGAGCGAAGTTGTATTGGAATGTAAAGTGACTGGCAGCCCCGAAATTGCTATTAAGTGGTATAAAGATGAAATTGAAATGAGTCCTGGTCATAAATTCAAAATGACCTTCATCGACTCGATTGCTAGCTTGCAGCTCTTCGAATCCAGTGTTGAAGACAGCGGGAATTACATTTGTGTAGCATCCAGTGATGCTGGCACTGACAAATGTAGTTGCATGGTTACCGTCAAAGGTTTGTGATAGGTAGACATTTTAGACATGTTTGTTTTCATTCTTGAAGTGCTAGCTAATTTGATGTTCTCCCATCCCAGAACCACCTTCGTTCCTAAAATTACTTGACTCCAGAGAAGTTGTCAAAGGTTCTGATCTTGTTCTGGAGGCACCAGTTGCAGGAAGCGCTCCTTTTGAGATCTCCTGTTTTAAGGACTCGAAGCAGATCAGAAATGACAGGCGGCACATTATAGGCATGAAAAATGATTTGCTTACTGTTGAAATTCTTAAATTTGAAACCAGTGATGCTGGCGACTATCAGTGTATTGTAACAAATGAAGTTGGGCAGGCATCATGCAATTGTAAAATTTCGTTGAAAGGTTAGTAAGACTCTAAGGCTAACTGTGTCAGCAAACCATGTAGCCCTTTCGATTTTAACTATGTCCCATCTGCTTACATTGTCTTTTATTAGAGCCGCCGTCATTTGTCCAGAAGCTAGATAACCTCACCGTCTTACTAGGCAGTGAGCTTACAATGAGGTGTGTTCTGAAAGGCTCCTTGCCTATGACTGTGTTCTGGACACACGGTGAACACGAGATCAAAGATACAGAGAGTTTTCAGATGTCCTTTGAAAACAGAACAGCGGTGCTGCATGTATCCAGTGTACAGTCAAAACATTTAGGAAAGTATACTTGTCACGCCCAGAACGAAGCTGGAAGTCAGAAGTGTGCAGCAGCTTTGGTGGTCAAAGGTTTGTTTGGATTGGTGCCATAGTCAAAAACTTTAGGTTTCAGAGGAGAACATTCTTACTTATGTTTGTTGTCCATTGCAGAACCAGCAAATATTACAGAACAGGCCAAATCAATCAGTGTTACAGTTGGAGATCCTGCCACTTTGGAATGTAGATTCTCTGGTACTAAAGTGCTAAAAGCCAGATGGTCAAAGGATGGAAACGAGCTATCCTCAGGCAAAAAATATAAAGTTCACAACACAGACACGAGCTCCATTCTAAAGATCTTGTCTACGGAAAGGACAGACCAAGGCGATTATGTGTTTGAGATATCTAACGATGTTGGTAGGAGCACTTGCGAAGCCATGGTGACAGTACTAGGTTAGTCCATCAGGAAATCAAGAATATATTCTGTGATTGCAAGTACCGATTGTTTATCCTTGCATTTTATTGTTGCAACAGATCAGATAATTAAGCCCACTTTCACAAGGAAATTAAAAGAACTGGAAAGTATCAAAGGATCCTTTGCACAGCTGGAATGTCTGGTCTCAGGATCACTGCCCATAACGATCTCTTGGTTTAAGGACAACAAGGAGATAGTGATGGACGAAAAGCATAAGAGCGTTTTCTATGAAAACGCAGCATCTTTGGAAATCAGCCGCCTTGATAGTTCTAATAGTGGCAACTATACTTGCATTGCGACAAACAAAGCAGGGAGTGACCAATGTTCTGGTGTCCTAAAAGTAAAAGGTTTGCATATTTCTTTACTGTCTACACAAGGTCTAGTGTTAAAATCTGTCACATTGCTTAAATTCCCACATATCTAGATCTTTACTAGGGTCATCGGGGGGTTCCACCATGCCCATCCAGGGGAGATCATTTTGGGAGCTGGGTAGATACACCCAGGAGAGGGCACCAATCCATCGCTGGTCACACACACTCATACAGACACACAAACACAGTCTATATGGGGCAATTTGGAGCAGTCAATTTACCTTGATACATGTTTTTGGACTGTGGGAGGAAACCGGAGAACCCAATGGAAACCCACGCAGACACAGGGAGAACATGGAAACTCCACTCAGATTGGGATTCAAACTGGGAATGCCTAGTGCTGAGAGGTGAATGTGCCAAACATTAAGCCACCATGCCAACCAGTCTTTAAGTTTATATAAATAAACACATTAGAATCAATGTATATATAATACATTTATAACAATTTTATCTACATGTACACCATGTACGTTGATTTTAAGAAAAATGTGCCCCGTCTTCATTAACAGAACCACCCTGCATTATTGAGAAACCCATTGCACAGAATGTCATACCAGGAACCAGAGTCAAGTTCGCTGTAGCTGTTACTGGCACACCCCCACTTACTATTAAATGGTTCAAGGATCACAAAGAGGTCTTATCAGGTGTTGACTGCTCAGTTCAGAAAGATGACTCTTCAAGCATACTTGAGCTGTTCTTCACCAAACCATCAGACTCTGGAGAATACAGCTGTGAAATCAGCAATGACGTCGGCTCAGATTCCTGCCAGACAACACTCTTTGTTAAAGGTCTTTAATCCTAAACTGTCTATACCTCAATATTTTTTTCTGGCTGAGCGCTGGGATATGACTATATTTTTATTTCATGTTATGCAGAGCCACCAAGATTTACCCAGAAACCTGACCAACCTTTGGTAGTGAAACCTGGTCAGTCTGTTATCTTTGAGTGTCAGGTTGCTGGCACTCCAGAGATCGACATGTACTGGTTCAAGGATGGTAATGAATTAAGTGCCGATGACAAGCATAAAATATGTTTTGTCGACTCATTTGCCCGGCTAGAGCTAACTGGTGCTGATCTAAAGGACAGTGGTGTATATTACTGTGAGGCTCGCAATGAGGCAGGTAGTGAGAGCTGTAGCATTGAGCTCAAAGTGAAAGGTTGGTCCATGTCTATGATGTCATACTTTTAAAAGTTTGGATATACAAACTTCACTATAACAGTTAATTGCCATATCCCTCCATATTCCAGATCCACCAGTAATAGTAAAGCCATTCACTCCAGTAGAGGTTGTAAATGGCTTAAGTGCATCATTCGAGTGTCAAGTTAATGGCACAGCTCCTTTCGAGGTCATCTGGCAAAAAGATTCCAAGGAGTTAAAACCAAGCACAAAACATGTGTTTTCGCAGAAAAATGGCTCGATCATTTTACTCGATGTACAAAAATGCGATGATTTGGATGTTGGCGAATATCAGTGTACTATTTCTAATGAAGTGGGCAGTTGCTCTTGTAGGACAACGTTAAGCATAAAAGGTTTGTTGGTTAACATATTAATATATGTTTTAGTTATATATTATTAGTGGTACACAACTAACATGTTCAAACTCTCCACAATTAGAGCCACCGTCATTTATAGAAAAGATCCAAAATGTCACAACAGTGCTGGGAAATGTGGTCGAGTTCAAGTGTCTGGTCAAAGGGGCACCACCTATGACCATACAATGGCAAAAAGATGAAACCTGGGTTTTGGAAGACCCTAAATTCGAGAGATCATTTGAAAATAATGTGGCTGTTTTAAAAATCCTAGCCTGTGAGTCGAATCACAGTGGAAGATACACTTGTCAGGCGATGAATGAGGCAGGACAAGAGCGGTGTTTTGCAACTCTTGTAGTCGAAGGTCTGCCTTTTTTTATTATTATATTCATCCTAAAGAAAGTATTTAAAACGTTAGAAAATAGGCAACGTTTGACTTTATTCCCTTATGTTATGTATTAACTCCAGAGCCTCCTCAGATTATTGAAAAGCCCGAAATTATCAATGTCACTGCTGGAGATCCAGTCTGTTTCGAGTGCAAAGTGACAGGCACCGCAGAGCTGAAAGTGAAATGGAGTAAAAATGAAAAAGAGATTTTTCCATCCAGGCAACATATGCTGAGCTTTCTTAATAATGTCAGCAGCCTTAAGATTCAATCTGCACAGTTAGATGATGGAGGAACTTATCTTTTTGAAGTTTCCAACCATATCAGTGTCTGCCAGTGCAAAGTGACTTTAAACGTTCTCGGTTAGTATATCAACATTGATTTAATACTTAAGTCCATATGTTTCTTAGTTTGTGCTGCATAGTTTTCTTTCATCCTTCTTTGTTGTGCAAATAGAGCAAATAATTTCTCCATCCTTCATCAAACCCTTGAGTGATATGGAGGAGATCCTTGGTTCCCCTATAAAAATAGCATGCAACGTATCTGGTTCACTGCCAATTACTGTGGAATGGTTCAAAGATGGAGGCAAATTATCAGGGATGGCAAAACATAAAATGATTCAGGAGAACAACAGCATCTATTTGGAGATTGAACAACTAGAGAAAACCGATACAGGAACCTACAATTGTAAACTTACAAACAAAGCGGGCACTTGTGAATCCAGTGGAGCACTAAGGGTCAAAGGTCAGCTGAGATATTCCATATTCAGTTTTGCATTATTTTCAGAACTCAGGTTCTGTAGTGTATATAATGTCAGACCTTAACAGGTTTGTATTTATTTCTGTCCTAAAACTCTTTAGAACCCCCAAGCTTTGTGGTTGTGCCAGAACCCCAGGCTGTTATACCAAACACCACAGTTCGTTTTAAGAGCACCTTCAAAGGGACAGCACCCTTCACTGTAAAATGGTTAAAAGATGACGAAGAACTGATTTCTGGACCCTCCTGTTTTATTGGTCTCGAAGGCCTTTCATGCTACATAGATCTTTATGCCGTGGGACTTTCAAACTCTGGATCTTACTCTTGCCAAGTCAGCAATGACGCTGGCACAGCAAAATGTGACACAAGCTTATTGGTGAAAGGTTGGGCTTTATACTTTTTTTGGCACCACCCTCTTCATTTTTTTTTTCATTTTCATGGTCATCATGTTTTTTTTATTATTTTTGTTTGTTTTTTTGCCTCTTGACTCGCACTGCCATCTTCTTAGTGTTGGGTGCTTCTGTTGTCATCACCTTTGTTGCTGTTTTTAGTTGTGTGGCTTTAGTCGGTTTGGTGTGTCGCTTCATGACATCATCTTCATCATCGTATTCTTTTACGCTATGTCCATTTTGCATGCATTGTCAGCAGGCTTTTATGATTCTGGTTCATCCATCTCTCATCAACATGCTTTTACTCTGGCTATCATCTTCACCTCTGTAGCCACACTCCTATCATGATGTATCAAATTACCATAAAGGTAACTCATGATTATTTTACCTTTGCAGAACCGCCTGAGTTTGTGCAGAAACTACCAGCGACAAAGTTTATGAAAATGGGAGACTCATTCCGGCTTGAGTGCAAAGTAACTGGCACACCGCCTTTGAAAATGAGCTGGTACAAAAATGACAACGCGGTCTCCGACAGCGATACCGTCAGGACGACATTTGATGGTACCACAGCGATGCTGGAGGTTTTCAGCACTACCTCTGATGATGATGGAGTGTATACATGTGAAGCCCAGAATGATGCTGGAACTAAAAGTTGCAGTACCACTCTTTCAGTCAAAGGTCAGCTAGCGTGTGAAGTCTTCTACCCTCATATATTTTTTCTTCATGTTACTAATATTTCTCTTAATCCAACAATCCAACTAATCATCTTTCAAGTTCATGAAAGCTTGTCCTAGCATAGTGTGCAAAATCTTGATCATGGTTGAATGTTAGCTGTTATTTAATTTCAATATATGCCTGTTTAGAACCACCAACTTTCCAGAAAGTTCCCACACCTGCTGAGGGACTGAGGGGCAAAGATGTCAGTCTTAGCTGTGAGCTAAAGGGAAGTGCACCCTTTGATATAATCTGGTTTAAAGACAAAAAACAACTCAAAGAAAGCCGAAAGTATAAGTTTGTGTCAGAGGGGCACTCTTCGACAATGCACATTCTTGGCTTGGATGCATCAGACTCGGGTGAATATGAGTGTAAAGCCTCAAATGGTGTAGGAAGTGCCACTTGCCAAGGAACAGTGCAGCTTAGAGGTTAGTAGAAGTAAATACCCAACAGTTTTTGCAACATACAGTACCAATCAATGGTTTGGACAAACCTTGTCTGTTTTCTCCACTTACCATATAGATGGACTTTCTAATTTTACAGTTACAGACTGTAGTACATCTGTTTTCTTGGTTTTGTTAGTCCCCTGTTGGTTCTCTTTCAAGTAATTTATTTATGGAGCATTTTTTCAATAGTACATTGTCACAAAGCAACTTTACGTTGTTATAAGACTTTAAACCTCCAAAGAGCAAGCCGAATTGACAGTGGCAAGAAAAAAACTTGTTGATATTTTAAGGAAGAAACCAAAAAATAAATTTTTCAATAAAAAAAAATGTTTTTGTCAGTTCTGCAGTTACACTGATGCGGTAAGGGGGTTTTAGTGCAGCAGTGCTGCTGTAATTACATTTAAACGCCTCAGTGACACTGCTAGGATAGGAATAATGTACACACCAAATAATCCCTGCTCTGTGGTGGTGCTATTGTGGTCCTGACCATTACAGAACAAAGTAAAGGGGACGTACAAAGTATGTACTCTAGAACACAAACAGATTACAGTTTGGAATTGTAGTGCTACAAAGTCCTTTTTGGTAAGTGGAAACAAATTAAATAGACAAAAAGTGGAGCAAAAAGGATCTGTGTCCACACTTTTGACCTGCACTGTATATTACAATGGAGGTGATTTTCTTTGGGTTAATGTGTTATGTCTTTCCACCATTTAGAACCACCAGTATTTGTCAAGAGATTGTCCAACACAACTATCAAATCTGGTGAGGAGGTCATTCTTACAGCCAATGTCAAGGGCTCGGCACCAATAACTGTGTCTTGGGTCCAAGACAAGGACCATGTACTCAGAGACGGTGACAACAGGAAAATTACATTTGGAAATAACCAGGCTGTTCTTAAAATCTTTAAAGCTGATTCCACAACTGCTGGAAAGTATACCTGCCAGATCAAAAATGATGCTGGTGTGGCCGAGTGTATGGCAATTCTAACTGTTCTAGGTTTGTAAACCTCTTTTTGGTGCTAAATCTTTCTTCTTATTATTTTTCTCTTCTTTTTCTACTTTGTTTTCTTCCTCTTTAAACAATGCATGTGTCTTAAAAACCATTGAATGCTTTGAATTTTTAGAACCAGCTGTCGTCTTGGATAAGACAGAGGCTGTGAGTGTCACAGCAGGTGATGCAGCAGTTTTAGAGTGCACTGTATGTGGAACCCCAGAGCTCAATCCCAAATGGTTTAAAGATGGGGTGGAGCTGAGTTCTGGCCGTAAATATAAAATCGCCTTTTCTAGAAATGTCTCTACGCTGAAAGTGTTGTCGGCAGACAAGACTGATACGGGGGAATACACATTCGAGGTCAAAAACGAGGTTGGCAGTGACAGTTGCAAAATGCATCTCACTGTCCATGGTTAGTAAATTTCATCCTTATCTTCCTGGCCATTGAGACTAATATGTCATAATAACCATCTTATTTAGCTTTATTTACCTACCAGGAACTTTTATTGCATCAAGGTGAACCTAATCATGTTCTTTATTTAAACAGATAAAATTATCCCTCCAACGTTCTCCCGGAAACTGAAGGATTGTCAGAGTGTTGTCGGTAAACCCGTTGAATTGGACTGTAAGGTCTCAGGTTCTGCACCTTTTACCATTTCTTGGTACCACAATGATGTGGAGATAAAGAGTGGGCCAAACTATGAGATTAGTTTTGCCGAGAACACCTGTACTCTTAAATTGCCTATTCTGAAACTGACAGATGCCGGTTCATACCAGTGCAAAGCAGTGAACGTTGCTGGAAACGCTGAGACCTTAGCCTCACTTGTAGTTAAAGGTCAGTACTTGGGTTTGTCGAAACCTGCTCATTAAAAAAAAAGCTTCTCATAAGTAGCTTGCAACCCAATGATGCATTTAAATACGCTGAATAATAATTCAGTAATAAAAAAGCACAGGTAGGACATTTTCGAAAGTCAGGGAAGCAATATTAAGGTAGGTTGGGGATGTAAATAGGTGGGATGAGGTTTAAATTGGCAGAAGTATGCTGAGGATAGAACCATCAATAAGGGAGAAAAATGAGGGGCAAAAAAATATGCCGTGAGGGAGGACATGCTTGTGGTTATGTTAATGGTGGAGGGTACTCGTGATTTGCATTGCCGCTTGATTTGCATTGCCGCGAAAAGAAATTGGCACTGTAGTGTAAAAAAAATTTCATTTTCTCACTGTGGACATTTGCCGGTCTCTACCCACAGTTGAAAAACATGGATTTAGGGTGAATTGGTTGGTTTAAATTGCCCCTATCTAAATTGCCCCTTCCTATCTTGGTGGAGTTTCCCTGTTCTCCCTGTGTTTGCGTGGGTTTCCTCCATGTTCTCTGGTTTCCTCCCACAGTCAAAAAACATGGATTCAAGGTAAATTGAATGCTCTAAAATGCCGTAAAATTAGTGTGTGTCCAGCGATAGATTACCAGAGAACCAGAGTATCCACCCAGCACCCAAAATGTCGTCCCCTGGATGGAAATATTATTGTCTAAATAGAGATTTGGCTTTTTAGCATTTTGTCAACAATAAATTACTACTCCTATTTAATTGCCTTATTTTCCAATTCTACATACGTTTTCTTTCGTCACTGCAGAACCTCCGTCTTTTGTGACCCCTCCTCAGCCAGTCGAGGCTCTTCCTGGTTCCAATGTAACATTTACAGCAACTGTGAGAGGAAGTGCTCCGTTAAAGCTAAAATGGTTTAGAGGCAGCAAGGAGATTGTGTCTGGCAGAGGCTGTGAGATTGCTCTGCAAGGGGACACAGCGACTCTAGTCCTATTTCAAATTGACAAATCTCATGCTGGTGAATATACCTGCCAAATTATTAATGATGCAGGAAAGGAAAACTGCCCTGTGAGCCTTTTTGTGAAAGGTTAGTGCACAAACCAATAAGTTCAGCTCATCGTTCAGGGTTGCGTCTCTCCTCAATGTTAATTATATTTTGTTGTTTTGATTGTTTCATTCAGAGGCTGCTCACTTTCTCAAAAAACTCAAAAATGCTTCTGTCGAAATGGGAAAATCGATTATACTAGAATGTACTTATGCCGGAAGCCCCAAAATCTCTGTGAAGTGGCACAAGGATGGTCAGGAGGTCTTTTCATCTTATAGATATAATATAACAACCACTGAGAGCTCCTGCATCCTTGAGTGTCTGAACAGTGATAAAGAAGCAGCTGGAATGTACTCTTGCGAAGTTTCGAACGATGCTGGACATGACACATGTGATGCCACCGTGTCCATTTTAGGTTGTTTCTGTTTTTCTCAGACTATTATGATTAGAATCATTACGGGGGCTCTATGTGATGTGCATGACTTTTAAACATCAATATATTTGTGACTTTTTAGAACCACCATTCTTTGTTGAGACTTTGGAACCCATGGAGGTGACTGCAGGTGATGCAGTCTGTCTCAAATGCCAGATCGGGGGCACCCCGGAAATCAAAGTGTCCTGGTTCAAAGGAGACGGCAAAGTCCGATCCTCCCCGAATTGTAGAATCGAGTACTCAAAAGGCGTTGCGTGCTTGAAATTAGCCAAAGTATCAAAAGCAGACATTGGTGAATATACCTGTAATGCAGAAAACAGCATTGGATCGGCTTCTTCTAGCTGCCAATTAACTGTACAAGGTGATACATCAATGTGCATTTGCTTACGATCTTAAAATAAGTGTTTTGGTCTTAGATGAACTAATCTTCATGTGTATTTTTGACCGTTTTCCTTTTCATAGAAGCCAAAACACCACCTTCTTTCCCAAAGAAAATCACTAGCATTCAGCAAACTGTAGGTCACACTGTCCACTTTGAGTGTCGTGTTGCAGGATCATCTCCTATGGAGATCTCATGGCTTAAAGATGGTGAAACTCTGAGAAGCGACTCTGAGAACACCATGACATTTGATGATAATTCGGCGGTCCTAACAATCGCCAAGGGTGAAATGAGACACTCGGGAGAATATACTTGCATTGCAACAAACAGTGTTGGAACAGCCTCTTGTAGAGCCAAACTCACACTTCAAGGTTTGCTTGCTGGCGTTGGCCTGGGTTTTGCATGACTACTTCTTAAGCAATGTGTAATGTGACTGATTCTTTATACTTAATTATCCTGTTTAACATTGCAGAGCCGAGATACCCACCTGTGTTTGATAGGAAACTCTTGCCCGTGGAGGTTTCAGTCGGCAACACCGTGGAACTAGAATGCCACATGACCGGATCGTTGCCAATAAAAGTCACTTGGTCAAAAGACCACAAAGATATTCGCACAGGGGGCAATTATAAGATCTCTTGTGTGGAAAACACGCCACACCTGACTATTCTTAAGGCAGATAAGGCTGATTCCGGCCGTTACTCTTGCCATGTTACTAATGACATGGGAAAGGACTCTTGTTCAACAGAGGTTACTGTAAAAGGTATCTTGTATTTCTTTATAGATGTGACGGTCTCACTTGTTCAGTCTATAGTTTTTCTTTGTATAAATATATTACATCTATTTTTGTGAGATTCATGTGTTGTTTGTCATTATTCATACCTTGATGACTTCTACTATATAGGTTTAAAGTTGTCCACGTTTGTACCAATGATTCTTAATGAAATGTGCAGTACATCATGAGTGTGACTTTTTTTTTCCTAGAACAAAAAATTCCACCAAGCTTCATCAAAAAGCTCCCAGAAACCATTGAGGACACTGAAGGCAAGCTGGTAAAAATTGAGGCTCGTGTTGCAGGATCACAGCCTATGACTGTCTCTTGGCAAAAGGATGGCAAGGAACTGGTCTCTTCTGACAGATATGATATAACCTTCAAGAATAATGTGGCTGCACTCTTTATTAAGAGTTCCAGCTGTTCAGACAGTGGCACATTTACATGCAATGCTGCCAACGAGGCCGGATCTGCATCCTGCCAGGTTTCGGTTCAGATCACAGGTATATGACACTTATAGAGATTCTTGGTAAATGCATTGGCTCTGTATCCAGCCCGTTTTTTAAAAAGTTTTTCTTGTCCTGCCTCTTGTAGCAAAGTGGACGATGATACTAAACTTGTCTTATTTAATGCTTATTGTGATTTACTTTTCATACGCAGAGCGAAAGGTACCTCCAACTTTCGACTTGCCTCTTAAACCCGTGACGGCTAATGAGGGTGAGACTGTTAGCCTTAGCTGTCATGTACGTGGCTCCGCACCACTGACAATTCAGTGGATGAAGGACAGACGGGAGTTGTCGTCCTCAGCAAGCATCAAGATCACCTTTGTAGATGGCACTGCTGCCGCAGTATTACTCAACGTGTCTAAAGCAGATGCAGGAGATTATCTCTGTAAGGCAACCAATGAAGCTGGTAGTGAGTTCTGCAAGTCTAGAGTCACTATCAAAGGTATTTGTGTATCATTTTTGCTTTTGCTGTTCTTTTGTTTTGTTGTGTTCTTCTTATGTGCATCATTTGCCAATGCCAAGTCTTACCACTAAGGTGGGTTGTATCTTATAATGCTCTTGTTTTTTGTACTCCAACGGCCCTATCTTACACCACTCATATGGCTATCGTCTGCCTAATTCAAATAGCAACGTTGCTTGACAATATATCTATACGGTGATCTCAAAATGAGATGTGTTCAGGTATATTTCTAGCATATTGCTATCTTGGAAAATAAACAACACATGCACCACTCACTGAAAACATCCAAGCCAGACATCAACAGTTGTTCATTGCTATCTTGGCAGTGAATTTGTGAACACACGTGCACACACAGACACGCAGCAAGACCCAAACCTATTGCACATGCCAGTTGGCAGCTATGCAAATTACATCCACAATAAACAGAATATAAACTAAAATAACATCATTCTACATCAATGCAAAATTACGCCATTGTGTACTGTGCCATTGAAATAGAAATCTGTCAAAGTGGCAAGAAATGGCAAGTCACACACTGATTGATTTATTGCAAAATACCCCCAAAACACACTCATGAATATTTAAGACAATTATTACATGCCTTCCGCGCTATTTGCACCACGCAAGCGTATATTTCTCATGGCTATGATGACAAAGACATACTGACGCCCTAAATCAAGCTGCATGGTTCATGGATCGCTGAAGATCACTGAAATAGGGCCCCAAGTCTTTTGTTATTTAATTTGGCTGTTATGCCTCTTTTTAAAACTTGTGTGTGTAAACTCTGTAGACCAAAATTAGTTTGGGACATGATGCTTAATGGCTCTGCTGAATGGCTTCTTGTTATAATGTTATATATTTCATTATTGTTTTTTTTTTTTTTAATGTAACAGAAAAGGCCGAATCTCCAGCAGCGGCCCCCGCTGCTCCTGCACCAACTAAGAAACTGGACAACTTGTTCTTTATTGAGGAACCCAAGAGTGTTCATATTACTGAGAGTAAGTGCTGAGCCTCATAGCCTCATACTTTATGCAAATTCACTTGTGGCTAAAAAGCCATTAGGTCTAGTCAGTAGAATTGGTGATATAACAACATGCACACAATCACTACCTGGACAAAAAATTTTGGGACACCTTAACTTTACATATATAGTAGCTTGTAAAACATTCAATCTCAGGACTTTTCAGCAGTAGTGGCTTCTGCCTGATGTTGGATGAGAGTTATTGGCTTGCAGTCTCTGTTCCAGCTCATCTCAGAACTTTTAATAGGTCAGGGTTAAGGTCAGGGCTTTGTGTGAGCCAATAATGTTCTTCCACACCAACCAACCAAACAATCCTGATGGAACAGAAATGGGCCTTCACAAGTTCAAGATCAAGTTCAAGTAATTTATTTATATAGCACTTTTTACAAGAGTACATTGTCACAAAGCAGCTTTACAGACTTAAAAGCCTTTAAATCCACAAAGAACAAGCCGAAGCAAGAAAAAACTCGCTGTTATGTTATGTTCACGAGTAGTAACGAAATGAACGAGTAGTAATAACCTCAGAATCAGATGAGAGGTTACAATTGTTTGCCTTGTATTGTAATTGTACAGAGGGAACTGCAACCTTCATAGCCAAGGTCGGAGGAGATCCCATTCCCAGTGTGAAATGGATGAAGGGCAAGTGGAGGCAGATGACACATGGTGGTCGTGTCAGCATTGAGCAAAAGGGCCAGGATGCCAAGCTGGAGATCAGAGAAGTGAGCAAATCGGATTCCGGCCAGTATAGATGTGTGGCATCCAACAAACACGGGGAGATTGAATGCAGCACCGACCTCAACGTTGAGGAGAAAAAAGGCGTCGCACTGGAAACCGTGACGCTGAAAAAGTAAGTGTGAGATTTTCATGATTTCAAAGAAGGAAATGAAATCTAAAGTGAATGATGTTGATAATTCTGAATTGTGTTGTTTTTTTAGGACTCCATCCAAACAGAAGAGTCCCAAAGAGGAATCAGAGATCGATATTGTTGAACTGCTAAGAAATGTAGACCCGAAAGAGTATGAAAAGTATGCTCGCATGTACGGCATCACAGACTATCGGGGTCTTCTTCAAGCCATTGAGCAGCTTAAGCGGGAAAAAGAAGCCGAAAGTAAAAGAGTGGTGAGTGGGGGTCATTGCATGAGTTTTATAATAGTTTGGAGGTTTTTATCAGTTGACCATGATAACCTTCTTTTTACCATATTGTACTGTGTTGTTTTATTAGCACCCCTATATTAGCTTCATCTGTTTGTCTGTCCATCCATCCATCCATTATATTCCGCTTTATCCTCTACTAGGGTTGGGGGGGGGGGCATCCTGCGGAGAACATGTCGGGCGCTGATCAGATACATTCAGGACAGGGTGCCAATCTATCACTGGGCACACACAGACACGCACTCTTTATGGGGCATTTTGGAGAATTCACTTGACCTTTTTCCATGTTTTTGGACTGTGGGAGGAAACCGGAGAACCCGGAGGAAACCCACGCGGACACGGGGAGAACATGGAAACTCTACCCAAATCGTGATTCGAACCTTAATCCCTAACGCTGACAGGCGGACGTGCTAACCACCACCATGCCACCTTAAATTTCCATCCATCCATTATCTTCCATTTTATACTAGGGTCGCGGGGGGGTTCCCCATGCCCATCCAGGGCATGAACGTTTCGAGAGAATCATCGATACCAACAAATGAATCAATTTAAAGATGTACCAATTAACTCACTAATTATTGGTAATTAATTAATGTTGTTTTCTATGGTTAAATTGGCCATTTTCTAAAAAATGTTATACTTTACAAGCACAATTAATTTAGAGTAAAGTAATTTAACACGATATAGTATTGTTTTTAAAAATATATATATTTAAAATACTTTCCTTGTTAATGTTGATGATGTATATTCTTGGTATCAGGAAGTGGAATATGCTGGCCGTGAATCAGAGGAGGATCTGGCGAAGCTTGTTGCTGATTTGCAGAAAAGAATGGAACAAACTGAGGTTGGTATGGGATTTATTTCCAGTGCACACTTACACATCGCAATGTTCACTGCTGACTTACACCATTCCAACATTTTCATACCTTCTAATTAGCATTTAAGTAGTAACGCTGCTTGTGTCCACCGCATTTAAATAGCAATGCAATGGGCATGATGGTGTTGAAATGAGGTGTGTTCAGGTACATTTCTGTCTTAGCAACAGAAAACACAGGTGAACCACAATTGGTTGTTATCTCGGGAGTAAATCATAAACACAAACATGTGTCAAACGCACCTGAACACCTGAACTAAACGCTAATAAACCAATACTGCATTTGTACAGAGAATGCAGAGAATGCATACTGTAGTTTACAATGTCCATCCATCATCTTCCGCCTTATCCTCTACTAGGTCGCGGGGGGGTTCCCCATGCCCATCCAGGAGAGAACATTTTGGGTACTGGGCAGATACACCCTGGACAGTGTGCAAATCTCTCGCTAGGCACACACTCACTCACACAGATACACTCTATATGGGGCAATTTGGAGAATTCAATTGACCTTGATCCACATTTTTGGACTCTGGGAGGAAACCGGAGAACCCGGAGGAAACCCATACGGACACAGGGAGAACATGGAAACTACACCCAGATTGGGATTCGAACCACGAATCCCTAGCGCTGGAAGGCGAACGTGCTAACCACTAAACCACTGTGCCGCATCTTCAAAGTAACCTAGTGTAATTTAAAATTTTGATCTTAGACTTAGATCAATTGGCTTAGATCATTACCAATGTTATTACTCACGACTTTGATTTTCTTATATTTTTTACTATGCAGCCTGTAACTCTAATCAAAGACATCACCGACCAGTCCACAGTTGCCAATAAGGACGCTGTGTTTGAGTGTGAGATCAAAATCAACTACCCAGAAATAACACTGTCGTGGTACAAAGGCACCCAGAAACTTGACACAAGCGACAAGTATGAGATTACAGTCACCGGGGACCGCCACATCTTAAAGCTCAAGAACTGTCAGCTCAGGGACGAGGGCAGTTATCGGATTGTATGCGGCCCACACATCTCCAGCGCCAAACTAACAGTGCTGGGTAAGTCCTGAAGTCTCCAATGCAAATGTAAGATTATAACCAACATGATAAACCCATTCGACTCTACCTGACTCCCTGCATTTGGACATTTTTTTTCTTCCAGAAGGTGAAGTGGAGCAGCCTATGAAAGATGTTGCTGGTAAGGAAGGCCAATCCTACACACTGACATGCCAGTTCTCCATACCCAATGCAAAGGCTCAGTGGTTTAAAAATGGAAAGCTTTTAGAATCTAAGGGCAGGTACACGTCCACTGTGTCCAATTACACTCAGAAGCTCTCAATCAAAGACGTTAGGCCTGAAGACCAAGGAGAATATACCTGCAAATATAAAAATCTTGAAACAACTGCAAATCTTTGGGTTGAAGGTGTGTATAGCGTTGGAATCACCTTTTCATTAAGTGTGTTACACCATCTACTAACCTCTTCCGTCCTCATTTTGAGGACTGTCCATGTCGTTTACCCCAAGTGTCTGAACACTCCCTCTCCATTTTGTGTGGATTCTTGAATGACAACCCTTTAATTTCAAAATGAAGTGTATCATCGGTCGTTGGACATTCAAGACGTTACTATATCGTGTTTGTTTATCGAAGAAGATTGGGCTCCGGTTCTAATGATCAAACTTGCCTCATCTCTCCTTAGCCGAGCAAATACATTTCACTAAACGCATCCAGAACATTGTGGTGCGTGAACGGCAATCCGCCACCTTTGAATGCGAAGTGTCATTTGATAATGCTGTGGTTACGTGGTACAAGGACACGTGGGAGCTCAAAGAGAGTCCAAAGTATACGTTCCAAAGCGAAGGCCGACGCCACTTTATGATCATCCGCAACGTAACCGCCGAAGACGAAGGTTTGTTCGGCTCAAATCCTGCCGAATTGAGTGTCATGTCTCATTTTGAAATTCAGTCATCTGGTTTAAAAACACCTGAATAATAATCTAATATAAACAATTCTATAGGCGTGTATTCAGTGATTGTCAGATTGGAGCCCAGAGGTGAAGCAAAAAGTACAGCTGAGCTTTACCTGTCAGGGAAAGGTCTGTACTCTGCTGTTAGCATCTGCCGCTATTTATGTCAGGGGGTATTCTAGTGTATTTGGGTATGTAACGCCATTTTTACTCCTTTACAGAAATTGATATAGGAGTATTACCTTATGGTAAGTGTTTTAATTCAAGTGCTATTTATTACCTATCATAATACAGGCATTATGCCTAGTACATTATTTTGTGCTAAATCAAACAAACCTTGTAGAAATCCCAGATTCATCAATACAAGTTCCTGATGTAGCATCTGCAGTTACAATCGAAGGTAAGACAGGGACTGAATTCTGGCTTCTCTATATGCAATAGTCATGTTTACTAAAAAAGCTGTTTTGTTCCAAAAGCTGAATCCTCTGAAGAATACTACTATTATGAAGAAAAGATGGAGGTACAAGGTATACCATGGACTTGAGCCTTATCACTAACTGTTCATTTCCAGACCCACCCACTAAATATATCATTTGATTAATAACAATAATTACCACCAATAATAATCATCCATCCGTTCAACCAGAGTGAGAATGATTTAAAAACTGGTGTCCTCTAGCACTACTGCTGGAAGGTTTTATTGTTTGTTTTAGGGTTAGTGCGTTTCTTTCCCTATAACAAAATAACCACATCATGTAAAAAAATTAATTATGGACATAAAATATCATGACTTATATCTGGCTAATGTACATTTCCAATAAACTCTTATCCTTCAGAATATGAGATCAGGACCGAAGAAAGGGTATTAGAGGAAATCTCGATCACAGGTATTGCTGACCGCTTTCCATCTTGGTTTCTTCAACTAACCCTCTTGATTTTCAACATAAACTACTTGTTTATGGTTCTTAATATTTGTTGTATCTATGTAGTATGTGTTTGTCTTATCACATAATGTTTTCATTCATAATAATGTCAGTGTTTTTCTTTAATGTATGTCATTTACAATCACAAAGAACCTTATTAGGAACATTTATCTTCACTTAAATTATAAGAATATGGAAATCCCTATGATAGCAATGTTGGCATGACTGGTGTCTAATGGGTTAATGTGTGTAGCTCCCTCAGATTCAAAGTCAACAGCACAAATATTCTTGCCAATACTGATTAGGTGAAAGTGAACCTTATCACACACCAGGACACTGAGCACCAGAGCCTTGATTTTTCAGACACAAGAACTGGATTTTATCCTGATTGAATTATAATCATAACTGTTTCTTTTTCTTTTTTCTTTTTTTTTTTTTTTTTATAAATAATAACTGTTTCTGCCTCCACTGACATCTCCACAATGTGTCTTGACTCTCCGTACCTGCACACAATATAGTATTAATAATACCTCAGGCATGTACATCAATTGTCTTCAAGTACCATAAATTTGCCATGGTTCTGGCTCCACTACCCAACAATCACACACACACAATTGCTGTCCATTCATCCAGGTCACTGGGACACAGTCTTCAATATATATTTATATATGGTAAGTACAGACACTGGTACTGTATATGTCTGCTCCTCAAGCCAATATTTTGGAGAGAACAATGGACATTCCCCACACTGATGTCTGTTGAGTCCCATGCAATAAAGTCTCACTTGAGACAGTGTTGAATGCCTAATGTGTGAGATGATTTCTGGCAGGCAATGCTGGTGTACCCTAGAAATGGTCATATGTTAACTTACATAAGCGTGACATTAATATTTTTTTAATCTTAATAACTTGCCATTCTCACCATTGACACAACTTTAAATGTGTCCATAGATGTCGGTTTCTTTCTAAATGCACTGGCAAATGCAATCAACAAGCATAGGTGGCTTTGTTTTAAGGTTCCTGTGGAAGTTTTGTAGACCAAAATGTTTTGTTGATTAACAAGTTCAGTGGAGAAGGGTCAGTTTGAACATGCAGAAGGTTCATGATTATCCACATTTCTGTACAACCCCATGTCTATTGTACAAACATGAGCTAGTATTTAATAGTGTATCTAAAACACTTCTTAGTGAGTATACATGTGTTCCATGTGTCTCTTGTTTTATATCTACATAAATGTTTGTCTTGATGTTATCTTTGTTTGATCATTTTTGTGTTTGTCTTACTATTACATTCCACTGATTGATCATCTGCGATTGTTTCATTCTTTAAAATGCATCTTTTCTATCATCAGAAAAAAGAGTGCCTGTGGAAGAATTTGTTGAAAGAAAAGCCATTGAGAAGACAGAAGAAGTACCCAGCAGAGGTAATGCAATCCATCCACCCATCCATCCATCCATCCATCCATGCACCCAAACCCACCCATCCAGCCGAAACCCACCCATCCGTCAACCCACCCAAACCCACCCAACCATCCATTAATCCACCAATCTATCTATAGATCCACCCACCAATCCATACACCCACCCATCCATCCAATCATCCATCTATCCATCTTGCTTTGTTTCGGTCTATCAGTCTATATATCTAAATATACCGGAAATTAAATAATAATGTTTTATGGACAGTGCAGACTGTTTTGTTCATTTGCATGCCACAGAGAATTGACATTCTGATGGCAATGACAAGTTGATTGACAAATAGTTGCTGGTATTTTTATTGACTTTTGAGAAATGCACTAGATGTGATGCCAATCTAAATCATGACGTAAGAAATGTACCAAATTCACTGAGAAAAAATTTAATCTATGTTGTCTTCGGTTCGTCTTCATGATTGCCATTTGCAATTCGTTATCTTTGTCTGTCCTTCATGTATAATCAAAAAACAACCATATGATTGCACCATGCTAGTAAAGCACAGGACCTTATTTTGATCAAACAATTATACAAGTTTTATCTGACATAACACTTCTTCTTAAAGTTCCTGAAGCTGATCAGAAACCCAAGGAAAAACCTCAAGAAAAACCAGCGGAGAAAAGGGAAGTACCAGCTGCTAAAGGTATATACATGTATATTTTCAGCGTTGTACTGTGAAGTGTGAGATGTCATTCTTGTTGTCTTCATTGTCTGTTAATGACTTTTTATGTTCCTTCGTCTTGTCTCATTTGCCGATGTTGTACTGTCAAAAACATTTTGAAAAATTGACTTATATTTCAAGTACATAACTAGTAATGAACATATTTTTGAAGTACCTGAAGCAAAACCAAAGGAAGAAAAAGTACCTGCGATAGGCAAAGAACCAAAAGAACAGATTGCTCCAAAAGGTACTGTGTATTCTTGTGTCAGTTTTGTTCTTGTTTGTCTTTCAGTTATTCCTTATGTAACGTTGTGTCTGTCTTAAGTCTGAATTTGTGATTGTTGAAAGATGTGACCTTCACTGAATTGTGTATTCTGTGTGACTTTCTTGTTGTTTTACGTTTTTGTCTGAAAAAAGAACCCGAGGAGGTACCAACTTCCAAACCGACTCCACTAGCTCCAACAAAAGGTATTTTCTCCAACATCTAGTATTTTAGAAATTCTGTTGTTGATGTCTTTTGGATCTTTGTCAGATTCTATTGTCTGCTTTTAGATGTTTTTCTATTTGTCGTTAGAGTTTGCTTTGTGTTGTTATTATTGTAGATGTGTACGTCATTTTTGTTGTCCTGTATGTACAGAGAACTTAGTAATATTAATGATGAAAAACAATTTGGTCATGTAAAAAAATTCCCAGAAGTTGGAGCTCCTGTGGTTCCAGAGCCTAAACCACAAGAGCCAAAAGCTAAACCTGCTGAACCCAAACCTGAGCCCAAGCCCAAGGCTACAGCTGAGGAAAAGTTGGAACCAAAGCCCAAACTCAAGCCTACCCCTGTAAAGGAACCTGAAGCACCTTCTACTAAAGGTAGATTTTGTAATATTGTTGTATGCTTTGTGTTAGTCCTGCTTCCATTTAGGAAGCAAATCTTCTGCTGTTGTTATTGCTTTGTTTGTCTGTGAAGTCTGTTAAACTTTATGTAAGTTGTCAAATGATGTTGTTTTAAGTTTCTGTGGATCTTAAGAAGCCCAAAACTACTGAACCAGAGAAAGCAAAGGTGGTACCAGTTAAAGACGAACCTGTGGCTCCTAAGGAAGTTGCTCCTAAGGAAGTTGCTCCTCAAAAAGGTATTAGTATATAATGTTTATGGTGAAATCTGTCTTGTGTCACATGTTTATCAGCCACGCTCTTATGGGATGATCATCATCTTTTAGTGGCATCTTTATTTGTCCTTGTCATGTTTTTTGTACTCTTTAACTTTTTGCTGGACCAAAATGTCCTGTAACTTACTGTGCTCGACTCTTGAGCACTGCTTTTGTAAGCATTACTTTGACTTCAATATTCTTTTAAAGTGCAAGAACCTTCCAAGAAGCCTGAAGTTCCTTCATATATCCCTGCAGAGGAAGTCAAGGAAGAAGTGACAACATTCAAAACCAGGCCTGAACCTAAACCTGAGGTTAAACCAGAACTTAAACCTGAGGTTAAGCCTGTGTCTAAACCTTTTATCATGCCAGAACCCAAACCAGAACTTAAGCCTGAATTGAAACCTGAGGTTATTCCTGAACCAAAGCCTAAGGTCAAACATGGACCTAAAGTGGAGGTCAAACCTTTATCTGAAATCCAACCTGAACCCAAGCCTGAAATTAAATTGGAACCCAAACCCGAGGTCAAACCTGAACCCAAACCTGAGATTAAACTTGAACCAAAACCTAAACTCAAACCACTTGAACCTCAACCTGAGGCTAAATCTGAGGTCAAACCTGAGCCAAAGGTAATACCTAAAGCTAAACCTGGCATTAAACCTGAGTCCAAACCTCAAGCCAGACCTGAATCAAAAGCTGACATCATGCCTGAGCTTTCAGCTGAAAGCAAGCCAGAGAGACCTGCACCAGAGAGAAAATTGGAGAAACCTTCAGCAAAAGGTACAGCTTGTCTTTTTGTGTTGTCTTATTTTTTTCTTTTAAAGAACTTTAAGTGTTTGTCCAGTTTCCGTTAAGGAAGCGTATTGTCTGTGTCTGTTTGCCTGAGTCTTCAATTCTCTGTGGATTAAAAGCAATCTATGTGTCATTTAAGTTTATACGGAGAAAGACAAATCAAAACCATGTCAGGTCGAAACAGCAATGGAGATTGTGATTCCTAAGGAGGAGATAGCTGTTGAGAAAGGTATTAGCTTATGACTGTGCCAGAAGATGATCATCTGTGCATATGTCTTCACTGATTTGTCATAAGTGGATCTTTGTTGTGTTTGTCCTGTTTGTACTTGATTTTGTTTTCTTACAAAGGTGCGATTTTAAGCACTGTCTTTAACTTCTTTCAAAGTGCAAGAACATTTCAAGACATCAGAGACATCTTCATATAAAGCTACTCAAGGAATGGAGATGATAATTAAACCATTCAGTAAAGACACTGTGGTTGAATCTAATTTGAAAGATGAAAATGACCAACAATTTCTCTCTTTGAAATTTTCTGGACAAAGTGCACTGCCTCACAGTGACATGACGTCTGCGGTCACTAACCAAGACGAAGTAGATGAACAATCCCATAAATTTGAAGAACGGTCTCCCACATCTAGATCATCAGTGTCATCACAAATTAGAACTGAAGAATCCCTTAAATCAACATCTGGGCAAAAAACAGAATACTTTCTTAACAAACCTGAAGAACAAATAAAAATAGGTCATGTTCATAAAACAGAAATCAAAGAAGATATTCGGCAAGGTTCAATAAGGACAGAATTTGGTTTACTTTCCAAAAATGAGGAAATGGTAGCGCAGGAGGCGCTATTAAAAGATAAAGACATTCCAATTCATGCAACAGAGACGATAACACCTGTCCCAAAGATGAAAGATGTTTCTCTTGAGAAACAAGCCTTTGTCTCAACCCCCAAGAAAGATGTAAATGTGACAAATAAGTCAATGAAGGACGGATCTGCACTGCTTGCATTGAGTAAAGACGATACTCTGCCTAGTCAGAAAGATGATTCTCTTAAACCTTTAATAAAAGAAAGAGATACATTTCCAAAAAGTCTTGCTGCTGTAAAAGGTACAAAGACCTTTAAACTTCCTCTCTTAGTAATTAATTACCAATCTTCGTTAAATTTAGATCTTTCCTCATTTATGTTCCGTGTTCTTGTACATGTGTGTACTTTGTATTTGAAGCAGGTAGAAGCCTGTGTCAGTCTTTCATTGTTTCTTTAGGACATAACTGTAAACCATTTAAATTGAGGACATCCATCTTTGTTCATATGTCTATATATCTTAAGAATCTTTCTTGCAGCCATATCTAATAGAGGTTTCAATCTTTTTCAAATTCTTTTTGCATCTAAAGAAGACCTACCAACAAGCCTGGATGTAAATAAGAAAGGTACAGCCAGAAATTAAAGACCTACATCTTATTTACTAACCTCTTGCGTGCATGTGACTGTGTATGTTGTTTTGTTAATGTTATTGCTTAGTTTGCAGACAAAAGTTAGAAATGCACTCTATTAGTATTTGAATGCCAGGAACCCATGCAATTTTACCTCTTTTTTCTAAATACAATATATAAATAAATACTATACAAATCAAACAATCATATATTAAAATAATCACTATGTTTTTTAACTAAGGACTTTATTGAGGACAAATAAACTACTGATAAGTGACTAAACCCCACATTGTCATCAGTTCCACTACACAGATTCAATATAATACCTGTATCTAGTTTCTAGTACCTGTCAAATAATTGGCTCCACTTCCTTTTTTCTCCATTTATTGTCCATTTCATCAGTTCCACTTACCGTAAAAATGGATTTTGTAGTTCTACAATTCCATTAATATGCCCAGCAGTGTCACTGTGGTGTTTACATGAAACTACAGCAGTACTGATGCACTAAAACCCACTCACCCCATCAGTGTCACTGCAGAACTGACAATAAACAACCCACCACCCAAATCAGATCTGTTCTGTGATGGTCCTGACCAATAGAGAACAGAGAACCAACAGGGTGTAGAGTAATGTGCATGGTACTGGTACAAAAAGAGCAAGAAGGAAGTGGGGCCAAACATTTTACTAGTACTAGATGTACCAATCTTTTTTTTTTTCTTTTTTTTTTTCTAATCACAAAGAATATCTTACCTTTGTAATTATGTAGCCCTTATAAACATCTTGCTTCTTTTTGGATATTCTTGCCCACATCTCAGAACTTCAAGAATCGGATGAAAATGCAAAAAGGAATGTTTTACTGGAATCTTCAAGAAATAAAACACAATTTCCTTCACTTGTGAAAAGAAATTATTCATTTGAAGACCACTCTCAGGAATCTCACAAACTGACTTTAGACACTGGAACTCAGAACGATTCATTAACAAAAGAAGTTTCCCCAAAAGATGATGGGTGCATCCAGGACCTGGCATTACTTCATAGAGAGGGTCCCTCCCAGAACCAAAATGAAGCTAGGAAAGTAATCACGATAGAGAGAGATGATTTAATGAAGCTCAAACCTATGATAGAAGCAACTACAAGAAAATTAGAACATGCCAAAAGCATGGAAGAAAAAGATGGCCAGAAAACCTTGGAAGTTTTAATCATCCCTCCTGGAAATGTAGTACAAAAAGAAGATGGTCAGATATCAAGCAACTCTTTATGTGTCAGTGGAAAGCCTGCAACAAAGAACCAGGTAGCTAAAGAAAACAAAATTGTGAAAGATTTTGAAGAGAAAGATGTGTCAGTGCAGGAGACAGGTCATGAGAAAACATATCCTGAACTAAATCTTTCAAGAAGTGAAATGTTATCAGTGGTGACTGAATCATTAGAGGAAGGTTTTCGCATTAAAGAATGCAAGGACAGTTGCACAGTTACCAGACCTGACATAATGTCTCAATCAGGTCTGTCAGTAGATGATGAAGAAATTGTTCCCAAAGAGTCTGGTAATGAGAAGCAGGTTGTTTCAATAATAAAGTTTGAAACAGAAGATATCTTCTCAGATAATCATAAAGGTTCTAAAAAGTGTGTTTTAGAAGAGGTTAGTCAGAGAGATAATCAAAAAACTATGATGGGTCAGAACAATGATGGAAACATGTTGCTATTTGGCCCTAAAGGTGGTGATACAGACGATATAAAGGAAGAGTTTTCTCACCTCGATGTTGAACCTCTCTGTGCTAAAACAAGTCATATTGCCGATGTGGAAGTTCCTACTAAGAAGAAACTTTGGCAGAAAGAGAAAATTGAGGAACCACAGCAAGAGGTCACCATTTGTACTTACAGTCCTTCTCACAAAGTCAAACCAGCAAAAAATATTAGTTTGGCACATGTTGATAATGAAGCAATTATAGTAAGAGGTCCTGATAAAGTTATCACTTTCTCTGATGTACGAACAACTGTTAATTTAGAGGAGAGTTGTGTCCTAGACAGAGAAGATAGCTCACAACAAAGCTCTGTTTGTGAATCTAGTGTGGATGCTGAATCACATATCCCTCAAGAAAACTCACTCAGATCTTCTCCACAAAGCCAAATAGACATCCAGAAATCATCTCATTTTGCAAAAGATCCACAAATAAAAGACATAGCTGAACATTCAGACTCCAAAATGGAGTCCTCGTTAGAAAGTGAGATTAGCGAACAGGCTATGTCTCCTGAGAAGATGGGCAAAGTAGCAGATTCTGATCTGAAGTCCATGACACCATACAAACTTAAAACCCTTGAAACATTTTCCAAAAGTCCAAATGTTGAAGAAGATTCATCAGAGACCATAAAGGATAGTTGCGAAGATGCCGTCCTTATAACTGAAACGCAAGATAAAAAATACAGCCATACTTGTAAGGAGAGCTCATCGGACGCAATGGGAATGACTTCCAATGAGAAGCCATTCCATGAAATGGATCTTGCAGAACATCATGAAATGAGCCTTTCAGCACCGAGGTGGAGAGGTACTCAAGACGAGCTCTTGTGTGTTTCCAGAATCGAGCACTTGTTTCAAACATCCTGCACACTCCTAACATCACAAACATGTTTTTTTTTTTTTTTTTTTTTTTTTTTTTTGGGCATTACACCGACCGTTTGTTGTGTTTCACTTTGACTTGTATCCAGCGTGACTTTTTCCATCTTTGTACTGGAATGCAGCTGGCCTGGTCAAAGGTTAATTCATTGTCATACACTTTTCATCTTATCAATTGTCCTCCATTGTGTATACATTCTCTCCATTTGTTCTTGAATTCATACGTACCTCAGCGCTTCCAACAGTCCGGAGAGTCACCCAGTAACAGTGTTTTTCTTATCTGTAACACCATAAAGTGCCTGAACCAGAGAAGAAGGCTCCTTCTGAAAAGATACCAGTTCCTGAAAAAAGGGAGGAAGTTATTCCCAAAGGTAGCGAATTCCCACATTTGTGTACAGTGCATTTTTGTGTTCCTTCTTTGTTATGTATTTGTTCCTACATCATGCATTCTTAAGTCTGTGGGTTAATAAATTGGACATTACGTTTTTACAGTTGAGAAGAAACCATCTCCAGGTGCAGTCTTACCAGAGGCTAAGAAAGTCTCCCCAGTCGAAGGTACCTTTTTCCTTGGCTGTGTCCTAAATCCTTGCTTCAACATGAGCTCTTGTCTAGTAGTATTGTAGTAATTGTATTGTCTGCAGTCAGGTGTTTTGTGTATATGCACGCCAGTCTTTCTACTCTGTTAATGGAGTCGTTACTTTTATCATTTAAATAACACACAGCTAAAAAAGAAGCAGCACCTCAGCCTACAGAGGTGCTACCACAAAAGAAAGGTTCTCCTATTGAAGGTACTTCACGGAGGTGTATTGCTTAATATGACTAATGTATAGGTAGATGTGGTGTCCCTTTTAATTTTCATAATTGTGTCTTTGGGATTGTGTTAATATTGTGTGTTCTAATTGTGTGTTTGTTAATTATTTAAAGGTGGTCTTTTAATAATAATGTGACCCCCCCCCCCCCGATAATGTTCTTTAATGGTTTTATATCATACATTAAATGCATACAAATGCACAACCACCACTCTTTTGAAAGCCTACTAGATATGAAATACTTTGAGTCTGGATCATGGTGGACTTTTGATCTTTATGGACATAAAGACATAAAGTCACTTTGGATAAAAGCGTCTGCTAAATGACTAAATTTAAATGTAAATGTACATAAGCCATGTTCTTTTGCATGTGATTCTTTCGATTAGAGGTTCCACATGTTGCATCTATGCATTTAAGTGGGGGGGGGGGGGGGGTTCCCCATGCCCATCCAGGGGAGAACGTTTCGGATACACCCAGAACAGGGTGCTAATCTATCGCTGAGCATACACTCACTCACACAGAAACACACTCTATATGGGGCAATTTGGAGAAGTCAATTGACCTTGATCCATGTTTTTAGACTGTGGGAGGAAACCGGAGAACCCGGAGGGTTCCCACACGGACACAGGGAGAATATAAAGATAATTTAAGTGATTATAACAGAAAAAATACTGGAAGCTGTAGTAAATAGTGCCGCCAACACGAGCCTGTTGAATGAATCAGTACTGGTCATCACATGTGCCATCACAGGAGTTTGCCATCACATGTGCCATCTAATATCACACAACAGTGACATGCATGTTCTAATTCACACTTCATTGTCCAAGTAATATGAGTATATAAATGTCTTAACATTGTCAAAGTATTTCTGACCATCTCTGCTGTTTAAAAATGAAAGTGCTGGCAATTCGTCCCTTTGAAAGTAATCCCACAAACATGATTTCATCATTGCCAGTCTTTATGTTGTTTTTCTTGTAATGTCTTATCGTTTTTGCTATATTTATTCAGATGCCGAAAAAGGACCAGTTGCTGCACCTGCACCTGTGAAAAAAGGTAAGAATGAGGCAGTAGTATAGGTAGTACTGTCCAGCATCCCTTGGTATGAAGTATAATTTATATTTTGCTCCAAAATTTCTTCGAATTGTTGTCCAGGTGTCAAGTATTGTCTGTCTGTTCTGTTGTCCCTGTATTAAATGTACGTTTGTTTTATTGTGAAGTATTCAATTGTACTCTTTTATGTATTAAATGTCTGTTTATTTTATTGTGAAGTCCTTAATTGTACTCTTTTATGTAAGTCTGTCAGTTTTTTGTAGGTTTTTTCGTCATGTTTTTGTGGGCTGCCAGGGCCAAATTACTTGGCGTCTTTCTGGTGTGTTGTGTTTTGATTGTCTTTGTGTAACTTTGGTTCTTTGTGTAACCTGATAACTTTCCAAATTTAAAGGAAAAGTTCTTAAACCTGAAGAAGAAAAGCTAGAAGTGCCAACTCTCAAAAAAGTTACAAGGATTTCCAAGGACACAACAGAAGAACAAGAGATTGTAAAACTAAAAAAGGTTCGTAAGCCTCCAACGGAACAGCCTGAGGAGAATAACAAATTATCTGTAGAGGCACACACTGAAATTTTAATAACTGAGAAATATGAGAGTGAAATGCATTTTGAGAAGCATGAAAGAATCACAAGAATTCAATCACTGAAGCCTGAAAAAGTAAAAGAGGAGCCAGTTAAGCAGCTCAAGGAACTAGAAAAGGCCAAAGTGGATGAGGACAATGAAAAGAAAGCAGATTTAAAGACAGTTCCAAAGACTCCTAAACAGGGTACACCCGAGGAGCCTGAACATGCTTTGAAGAAAATAAAGAAGTTACCACCTGAAACAAAAGACCAAGAAACAGTAAAGTTAAAACCTTTTGAAAAAGCTGGGAAACCAGTACCAGAACCAGAAAAAGACACTAGGAAGGAACCAGTGAAGAAAGGTCCAACTGCTTTTGAAAAAGACAGGGAGCCTATTTCTTTTGAGAAACGTGAGAAACCTTCAAAAGATGCTTTGCAAAAAGAACCTGAGGTCGGTAAAAAAACAGCAGAGCCTTCAGCACCTGAGAAGAAACATCCAGAGGAGGTTAAGCATAAACCTGTTGACAGAGCTAAAAAGGAGGAAAAGACTTCAGAGCCTGACACTCCATCATGGAAGGGAAAGAGAATCCCAAAACAAGATGAGGAACCTGAAAAGGTTCAATTAAAGCCCTTCAAAAAGAAACCATCTGGTTCGCCAGGAGAACAAGAGGTTCCTGAATCGAAGGACAGAAAGCCAGCGGAGGTTCCACCAAGCCGAATTGGAAAGTCAGAATTTCCGAAAGAGCCAAAAGAGACAGAACTTCCAAGTAAGGAACAGAAGCCAGCTGAGGTCCCTAAAGCTGAAGACAAGAATGAGATTCCCAAAACAGTAACACCCGTGAAAAAGGAAACAACTCCAAAGAAAGATGATGAGAAGAAACCTTTGGTCATTAAAAAAGGTAGTTTGCCTATGGAGCCTGAGAAAGAAGAAATAACTCTAAAACCAATAGAACTCGTAAAGAAGGGTTTGGAACCCAAAAAGACTCCTTCGCCCAAGGTAACCCCACCTGAATCAACTGAATTTACACCACTAGAAAGGAAGCCAAGTGCAGGTGTGGCTAAGAAACCGATTCCTAAAAAGGTTTCCCCCAAAGACTCGATTGAAAGTGTTACTTTGCGAAAGGTACCAAAGAAAATTTCACCCCAGGAGGAAAAGCCTGAGGAATCATTAAAGGCAAAGAAAGCTGCAGAGATTCCTCTAATGAAAGAGCTTTCCCCTGAAGCTGTGGAGTTGAGGAAAATATCAACTCAGATAGAAGAAGAAATTTCTGAAGAGGAGATGCTTGAGGTTGCCGATGATGAGGACGAGGAGACATGGGGCTGGGAGGTTGCTTCACAAGACAGTTATGCTTCTGAAGACTTCGACTATTCAGAGGAAGATGCAATTAAGACTGCAGGCGTGCCAGGAGGTAGACGAGGTGAGAGGGTGACTGGCTCCTCACCACTGAATGTCTTTGTTCCATGCCCCCGCCTGAAATCTTCTTACCATGAATAATTGTCTTACCCATCTTTATGTCCATAACGAAAAACATTCTTAATCTGATTTGTCTTCATCGTTGTCTTTATTATGGTCTGCATGTTTTCTTGTTAAATGTATGTTTGTCCATATTGTTACCATTTGTTTCCCACCCCTTGTGGGGTGGGAAATCCATCGGTGCCATTGTGTATAATATTAACGAATCCTACCATTTATTCATTAGAAGCATGATTATCACCCTCACAAATTATACATTGATTTAAGTATTGTAGTTAAACCTTCAGAAAAAAGCTTGGTCATTTATAAAGCAACATACTAGGGTCTCAAATTGGTTATTGTTGCATTTATTCAGATGGAAAACCAAAAGAAGAGGCTGGAAGGGGCAGAGGACTAAAACGTAAGTTTACATTTTGAGCATTATGCTTATTTCTTGGCTATGTGCCAAAAACGTACAGTAAGGCAGACTGGCATTTCTTTGGCTTAAATCCCAAACCTTGCATATCATAGCATAATACTGTCATAATTAAGCCACCGCTTGTTTTTGGTATTTCATTTTGTAATCATTGTACCATTTGTACTAATTCTGTTTACCTTGCAGCAAGACAAACTCCTTCCCCTGGCGATGGTGGAAGAGGTCGAGGGCTGAAATCTGGTGCTGGTGGTGACAAACCACCTGCAGAGGCACCATTCGGTTTCCAACTCAAGGCAGTGCCTCTGAAGTTTATACAGGAGCTTAAAGACATAGTGCTGGATGAGGCTGAATCGATTGGCTCATCAGCTATGTTTGAGTGCCAGATTTCACCTTCTACCGCTGTAACTACATGGATGAAAGATGGAAGCAACTTGAGGGAAAGTCCAAAGCACAAGTTTACTTCAGATGGTAAAGACCGCAAACTGGCCATCATTGACGTCCAGCTGTCTGACACAGGAGAGTACACATGTGTCGCCAAGCTCGGAAATAAAGAGAAGACATCCACTGCTAAACTAATTGTTAAAGGTATGACGTACATTCTGCAAGAAAATGGCAGTGAATTATGTGTATTGCAAAAACTTACATTAACTGTCTTGAACATATTTTATAGAGCTGCCGGTGAAATTCACAAAGAACTTAGAAGAGGAAATCTCTGTACTTAAAGGACAGCCCATGTACTTGACCTGTGAGTTGAGCAAAGACCGGGATGTGGTTTGGAAGAAGAATGGCCAGCCACTTACCCAAATTGCTGGCAAAGTTGCCATCAATGTTATTGGCCTACAGCGCTCCGTGACAATTCAGGATGCCAATGATGATGATGCTGCTGTCTATTCCTGCCACTGTGAAAACCTTCAGACAACATGTAACGTGAAAGTCATCGGTGAGTCCAATCAAGACAATTGATGCGCATCGACATGGAGCTGCAAGAGAACTAAGCTGAGAAACTGCACAATGTGTATAAAAATTAGGAGTTCATTGTAATGCTGTTGCTCAATCCATGCACTTCGAACATAGAATGTTTAGAATCTTACCCTTTCTAATTTTTTTTTTCTTTCAGAAATCATCAGAGACTGGTTGGTGAAACCGCTGAGAGACCAGCACGTCAAGCCGAAGGCCACCGCCACCTTCAAATGTGAGCTTGTCAAAGATACACCCAACTGGAAATGGTTCAAGGGAGATGAAGAGCTTCCGGCGGAACCAAAGGATAAGTTTGAAGTGAAAAAAGATGGAAAGGCTCTAACCCTGACTGTTAAGAACGCCCAGCCAAGTGATGCTGGAGAGTATGCCATTGAAGTGGAGGGTCGTAGATACCCAGCAAAACTCACACTTGGGGGTAAGGGAAAATACATTGAGAAATGTTTTTGAAGATTTTGTGGGTAGTACATTAGTAACAATGGGTACAAATGTGGTACTTTTGTGCCAATGATGCAGAGCGTGAAGCAGAGATCCTGAAACCACTTGCTAGTGTGGAAGTAGTTGAGAAAGAAGAGGCTAACTTCGATGCCGAAATCTCAGAGGATGATGTGCCAGGAGAATGGAAACTAAAAGGACACGTTCTTACAAGATCACCGGTAAAATAATGTTATTCAATAAATCAATTTATACTATAAAGTGGGAGTTTAAGAAACTTTGTGGGATCCTAGTTTGCCCCATTTCAAAAACATGCTAATATGTGAATTAGATAAACCAAATGACCCTTATTACTATGACACTTGTAACCATTCTTGTTTGGAAATAGCTATAGATGCTATCCTTACAGTCAACTACTAAATAAAAATAAAACTCAAATGGTTTTCATATATATTCTTAAACGAGAACGTCAGATACTCAGCTAATAGAGATACAGGTTCAAATGCCAACCTAGGTACAGTTCTCATGTCCTCTTTGTGTCTGAATGGGTTTTCTCTGGGTTCTTAAACTTCCTCCCACAGTTTAAAAACATAAATTGGCCGCTCTAAATTGCCCCTATCTAAATTGCTATCCCTATATAGTGTGTGTGTCTGTGCATGAGTGTGTGCTCAGCGATAGATTTGGCGCTCCTGGATTTGTCCTGTGTGTATCCGCCCAGAGCCTGAAACATTTGCATCTGGATTGGCATGGGGAACCCTTTCGGCAACCCTAGTAGAGAAATAAGCAGAAGATATTGAGATAAGATATTTTTAACCACAAGTTCTAAGTTCAAGTTCTATTAAGTTTGAGGGAAATGGCAGGGTTTGGTATTAAAGTCTGAATAGATCGCATCTTCACACACTTGAACTGTAACTCGATCGAGGGCTACCCTAATTTATCTTGTACCCAGTGTTCCAAAGACCTAAGACGCCATATCCACTGTCCCTAGCCAAAGAAAACCATTTAAATGAAAATATACTTACTAGCTTTTATTTTTTTCCTCAGACATGTGACATCAGAGCAGAGGGAAAGAAACGCTTCCTCACCTTGAAAAATGTTCAGCTTGACCAAGCTGGAGAAGTTACATACCAGGCCCTTAATGCCATCACGAGTGCAATGCTCACTGTCAAAGGTATAACACTTTATCAATGGGGAAAGGGGAAATATAAATCAAAAAATAAAAACCCTTGCTGCATGTATGCTAGTGTCTATGTACCTGAATAACCTTCATTCAAATCCATAGAAATCGAACTGGACTTTGTAGTCCCACTGAAGGACGTTACGGTCCCTGAAAAGAAACAAGCAAAGTTTGAGTGCACCATTAATAAGGATGTGCCTAAAGTGATGTGGTATAGAGGATCGGATATTGTAATATCAGATCAGAAATATGACCTCATTGATGATGGAAAGAAACACATGTTGGTTATAAACCACTGTGAATTTGAGGATGAGGGTGATTATGCCATTGAGGTCATGAGTAAACGATCAACAGCTAAGCTGACGGTCGAGGGTAAGTTCTGGTTAAAGCTGTTGTATCCTCTTTTAGTTGCTGGGTGCCAGGCCTATGGACAACCTTTTGTATAATGTGTAACCTTACACTAACTGTGTGTTAAAGGCATTAGACTGAAGTTTGTTTCCCCCATGTCGGATCAAACTGTGAAGGAAGGTAAAACTGCTCGATTCGAAATCGAGCTCTCGCATGAAAATGTGCCTGTCACTTGGTACAAAAATGAAATGAAACTGCATCCAAGCAGAACGGTCCTCACTCATGTCAACGGGCCGAGACATGTTTTAGAAATCAAGGAAGTCACTCTAGATGATACTTGCCAAATAAAGGCAGAGGCTAAAGGACTCTCAACAACAGCGAACCTGACCGTACTAGGTAAACTTTTAACAGATGTTGCGTTGATCTAATCATATCCTATACATTGGGTATCCAGGTGTTGAGCCTGATATGAGGCCTTCATGAGCCGATTCTTTCTTTTCCTCTCTTTGTGCCACAATGAACACGAGGCAAAGAATAAAATAAATTTTGGCTCACTGACTTTTCTGTTTTCAGAGGGAGACGCCTATTTCACAGTTAAACTTCAAGACTACACTGCCGTGGAGAAAGATGAGGTCACCCTTGACTGCGAGCTGAGCAAAGATGTTCCTGTAAAATGGTTCCATAATGAGATGGAAATTAAGGCCTCAAAAATGGTTTCTATGAAGGCTGAGGGGAACCGAAGGATCCTCTGTGTTAAGAAAGTGGAGAACAAAAACAAGGGCCAGTATGTCTGCGACTGTGGAACAGACAAAACAATGGCCACTGTGAATATTGAAGGTTTGCAACAAATCTGTATTTTCCATGCTCATACAGAAATTATCGGCTTATATGTTAATTTTTCAAACGTTGTTCATTTAGGAAAATGAGAAGTAACTACTGACTGTTGTTTATTTTTATATAAATGAGTAACAGTTTAGTATTGGGTAATAAATACAGTGGTGGTCTATACCAATTGATACAAGTTTAGTATCAATACTACATGAAATATCACACACCCACTATGGTTAGGGGTACAGTTAGGAGTGGTTGTTCAACTACATGACACACCCACCATAGTTAGGGGTAGGACTAGGAGTGGTTGTTCATCTAAATGACACATCCACTGAGGGTTGCGGTAGTGTTAGAACTGGTTGTTCATCTACATGACACACCCACTATGATTAGGGGTACAGTTAGTAGTGGTTGTTCATCTACATGACATTCCCACTAGGTTTAGGAGCCGGGAGGAATATTTTCTAATTCCAGTATTTGCAAAATCAGTGTCTTGACCATTTATTTTAAAGCAGTATTAAATACCTTAAAGCCAGCCAGACGTTAAAATTTGGATACATCCCCTATGTGAATGGCTGAGTTTGTTATCCAATATACTCACTGAACCCTCCTAATACCTGTGGTTGTCTTTTTGCAGCTCGTGACATTAAGGTTGTTCGACCCATGTATGGTGTTGAGCTGTTTGATGGGGAAACCGCACGTTTTGAGGTGGAAATCTCAGAAGATGATGTTCATGGCCAATGGAAATTAAATGGAGAAATTCTTTCTCAGTCTCCGGTAAAACAAATTCAAATTAAGATTTTAAACATGACATAAAAACTCCATAGCCACATGATCTAATTTGCCTGCTGTGCATGCACAGATTAATTTTTTCTTCACAATTAACCCATTCATGCAGTAAATCACATAAATTCACACACTTGTGCACATGCCCGGAGCAGTTGGCAGCCCTGTATATGGCGCCCGGGGAACAATTGGGGTTAGGTGCCTTACTTTAAAATTAAGTATTTGTGTTTGTGTGTGTCACTGGTCATTTTATCAAGTACACCTGCACAGTTGTCTGTTTTTTTCATTTCCATTGATCATATAGAATGACATTGTAGTTCTACAATTATAAAATGTAGTCCATCTGTTTCTCTACAGATTTCGCTAATCCACTTTAGTAGGTTCTCTTATGATTAGGACCCCCACAAAGGAAATATTAGGGTGGCGGATGATTCTTAGTACTGCAGTGATACTGATGTGTTGGTGGTGTGTTAGTGTTTGTTGTGCTGATACGAGTGGATCAGACACAGCAGTGCTGCTGGACAGAGAACAGTCCACCATTCAGAACATACAGGTGTCCATACACCCTAATAATACCTGCTCTGTGTGGGTCCGATTATCAGAGAACAGAGTAAAGGGAATGATCAAAGTATGTAGAAAAATTAATGGACCACATAATGGAATTGTAGAACTACAATGTCCATCTATATGGTAAATGGAAAAATTATAAGCTGTACCCAAAAAGTGTGAGTGAGTGTGTGTATATGTCTATAACTTCTTATTACATTTTTGTCGTTGTCATTTGCATATGTTAACAGGACGTTGAGATCATTGAGGATGGCGCTAAACACACTTTAACTTTGTACAACTGCAAAGTTCCCCAGTCAGGCGAGGTCTCCTTCCAAGGTGCCAATGCAAAATGTGCAGCGAATCTTAAAGTAAAAGGTACCAATATCTACAACTTCTTTTGCTTTTACTTATTTAAGAACTGTCTATGTTTTACACTGTAATATACATTTTTCCTTCATAAAATATTTGTCAAATGTTTGTCATAACCAGCCCAAGCAAATTTATGCCACTCCATTTCTTCTCTCTCTGCATTGGCTCCCTGTAGCTGCTCACATTCAGTACAAGACACTGACTCTGACCTCCAGGACAGATCTCTGTATCTGTCCCCTCTTACCTTCACTATATATTTTCAAAATACGCTATCTGGGCAAACACTCATTCACACACACAAACACACTCTATATGGGGCAATTTGGAGAATTCAATTTACATTGATCCATGTTTTTGGACTGTGGGAGGACACCGGAGAACACGGAGGAAACCCACGTGGACATGGGGAAAACATGGAAACTCCACCCAGATTGAGATTCGAACCGGGAATCCCTAGCGCTGAGAGACGAATGTGCTAACCACTAAGCCACCGGGCTGCACTAGCAAAAAGGCCCAAACACATAAAAATTATTATGCCTTGTCATTCCTCCAGCTACTGAACATACATTTCTGTGGGCTATGTTTGGGTGGGGTCTTCTGTGGCTTGAACTGTATTTTTCCTTTTACAGAACTTCCAATCACTTTCCTTACACCTTTGAGCGACGTACATGTCTACGAAAAAGATGAAGCCAGGTTTGAGTGTGAAATCTCACGAGAGCCGAAGACCTCCCGCTGGCTGAAAGGTTCACAGGAACTGAAGGCTGATGACAAATTCAACATTCAGAAAGAGGGAAAACGACACATTCTGCTCGTCAAAGCCGCGGCCTATGATGACGAAGCTAAATACATGTTCGAGGCTGAGGACAAGCGAACGTCTGGCAAACTGATTATTCAAGGTGATTAATTAGCTTAATTCATCCAATTTGAACTCACACTTTGAAGCCATTTTATTAAAAGCAGAGCTTGTCCTCCTACAGGCATTCGACTTGAGTTCCTCAAACCCATCAAGGATGTTACAGTTAAGGAGCGTGAGACCGCCGAATTTAGCATTGAGCTGTCGCACGAGAACGTCCAGGTCACATGGTACAAAAACGACGTGCGTCTGCACCCCAGTAAGGTGGTGCACATGTCCGAACATGGAAAGATCCACATGCTGTCCGTCAAGGAGGTGTCCATTGATGATACCTCTTTGATTAAGGTAGAAGCCCTTGGCAAGAGCTGCGAGGCCATGCTCACTGTTCTCGGTAAGTGCTTGCAAAGTTCGTATCATTGTTTCTGATCGTCTGTAATTTACATAGCAATCCCAACCGCCTGTAATATTTACCAGAGGGAGAAGCCTACTTCACCACCAAGCTGCAAGATTACACTGCAGTCGAGAAGGACGAAGTTGTGCTGATGTGTGAACTGAGCAAACCTTCAGCCGCAGTAAAATGGTTCAAGGACGGCAAGGAGATCACGCCCTCCAAGAACGTTTTAATTAAGGCCGATGGAAAGAAGCGCATTCTTACAGTGAAGAGGGCCGATAAGAGCAACATTGGCGAATACACCTGCGACTGCGGCACTGACAAAACCACAGCCAAGCTTAACATTGAGGGTTTGTGTCTTTCAACTCTGTCAATTTATCAAAACAGAAATGCTAATGTTGAGACATAAAAACTGAATGGCTTTCTGGTTTAATTTAATCTCTGCAGAGCGGGACATTAAGGTTGTGCGTCCACTGTATAGCGTAGAGGTGACTGAGACTGAGACCGCTCGCTTTGAAACAGAGATTTCAGAAGAGGATGTTCATGGTCATTGGAAACTCAAAGGAGATGCTCTGCACCAGTCAGCGGTAAAATACTTACGTTAAATTCTTATATATAAAGTTGAAAGTCTGTGTGTGTGTGTGTGTGTGTGTGTGTGTTCCCTATAAAAATGAACATTGTAACTTAGATTACCGCAAAATTTGACATACTTTACATTTACATTTGGTCATTTAACAGACGCTTTTATCCAAAGTGTCTTACAAGTGTCCCAAGTTGATGGTTGGGATCAGAACACAGGGACAGCACCCCTGAAGCAATTTGGGTTAAGAGCCTTTCTCAAGGGCCCACATTGGCAACTTCAGTGAACATGGAATTTGAACCCTCAACCTTCGGATTGGTAGCTCAATATCCTAAACACTACACTTTAGTGAGCTACACTTTACTTACACTTTAGGACCGTAGGGAGGTTTATAGACCCTTTACAACCACCAAAAAGCAGCTCAAGGGGTTTTATTTTAGCGATCCTTGATAAGGAGTCAACCAGCTTGATTTAGGGTGTCAGTGTGTCTTTGTTATGGGTGTGTTTTGAAAAAAAAAAAAAAAGGCTAATATGCTTTTGAGCTGCTTTTAATTAATTTTGACTTCATTATTTTGAATTTTGACTTCATTATTTATATAAAGACTTGTGGCTTTACAGTTCTTCTGGGGTGTTACTGCAAAGACCACTGGGTTCATTCAGAGGGTTAAATTAAACTGAATCAATTTTTGATGTTCTTCACATTAAAATTCTTCCAACCACTGATTAATCATTTAATCGGTGCAACATGATTGGCTGATTAGATAACATGAATGTGTAGCTGTACAGGTGTTCCAAAATAAAGTGTGTAGTGAGTGTACACTGTAACATTGCTTTATAATGATGAGCCATATCCATTTCTACTATTACCAGGATTGTGAGATAAAGGAAGAAGGCACCAAGCACATGCTCATCCTCTACAACGTGCGAATGGACATGGCTGGCGGTGTGGACTTCAGTGCTGCCAATGCTAAATCCAGCGCTCAGCTCAGGGTTAAAGGTGAGTAGACACTTTTGATGATCTGAAAATAATATTTTTGAATAGTTTTTTTTAAACTTGTTAAACATGTGCTTTAAATTGCCCCATATAGAGTGTGTTTATGTGTGTCTGTGAGAGTAAGTGTGTGCCCAGCGATAAATTGGTGCCCTGTTCTGAGTGTATCTGCCCAGCACCCGAAACGTTCTTCCTTGTATGGGCATGAGGAACCCTCCTGCAACCCTAGTAGAAGATTAAACAGTTAATTAAATCTCTGGCCTAGACATTAAAAAGTTAATTAAAATTAATTAAAACATTACGTAATTGTTAATAGTGCAACACAAGTATCTATTGTATAAGTATCTATCACAAGTATGGAGATTTAAATATAATATTAAATCAATAAATCAATGTAAAATGATCTCGCGGGCTGGATGTGTCCAATGAGCCTTGAGTTTGAAACCTATGATATAGATGGACTTTGTATTTTTACAGTTACAGACTATAGTACGTCCGTTTGTGTTATTTTTTTGTTTACCATTGGTTCTCTGTTCCCAATTGGTAAGGACCATCACAGAACAGGTAAAATTTGAGGTAGATTATTGTCAGTTCTGCAGTGACACTAATGTGGTGAGGGGGTTTTAGTAAAATGTGTTAAACCATGTGAAGATGTGGTATAAGGGACACTGCCATTAGGTCTAGGCCAGTGATTAGTCTTGGCATCAAGCGTGAGAAGGAACATTAGCACCTTGAAATAAAAGAACAGTGAAATGAATACCAGAAGCATATGAAAGGCTTTACTAGCGTTTCAAAGGCCATTTACTAAGATATAAACTGCACATGCTAAGTTACAGATGAAATATTTATGGGGGATTTGAATGCCAAGAAAGCTTTAGGCATTTCTGCATTGGGTGAACCGAATTATGAAGTTCATAAACATGCCGGTTTGGTAACACCAGCCCTGGTGGTATGTAATGCATTTGTATAAACTATATAACGCATATCCTTTTTTTTTACTGGAACATTCCAGAGGGGTGATTGACAGCAACAGCCTTGCCAACAGTCTTGGCGAAGATGGGCAGGTGGCCAATCAGACACCTTGGCTATTTAAAAGTTACGCTCCATATCTAGAGGAGGACCTCCGGCGATTGGCCATGGTTCAGCAGAACCACCTCTGAACCTCTATTGCATATGTATCTTAGGCAAACCCAATATGCTAATTAGGAAGTTTCCTCTGTAACAAGGGCCTCTCCATCTTAATCCTCACTCGTTCTGGAGGCTTTTTGGGCTCCAGAGCAGTGGCCTGCTGTCAGGGGAAAAAGCATTATGTGGATTTGCAGTTAAGGTATTGCAAGAGTCTCTTGGGACTTGGAGCTGACTGACAATGTCTTCTCCTTCATCCAAAGCACGAGTTATAGGCCTTTTGCGGCCTCTTAAGGATGTTACGGTGACGGCGGGAGAGACTGCAACCTTTGACTGTGAACTGTCCTATGAGGGCATATCTGTGGAGTGGTTCCTTGGGGGTACAAAGCTGGAACCAAGCGACAGAGTAAGTGAAACATCTGTGTTGTACTTATACATATAGCATGCATGCATTGTATACATTAGCTATGAGTCGGGTCTTCAGCTGATTTCAGATATGGTGCCTTGCAGATGTGTTACTTACACAACATGTGTTGCTTGACACAGTTTATTGAATGAAATGAATTAGATCTCAATGCAATTAAATGTACATTTTACATAGTTTGTTTTTTTCTTTACATCGGCCACCTATGCACTTTCTGCTTATATGGGCCTGTAGGGATCAGGCTACAGTAGACCATTCGATCTGGGCTTTGAGATAACACTTAAAGCTTTTCTGCCCTGCAAGCGTTCCTCTGGTTATTTATAACTGCTTTGAGACTCAATGTTAAGTGGCAGGTGGCAGGAGGTTTATTCCACGCTCATAAATTAAATTAAAAGCCATTATTTAATAGATATAGGGTTTATAAGGTTTATTGTTGACATTTAGTGATAATTGTCTCATATTTGAATTCAGCAGTTATAATATGTCATGTTTATATTGCACGGCTGAATGTCTGAAAAATAAAACCCCATATTATCTTTTTCTATTTTCTAGAGTCTTTGTAATGCATGTAAATAAGTTTGTAATGCATGTATGTTGTACATGATTCAGTATTATTAGACTAGTTATTTGGTATTAACCCATTAGAGCCAAGATTCAGTTCAGGAAATTAAAGAAAACTAATAAACCTTAGCTGAAAAATGTGTCAGAATAGTTTTTATTAAATTTTGAACTAAATGTCAATAATCTATAATGTTAAATATATATGACATTAGGCATTACATGTATTTTTGCCATTATATTGGTTTGTGATGCATAGCCATGTATTTATGGGTTTTAAAGGTGATGAGACTTCTTTAATCAGATGGTTTATGACTAGAAAATATTGTAATCAATGTATAATACACAATCATATATGACATCCCTTGAAAAATGTTTGTTAGTGATTTCTGTGTTGTAGAGTATTTCTGTGATGTACAGTATGGTTTGTTTAAAAAAAATGCTAATAAAGGTTTAAAAATGTCCCGTATAATAACGTTTCACATGTATATAGAGTGTTTCTGAGCTTGCTGATTCACTAAAATGTTGTTTAATCTGGGATGTTTGAACCCTGCCAATGAATGTTGAATATATTAAATGTACATCAGCTGTTTTGATGGCAATAGTGATTTGAATGGTTTTAGACATGTGAATAGTTGATGCGTGACCAAAGTGAAGATTCTTAGTCGTTATCAGCTGGCCTTGTGCTTTTAATCTGCCTGCTACACCTGACGTGTTGTTACCCAACCTATATGTTGGGGAACGTGTATAGGTTATTCTCAGGCTTCAGCAGAAAATGCAGAGGTGTGAAACTGAGACCGGTTCTTGTTCACCAGCTGCTGATGTCTATTGCGGGGGTGCAGTAAATAGCCTACTTCAAGTCCATGACTGGTCAGAGGGGGACTGGAATTATCAATTTGTTTGATTTGCACAGGTGGTGACTCGAGTGGAGGGCAGAACCCACACGCTTACCCTAAGAGATGTAAAACTGACAGAGGCAGGAGAGGTAAAACTCACTGCTAAGGACTTTCAAACCCAGGCCAACCTTATTGTGAAAGGTAAGTCATTTTACTTGTTCCTTTTACAAATAATACAGGTCAAATAAATGGGTAACACATTCTACCCGATAGATAGCTAGATAGATTGTACAACTCTCCTTCCCCCCACATGAGCAATTAAATCAATTAGTACACGCCTTTTGTCTTTTTTGTGCCATATAAAGTGTAGTTTTCTCATCATTATGATAGTACAGACGCACTGACATGCCCCAAATCAAGCTGCACGGTGCACAATTGTCTCCTCGCTAAACATCAATACAATAAGCCTCCATAGTAATAAATATAGGCATAATTAATATTGTGCCAACTACAATTAGTTTGCAAACAGTTTGTTACAATTCCTTTCAAAATGTAAATGTTAATTATTGCAACGATTTTAATTGGCTTGGTTTAGTAAATCAATGCTAATTGCTTTGCTTCATCAGAGCCTCCAGTCGAGTTCACTAAGCCGCTCGAGGACCAGACTGTGGAGGAGGAAGCCAGTGCCACACTTGAGTGTGAACTCTCGAGAGACAATGCAGAGGTCAAGTGGTTTAGAGATGGACAAGAACTTCGTAAGACAAAGAAATATGACATTGTGGCAGAAGGCCGTAAGAGAAAGCTTATCATCCAAGACTGTACGCTCGATGACTCAAAGACTTATACCTGTGATGCTAAAGACTTTAAGACTTCGGCCTTCTTGAATGTAGAACGTAAGAGGATTATTTCAGATTTTAGAGGTTTAAAATGTACAATTGTTAGGGTTGTGGACACATTGAGTGAAATGTTTATTTTGCAGCTCCACATGTTGAGTTCACGAAACCACTCCACGATGTTGAAGTCATGGAGAAGGAAACTGCAAAGTTTGAGTGTGAGGTGTCCAGAGAAAATGCTAAGGTATTGTTGTCTATATCAAATAATACATACATACATACATACACGCCTCCTTCTCACTCCATTCTCAATTTCCTTCACTTACCATACAGATGGACTTTGTAGTTTTACAATGACAGACTGTAGTCCATCTGTTTTCTTGTTTTTGTTAGTCCCCTGTTGGTTCTCTGCTCTCTATTGGTTAGGACCATCACAGAAAGGGGATAATTAGGAATAGAAAGGGGATAAATAGGAATAACCAACACTACAATACCAATGCTGTGGTGGTACTATTGGGGTCCTGATCATTACAGAACAGAGTAAAGGGGAATAACACAGTATGTAGAGAATATGTACTTTATACAACTGCCTTTGGATGAGTGACACGTGTCAAAAGTCAAAGTGGTAAATAACTGAATATTCTGAATCTCTAATGTTTGGTTAATCTCTTTCTAAAGGTACGCTGGTTCAAAGATGGCAATGAAATCAGAAAAGGCAAGAAATATGACATCATTTCCAAAGGTGTTCAACGAATTCTCATCGTTAGCAAGTCTGTGTTTGATGATGAGGCTGAATATGAATGTGATGCAAGGACCTCCAAGACTTCCGGCATGCTGACTGTTGTTGGTGAGTTTTTGTTTATCTACGTTGTGCTGAATCCATAAATGAATGCATTGCATCAGTATGCTTACATGTATATGGTATCTGTTAATACAGAGGAGGAGGCAAGATTCACAAAGAACCTGGCTAACGTTGAGGGCATGGAAAACGACAGCATCAAACTGATCTGTGAGGTCTCCAAGTCCAGTGCAGATGTTACATGGCATAAGGGTGACCAGGAATTACCTGAGGGTGGTAGGTATGAACATATTTCCGACGGCAGAAAGCGAATCCTTTTAATCCAGGACCTTCGTTTGGATGATGCTGGGGAGTACCACTGCAAACTTCCGAAGTCCGAAACCACAGGAACTTTAAGAATTAACGGTAAGCATATTAGTACTAAATTAAGCGAAGTAAAGTATTTCCCTTCACAAGACACACCTTCTTCTTGCTCCATTGTGTATTTTCTCCACTTACCATATAGATGGACTAAGTAGTTTTACAATTACAGACTGTAGTCCATTTGTTTTCTTTGTTTTTGTTAGTCCCCTGTTGGTTCTCTACTCTCTTTTGGTCAGGACCATCACAGAACAGTTATCATTTGGGTGGTGGCTTGTTTACTGTCAATTCTGCAGTGACACTGATGTGGTGGAGGGGGGTGTTAGTGTAGTTTCATTTCAACACCTCACTTTTAATGCTGGGTTAGGAATAATGCACCAACGAAATAATCCCTGTTCAGTGGTGGTACTATTGGAGACATGACCATTAGAACAGAGTAAAGGGGATGTTCACAGTGTGTAGTGTAGAACACAAACAGATGGACTACATTCTGGAATTGTAGAACTACGAAGCCCATCTTTACAGGAAGTTGAACTGAGAACAAGGACAATACATGGAGCAAAAAGGAGGCGTGTACAAACTTTTTTTCAAAAATTTCCAAAATGACTTACTCTTGCATGCTTTGATTTCTATAGAACTTGCTGCAGAATTCACCTCCAGACCTCAGAGCCAAGAGGTGGTTGAAGGTGAGAAAGCTGAGTTTGTGTGCTCAGTATCTAAAGACTCATACGAAGTCAAATGGATGCGGGGTGATAAAGAGCTTCAATCTGATGACAAATACCAAATCATTTCCGACGGCAAAAGACGAGTGCTTCTGGTGAAAAACTGTGAGCGCACCGACGAGGGATCCTTCGTTGCCCTCATCGGTTCAACAAGGGCATCGGCAGAGTTGATCGTAATTGGTATGAATTCTTTGCTTACAAGTATACCTAATGTAATAATGCTACCCAAAACCTGATCTCACTCTTTATGCCTTAACTTGTTACAGAGAAACTCCGAATCATCACACCCCTTAAAGACCTGAAAGGAAGTGAGGGTCAAGAGATTGTCCTCAACTGTGAGGTGAACACGGAGGAAGCCAAGGCAAAATGGCTGAAATACGAAGAGACGATGTTTGAGAGCAGCAAATTCATCATGACTCAGAAATACAATGTTTTCTCACTAAGAATTAAAGACGCCGGAAAGTCTGATGCAGCAGCTTATACCGTCATTGTATCCAATTCTCGCGGAGAGTCTGTCAAGAGCACTGCGAATATTACTGTGCAAGGTTTGTTGCATTCTTTTAAATTATTTCTGTATTATACTTATTATAGTTAATTATACACCAATCTATTACACAATAAAATACATTCATTAAAAGCAGTCAAAATCTGGGGGAGGGGGGGCATAAACATCCAAGACAGGGTGCCAATCCATTGCTGGATACACACTTGCTCACACAGACATGTACACTATGTAGGGGCAATTTAAAGCAGTCAATTATCCCTGAATCCATGTTTTTGGACTGTGGGAGGAACCTAGAGAACCTAGGAACCTATTCAGACATGGGGAGAACATAGAAACTACACCCACATCTGGGTTCCAACCTGGATGCTCAGCACTGAGAGGCAGATGTGTGAACCACTACACCATTTAACGCCACCACTAAATTACTGCAACTTGAAAATATTTTATACAACAAAGAAAAAAAAACATACATTGAAATTTTTGTATCAGCAATGTAGACCATCTTGACTGTTACCAATGGAAATGCAAAAAAAAGCATTTGTAATGGCATCCATGCTAACACCTGGCATATTTGTACTTAAAAGATTTTTATAAAACAGTATTCCATCCGGGCGGCACGGTGGCTTAGTGGTTAGCGCGTTCGCCTCTCAGCGCTAGGGATTCCCGGTTCGAATCCCCATCTGGATGGAGTTTCCATGTTCTCCCCGTGTCTGCGTGGGTTTCCTCCGGGTTCTCCGGTTTCCTCCCACAGTCCAAAAACATGGATCAAGTCAATTGAATTCTCAAAATTGTCCCATATAGAGTGTGTCTGTGTGAGTGAGTGTGTGCCCAGCAATGGATTGGCACCCTGTCCTGGGTCTATCTGCCCAGTGCCCGAGACGTTCTCCCCTAAATGGGCATGGGGAACCCCACCGCGACCCTAATAGAGGATAAAGTGGGAGATAATGAATGAATGAAGGAGTATTCCATCCTTAATCCCAGCTTAGCTGATTTTCAGTAGATCATCATTTATTCTCATGTGAGACTGTTCAAATTATTGCCAAGTTAAACCAAAAAATATTTTCATTAACAGAGGAGGATCTGAAAATCGTGGTTCCTTTGGAGGACGTTGACACACAGGAGAAGAAGACCATTAGCTTCTCATGTAAAGTGAACAGACCGAACGTGACATTGAAGTGGATGAAGGCAGGGCAGGAGATAACTTTCAGCAAGCGTCTTGTGTACCGCGTGGACAAGGACAAACACACCTTGACAATCAAAGACTGCACTTTGGCCGATGAGGGCGAGTATTGCGTTGTCGCCGGTGCTGACAAGTCAACAGCTGAGCTGATCATCAGCGAAGCTCCTACTGACTTCTTCACTCAACTCCAAGACCAAACCATCACTGAGTTTGAGGATGCTGAGTTTACCTGCCAGCTTTCCAAAGAGAAGGCGGAAATTAAATGGTACAGAGATGGCAGGGAGATCCGAGAAGGCCCTCGGTAAGATTCAGACCTCTACATACTGTCTTGTTACATATGGATTTGTTATTTCATTACAACATATACATATGTTAACATACACTTATGACTGCCTTTATAGCTACCGTTTCGAGAGGGATGGAAAGACCTGCACACTACATATCAAGGAGTGTAGACCTGATGATGAATGTGAATATGCCTGTGGTGTGGATGACAAAAAATCCCGGGCTCGTCTTTTTGTTGAAGGTGAATACGAAACAAGTTTGATTTGGTAACATACACACTTCATAAGCAATGCCTGCACACCAGCTTATTCATGACTTAATTCAAACAGCTAAATATTTAAATTAACCAAAATATATGATCTCATTCATTTGCACTCTCTCGTGATTGTTGGTGCCAGACAGGCTTGTTAAAAGTATTTCCATATATAATAGCCCCTCCCACAATATATTGTAGAATACCAGTCAATAGTGTGTACACTTACCATATTGATGAAGTTAATTTTAAAATTACAGACTGTAGTCCATCTGGTTTTTTATTTTTTTATAGTCCCCTGTTTGTTATCTGTTCTCTATTGGTCAGGAGCATCACAAAACAGGTATAATTTGGGTGGTGGATTGTTTATTGTCAGTTCTGCAGTGACACTCGTGGTGAGTGGATTTTAGTGCAGCAGTGCTGCTGTAGTTTCATTTAAACACCTCAGTGACACTGCTGGGTTAGGAATAATTCACCAATCAAATAATACCTCCTGTGTGGTGGTACTATTGGGGTCCTGACCATTAGAACAGAGTAAAGGGGATGTACACAGATGTACTGTAGAACACAAACAGATGGACTACAGTCTGGAATTGGAGAAGTAGAAAGTCCATCTTTACAGAAAGTGAAACTGAGAACATGGACAATAAGTGGAGCCAAAAGGAGGCGTGTCCAAACTTGTTGTGTGTTTTCTAATTGTAATATTGTCTTTTTATTCAGAGATCCCAGTGGAAATTGTCAGACCGCCTATGGATGTGTCAGAGCCTCCAGGCACTGATGTTGTTTATGAGGTGGAGCTCAATAAAGACAGAGTCGAAGTCAAATGGCTGAGAAATAACATGACGGTTGTGCAAGGTGACAAATACCAGATGATGAGTGAAGGGAAGATTCACAGGCTCCAAGTCTGTGAAATCCGACCACGTGACCAGGGCGAGTATAGAGTTATTGCTAAAGACAAGGATGCAAAGGCCAAGCTGGAGCTTGCAGGTGATTTCCATTTCATTACTCTTAAGTTGGATGATTTTTTCCAGTATAATAATAATAATAATAATAATAATAATAATAATAATGATAATAATGATGATGATGATGATACACTGAACACTGCTGTATCTAATACATTTTTTATCTGCCTTGTATTTCAGCTGTACCAGCAATCAAAACATTAGATCAGGACCTGGTAACAGATGCTGGAAAACCGCTCTTCATGTCAGTTCCCTACAATGCATACCCACAGGCTGAGGCCGAATGGTTCTTCGACAATGTTAGCCTGCCCCATGAGAATCTTCATACCAGTCAAGACAAGACCGAGTACAGACTGAAGGACCCCAAGAAGACAGACGAGGGTCGTTACAAGATTGTCATCAAGAACAAACATGGACAGGGCGAGGCTTTCATTAATCTGAAAGTTATTGGTGAGTTGGCTTGTTATTGATTGATTGATTGATTGATTGATTGACATACCTTTATTAGTCCCACAATGGGGAAGTTCAAAAAGTAAGAAATATCAGAGTTTACAATTTAACTATTATTTGAAGCAGTAGTTCAATATATTTGCCTCTCAACAGATGTCCCCGGTCCTGTGAAGAACCTACATGTAGTTGATACAGCTGATGGAGAAATTAGCATTGCGTGGGATGAGCCCGAGAGTGATGGCGGCACCAAAATCTTGGCCTACGTGGTGGAAAGGCGTGATGTCAAACGCAAGACCTGGACTTTGGCCACAGATCGGGCTGATAGCACAGAGTATACTGTCACTGGCCTGCAAAAGGACTCCAAGTATTTCTTCCGTGTGTGTGCACGCAACAGAGTTGGAAGTGGGCCCACAGTTGAGACAGATGAAGCTGTTCAAGCCAAGAATAAGTTTGGTAAGCCCTCACATATCACTGAACTTCGGGTTAGCCAGTGATCGTACAGTATTGCCCAGCGATTTTCAAACTCATTTGCATTTACATTGGTTCCAGATGTTCCTGATGCCCCTCAAAATGTCACTGTTGGAAACGTAAGCAAGTTTGCAGCCACAGTCTCCTGGGAGCCACCTCTGTTTAATGGTGGATCTGAAATCACGTCCTACATCATCGAGCTTCGAGACAGGACATCAGTGAAATGGTCTCCGGTCATGGTGACCAAAGCACAAGATCGTACTGCCGTAATCAATGACGTCATCGAGAATAAGGAGTACATTTTCCGTGTCCGAGCAGAAAACAAAGCTGGTCCTGGCAAACCAAGTGCTGCCACTAACCCAGTTAAAATCATGGACCCAATAGGTATTTTTATCCCAAATTACTTAAAAAAGCATGATCTTATTAATTAATTTTAACCTGTATATCGTCATATCTTTTTTAGAGAGGCCAAGCCCACCCGTCAACCTCACACACTCCGAACAGACCAAGGATGCCTGTCTGCTAACATGGGAGACTCCTCTTCAAAATGGAGGCAGCATGATTACCGGCTACATCATTGAGCGATGCGAGGAAGATTCAGACAAATGGCTGAGATGCAATGCCAGGCTTTGCCAAGACCTCCTGTACAGGGTAAATATTTACGTTGCATTAGGATGTCATACAGGGTCATGGATATAAAATAAGTTCTGATACATTAAGACATGAATATTTTAACTAATGTTTAGTCATGTGCAGTGTGACATTAAATCAGCACAATAAAAATAAATATGTGCACCGACCAGGCATAATATTTTGACCACCTAATACAATGTTGGTCCCTCTTTGGCTGGCAATGTAGCCCTGACCCATCAAGGAGTGGACTTTATCAGATGTCTGCAGTGATATTTGGCACCAAAATGTTAGCAGCAGATCTACTACTATAAACTATAGCCTATAAACTATCCAATATTAGCTACTATTCCTTTAATTTTAACAATATAATGCACCAACCATATAATACCCACTCTGTGTTGGTACTTCTGCAGTTAAATATGTTTAAAATATTTGTAACTGCTTTGGAAACATATTTAGTCGTTTTGATTTATTTATTTTTTAGATTTCTGGTCTTAAATTCGGAAAGAAATATAAATATAGAGTCATTGCTGAGAATGCAGCAGGTCAGTCAGACCCATCAAATGTTGTGGGCCCTGTACTAGCAGATGACCCTCATTGTAAGTATTATAATGAATTTAATTCTGTATTTTTTATAATGCATGTATTGTTATGATTGTGCAGTGCGTTGCACCAATGCTGCACTATACCAGGGTCCTACATGCAATCCATACTTCAGGACATATTGGCTTTGACCTAGGACCTTGTGTCATAAAAGCTGTTTTTGAGTATGAATGAATCTATGCATTGGTACTGACTATTACCAACTTTTGCTTTTGTTATTTAAGTTGCACCTACACTGGACTTAAGCGCCTTCCGGGATGGTCTAGAGGTCATTGTTCCTCAACCTCTTACAATTCGTGTACCTATTACTGGATACCCAACCCCCACTGCTAAATGGAGCTTCGGCGACAAGGAGCTCACTTCTGGTGACCGTGTGTCCATGGTTACAAAAACTACTTATACAGAATTGGTGATATCCCCGAGTGTGCGTCCAGACAAAGGCACATATTCCTTGACATTGGAGAATGACGTAAGCAGTGTATCCGGAGAGATTGACGTCAATGTAATTGGTATGTTTGATTATTTTTTACTGGCTTTTATAATCTTTGTCCACACCTGAATATAGAACTCATTATTAACATGTATGTTATAGCATGTCCAAGTGCACCCAAAGACTTTAAGGTTGCAGAGGTCACCAGAAAACATGTCCATCTTATGTGGGAGGCACCAGACCATGATGGAGGAAGCCCACTGACTGGTTACCAGGTAGAGAAGCGTGATGTAGCAAGAAAGACCTGGGTCAAGGTACTACAAACAATTAAAGACACATAACAACAAATTCTAATGTTCTATTTCAGTTAAATTATGCTTTGTAGCTCAACTGCTGCCTTCTATCTTGCTATAATTTACTCTACAGGTCATAACAGGTGTGCAAGACCAGGAATACACAATCACGGATGTCATTGAGGGCAAAGAATACTTGTTCAGAGTCACCGCCTGCAATAAGTGTGGCCCTGGGGAGCCTGCATACATTGATGAGCCAGTTAATGTGTCTTCGCCAGCCAGTAAGTTATTGGAAAAACAAGCAACATGTATTTCTAAATAAGCAGAAACATTTGTACTAACAATATTTTATCTTTTACTTCCAGCTGTGCCAGATCCACCAGAGAATCTGAAATGGAGAGACAAGTCTGCCAGCAAAATATTCCTGTCCTGGGAGCCTCCAAAGTGGGATGGTGGAGCACCGATCAAAGGCTACATGGTTGATAAGTGTCAGCGTGGCACAGACAAATGGGAGCCGTGTGGAGATGCAATGCCTGAACTCAAGTAAGTAATAAGACCTCATTGTCAGATGTTATTCTGAGAAAACCATAGATACTATGTGTATATGAGTACATTTCTGACAAATTAACTCAAATTTAAAATACGCATTCATTTTAGTCATGCATGCTTCTAGATTCTTGGCCAGATTTCAAGGAATGGCCATTCCTATTGTAACATGAGCCAAAGACGTGGTTTGTTTTGGTGTATATTCGGGGCCCAGAGGAAAAATACATTGCTCAAATGTTGATCTTTCATCTCAGGACAATTATTTGTGATTCTTAGATGAAATAAATCATTCGTTAATCTATATACGATGGAAGAAGTTTAATAGATCTACCTGGAACAAAATGCAAACTCAAGGCCACAGATATCGCAAAGGACTGCATGACTCACAGTATCAGGACTGGATATCTCTTAGAATTTGGATGAAAAATGATTTAATTAATATTGATATTCCTGAGAGGCAACAGTTGTTTTTACATAAGTGGGCTTTTTGCATTGCTATAGTGACTGGTGATCTATTTTTTTGTGATGTGATGCATAAGTGTTTAATTTATTCTTTTTTTTTTTACTGCAGACTGGAGGTGACTGGTCTAAAGGAGGGACAGTGGTATGCTTATCGAGTAAGGGCCTTAAACAGACTGGGCTCTGGTAGACCTAGCAAGGCAACTGATGAAATCCTAGCAGTTGATCCTAAAGGTACATTAAAAGCAGTTCATGGTCTCTGTAAATGAAAAAAAGCTTTATCTACAGTTCTATAAGAATAATTTAATTGCGTTTCAGAGCCTCCAGAGATTCATTTGGATGCCAAACTGCTGGCAGGCTTAACTGCAAAGGCCGGCACAAAGATCGAACTCCCAGCTGATATCACAGGAAAACCCGAGCCAAAGGTGAAGTGGACCAAGGCTGACCTCATCCTGAAGGAAGATGACAGAATCGCAATCGAGACCAAGCCTGGTCACTCCATAGTGACTATAGCTAAGACCACCAGGGATGATTCTGCAACATACATTATTGAGGCGGTGAACAGCAGTGGCCGTGCAACTGCCACTGTTGACGTCAACATTTTAGGTATATAAGTTGTACTTTATTGTAAAATAAGAGACAATATACAGTTCTATATCTTTTTACTATAGTAGTATCTTAGCCAGTATAGTAGTGTCTCAAAGCAGCTTTACAGTGTTCTAAGTCTTTGCCTACACTCATTTACAACTCTTTGCAGGAGTCATGAAGTGGATATCATATTTTATTTCTGTTTAGCTGAATTATACCAACAATGACTTAAAAAACGTCAACAATCATTTTTGTCGTAGGTGAAGTGCAAAGGAACTAATAACAGCAGTCATGTTTATTATATGGTGGTCTATTTTTTATTTCAGACAAGCCTGGCCCACCAGCTGCCTTTGATATTTCTGAAATCACCAGTGAGACCTGTTTACTGGGCTGGAATCCACCCAGAGATGATGGCGGTTCAAAGGTGACAAACTACATTGTGGAGAGAAAAGCCACAGACAGTGAGATCTGGTACAAATTGTCCTCCACTATAAAGCAAACCAACTACAAAGCCACCAAACTTGTGCCTTTCAAAGAATATATCTTCAAAGTCTATGCTGAGAATCAGTTTGGTGTTGGGTTACCAGCTGAACATACCCCAATTATTGCCAGATACCCATTTGGTACGGTGTAGTAATGTTTCATCAATATCGTTGAATCGTTTGTTAATGAATCATTTACTAATTTTTATACGCTGGAAATATTTTGATAGATCCACCTGGACCACCATACAAACTCGAGGCCTCAGATATCGCAAAGGATAGTGTAACCCTTAACTGGTATGAGCCAGATGAAGATGGTGGAAGTCCTATTACTGGTTATTGGGTGGAGAGATTTGAGCCAGAAGCTGATAAATGGATACGATGCAACAAAATGCCAGTCAGAGAGACTAACCTGAGGTAAAGATGTGAAAACCATTATACTAAAGAAAAGCTAAATTTCATTAATGTGTGATACTTAAGTATATAAATGTTTTGGTAAATACAGAGTGAAAGGACTGCCTACAAGAAAGAAGTACAAGTTTCGGGTCCTGGCAGAGAACCTCGCTGGACCAGGCAAACCTAGCAAAGAGACCGACCAAATCTTGATCAAAGATCCAATTGGTAAAGTGAACTTCTTGCCTTTTTATTTATCTTTCTAGTATATAAAAGGTAGTAAAGTGAACACACACATTTACACACACTGAGTAAAGTGAGCACATGTACACAGAGCGGTGGGCAGCCCAATATACGGCAGCCAAGAAGAGATTTGAGTTAGGTACCTTGCTCAAGGGCACTTCAGCTATAGCTTGGTGGGACTTGGAATTAAACCAGGGACCTTCAGGTTGACTGGTTCCTTAACCACATGCCTACGACTGCCCCTAAATTATTGCTGATAAATTTGGAAAAACTGACTCACACCACATCCAAAGGATTATTGTCATATTATCTATTGTACTCTGTCCACCCTCTGCATCTCACCACCCTATAAATACCTACATATAGACCTTGAGCAGCTGGGTCTCAATTAGGCCTCACCCGAGCAGCATTTTTCAGTCTGAAAAGGATTTATTTGGTCTTGTCTTAATGTATGTATTCTCTCTCAGATCCTCCATGGCCTCCAGGCAAACCTAGTGTTAAAGATGTTGCCAAGACCTCTGCCTTCTTGCAATGGACAAAGCCTGAGCATGATGGTGGTGCTAAGATCGAGTCCTATATCATCGAGCTGCTCAAGAGTGGAACTGAAGAATGGGTTCGTGTGGCAGATGGAATTCCTACTGTCGAGTATTTCCTTAGAGGATTAATGGAAAAACAGGAATACTCCTTTCGTGTCAGAGCTGTGAATGCAGCCGGCGAAAGTGAACCTAGTGAGCCTAGCAACCCTGTCCTGTGCAAGGAGAGACTCAGTAAGTAAACATTTTATGGTAACAATTGTTATATATTCAGTATTAATAATGAATTTATAACCCATAGTGATATAATGCATTATAAAATATATATATTTTTAACTGTATATTAAGATTTTTAGACTCATAAAGCTTCATAACATTTGTGTTATTTCACCTAACTTAAAGTCTGTAAATAGTACTTATGATCTTCAGTATATACCAACATTAATGTAGTTGGTATCATTTTTATGAATCCGGTATTCATAATGCATTATAAGAGTTTTTAAATAACTGTTGATGTATTTTCTTTTACAAATAGACCCTCCCTCACCGCCACGCTGGCTGGAGGTGGTTAACATTTCCCGCAACAATGCTGAACTCAAATGGACAGCGCCTGAGAGAGATGGAGGCTCGCCAATTACCAACTACATCGTGGAAAAGAGAGATGTCAGACGCAAGGGTTGGCAGGCGGTGGATACCACAGTGAAGGAGCTGACATACACAGTCACCCCATTGAACGACGGCTCGCTGTATGTGTTCCGTGTGGCAGCAGAGAACGCTGTTGGACCTAGTGAATACTGTGAACTTGTCGACTCAGTTTTGGCAAAGGATACATTCAGTAAGCATCAGTTTTTATTTATATATTTTTTAGCAAACATAGGTTTATACTTTAACTGTTTATCATTCTGTCTTCCCAGCTACTCCTGGACCTCCTTATGCTCTCACTGTCACGGACGTATCAAAAACCCATGTTGATCTGAAATGGGAGGAACCACAGAATGATGGTGGCAGACCCATCCTTAGGTGAGAGAAAAAAAATTATTAGAAAGCAATTAGTCACAACCTTTTTCATAAAGAATTCCACCTATATCACATAAAGTGATAAGTGATAAAGTGATCTATTTTGCCTAGAGTGCTTACACACAGAGAACACCCATTCACACAGTGAACACACACACTTGTACACACTCTGAGTGAAGTGAACATATGTGCCCAGAGTGGTGGTCAGCTTTGTATATGGCACACGGGGAGCAATCGGTGTTGCCTTGCTTAAGGGCACTTCAGCCATAATACTTGATGGGACTGGGAATTGGACCTTCAGGTTGTAAGGCTGGTTCCTTAACTGCAAGCCTAAGACTGCCTTAATATATGCTGGAGAAAACTTTGTGTGGTGGTCCGAAACTCCATCATCAATGCAAGATCTTGGGGGTAAAATGAATGCAAATTTGGACAGAAACAAATGTTCTGACATTGTCGAAGCTTGTGGAAACAACACCACAGTGAATTTGTGCCATTATCAAAGTTAAAGCGATCCAATGAAATATTAGATGGTGTGACCGTTTTTTTGGCCAGGCAGTGTACATGAAAATCTATAGTACAACAAGTTTTGTCGAGCTGTAGTGATCTGCGCCACTCGACTTCCGCTCCCTTTTCCAAATATTACATTGTTTAAATGTTTCTTAATGTAATGTTTTAGGTATGTCATCGAGAAAAAAGAGAAACTTGGAACACGCTGGGTAAAGTCTGGAAAGACGTCTGGTCCTGACTGCAAGTACAGGGTGACTGATGTCATTGAAGGCACAGAGGTGCAGTTCCAGGTCCTTGCTGAGAACGAAGCTGGGGTCGGTCATCCTAGTGAGCCCACAGACATTGTGGTAATTGAGGACCCAACAGGTGTGTTAGAAATTACCCAGCATAGTCATTTCAATAGTTAATTATGGACATGTAACGTAAAGTTCATTACATATTTCATATGCTACTTTCTTTCAGGCCCACCATCTTCTCCTCAGGACCTTCATGTCACCGAGGCAGCCAGGGACCATATCTCTATTGCATGGAAAGCTCCGGAAAGGAACGGTGGAAGTCCAGTTACTGGCTACCACATTGAGCTTTGTGAGGCTGGAACCGAAAAGTGGATGAGAGTTAACTCTCGCCCAGTTAAAGAGATGAAATACAGGGCCGGGGAGGAAGAGGGCATCGTTCCCGAGAAGCAGTACATATTCCGAGTCCGAGCCGTAAATTCCGTCGGTGCTAGTGAGCCCTCTGAGATCTCCGAAAGTGTCTATGCCAAAGACTCTGACTGTAAGTAAACACCTGCAGTTTGTTAATGGTCCTTTAACATACTTGTACTGTAACTCTGCAGTTTAAAGTGGAGGAGCTAACTAATTTAATTATTTCAGGCGCTCCTACCATTGACTTCCAGACCCAAGACATGGTGGTTGTGGAGGGTGAAAAAATGCACCTCCCTATTCCCTTTAAGGCTGTTCCATCACCAAAGATTACATGGCACAAGGATGGCAAAGAGATGAAGGCGGATGACAGAGTGTCATTCAGATCGGAATATACTTCCTGCCACCTGGAAATTCCAAGCAGCCTTCATGCTGATGCTGGCCAATACAAGGTTACTCTGGAGAACAGCCTTGGGGCAGTCAGTGGAACAATTAATGTTAAAGTTATCGGTATGCAAATTTATTCCTGTTTTTTACTGCTATTCTGTTATACTTTGAGATGTTACAAGCTTGTATATGGTATTTTGTAATACTTTGTGGTGTATTGTATTCATTGTACATTAACTTTAAATTCTTCATTAGGTCTTCCTGGCCCATGCAAGGAAATTGTTGCAAGTGAAATCACCAAGAGCTCCTGCAAGGTGTCCTGGGACCCACCAGATTATGATGGTGGCAGCCCTATTCTTCACTATGTCCTTCAACGGCGAGAGGCAGGCCGTAGAACTTATGTCAATATAATGTCTGGTGAGAACAAAGTAAGTTGGCCTGTAAAAGACCTCATCCAAAATGGAGAGTACTACTTCCGAGTCAGGGCGGTTAACAAAATTGGTGGTGGCGAGTTCATTGAGCTCCGCAATCCTGTGATCGCCGAAGATCAGAAACGTGAGTGGCTATTAAATCAATAATTGCCATTCTATAAAGAACAGATTGCCAAAATCTTACCTTCTGTTGTGTGCTACAATTTCAGATCCACCAGATCCACCCGTGGATGTTGAAACTCACAATCCTACTTCACAGTCCGTGACCCTGACTTGGAAGCCACCTATGTATGATGGTGGCTGCAAGATCATGGGTTACATTCTGGAGAAGATGATGAAGGGTGAGGAGAAATTTGAGCGCTGCAACGACTTCTTGGTGCCAGTGTTGTCCTACACTGTGAAGGGCCTGAAGACGGGAAAAGAATATCAGTTCAGAGTGCGTGCAGAAAATGCTGCAGGAATCAGTGATCCGTCTCGCAGCTCTCCTTTGGTTAAAGCAACTGATGCAGTTGGTATGTACTATCTTCTACTTACTGAAACAGTTAATACTACGATAAATTATTGCCTGGATATGATTGTTTAAGACACTTGTTCTCTACCTTAGATCGTCCCAAAGTGTTCCTAAGTGGCAGCTTGCAGTCAGGCTTGAGTGCCAGGAAAGGTGAGGAGATTCGCTTGACTGCCTACATCTCTGGATATCCTTATCCGGAAATCACCTGGATGAGAAACAATTCCACCATCAGACCAGAGGCTCTGAAGAAGAGACCTGAAAAGCCTTTAAGAAAGAAGAAGGAGAAGAAGGAGGAAAAGAAGCCAGAAAAAGAGGAGGAGACTTCCAAGACAGAGGAGAAGAAGGAAGAAGATGCTGATAAAAAGGAGCAGAAGCCTGAGGAGGCCCAGGAGAAGAAGGAAGAAGAGGAGAAGAAGGAGAAGGAGAAAGAAGCAGAGGTGGAGGAGCCAGAGGAGCCAGAAGAGGAGTACCACCCATCTTTGAATGAACGTCTTACAATTGACAATATGAGGAAGGGTGAATCCTTTGTGATTCTGAAAGATGTCATCAGAGGCGATCATGGTGTATTCACCATCAAGGTGGAAAATGATCACGGTGTTGCCTCTGCTTCCTGTGAGGTTAACATTCTTGGTAAGTTTGTACATTAATAACAAGCATGGCTGTGTGGTTACATTTAATTGGTTTAAGCTACAAACTGCATTTTATCTCATGTAATGTAGACACTCCTGGACCGCCGGTCAACTTCAAATTTGAGGAGGTACGGAAGGGTGCTGTCCTCTGCAAGTGGGATCCTCCACTGGATGATGGCGGAAGTGAAATCCTCAATTATATTTTGG
>JAFMOC010000079.1:115000-177500 GCA_019802505.1 Corydoras sp. C115 | reverse complement strand
GGTCTCCCGCAATTAGCACGGCCAGACACTTTCAGCTCATTGGTGAGACCACTGTTTTTATACAATTATAACCGAACTGTTCCCGAGATATTAACATTTTTTCCCATTCGCTTTGCATCACGGTAATATTTGCACTCCCATAACTCGGCCAGTTATCTAGCTACAAAGATGAAATTCACTGAAATTGGAGATAGCCACAGCCAAATCAGTCTTCTGAAATCGTAGCATGATCACTACTATGATGAAATTCACTGAAGTTGCAGAAGGCTGCAGCCAGACCGGTCTTGTAAAATTGCAGCATGATCATATTCTTAGTTCACTTGTGATCACTCTTTAAATTTGGCTTAGTTCATATTAGAGTCTACTAAGGTCACAGGGGGGGTTCCCCATGCCCATCCAGGGGAGAACATTTCGGGCACTGGGCACTCAGAACAGGACACAAATCTATCACTGGGCACACACTCACTTACACAGACACACACACAAACACACTCTATATGGGGCAATTTGGAGAATTCAATTGACCTTGATCCATATTTTTGGACTGTGGGAGAAAACCGGAGAACCCGGAAGAAACTCCACCTCCACCCACTAAGCCACCCTGGAAAAAATCTGATTTAATAAAAATAAAAATCGGATAACGACACTAATTGCCATATATGGCAATCACACAAATAAGGGTGTGCTGAGACACCATGGCAACCACCAGCAAGCACTGTTTGCATAAAACAGACCTCTTGACCGGAAGAGTGGACTAATAAGACTAATGTCTTATTTAAAGCACATGTAAACAACTAAATTACATTTAAGCTTATTGACGCATGATCGACTCTGTGAGCTTCTCAGGTGTCGGGGAGTCTCTGGCAATGTGAGCGAAAAATGTGAGAGAGATAATTACCTGTTTAAAAAAGCAGGGGTGATATCCCCCCCGTCCCTCATCTCTGCAATGTCCTCGCTTAAAAGGCCAAAGGTTACAGAGACACTACAGCATGTTATAACCTCAGTATAGCACGGGTCATCACTTTGCATAGTCGATATGCCAGGTCCCATATCCAGTTCCTTTACTCTCAATGAGAACATCTCCAGACAGTTCAAGCCCAACTAATTTATTTATGGAGCGTTTTTTACAATAGTACATCGTCACAAAGCAACTTTACAGAGTTATAAGCTTTTAAACCCCCAAAGAGCAAGCTGAAGAGACAGTGGCAAGGCAAAACTCCCTGTTATGTTGTTATCTTAAGGAAAAAACCTTGTGAGGGCCGAGACTCAGTGACTCAGTTAGTTGCAATGGTTCATTCAGTTTCCTGCAACGTGTCCGCGAGGGTTTCCTCCGGGTTCTCCGGATCAAGTCAATTGAATTCTCAAAATTGCCCCATATAGAGTGTGTACGTATGTGTGAGAGTGTGTCCAGCGATGGATTGGCGACCTGTCCTGGGTGTATCTGCCCAGCGGCCGAGACGTTCTCCCCTGGATGGGCATGGGGAACCCCCCCCCCCCCCGCGACCCTATTAGAGGATAAAGCAGAAGATAATGGATTAATGGATGGTATATTACCACAATGCACACTTTATCACAATGATACTTTATTGTCATATCCAGGACATATAGATATTTGGGATATCGTTCCTACCTCTGTCAGCAATCAACGGCTTCCACCTGCTTTGGTATTTTGCTCATTCTGTTTATTTAGTTTGGCTGTTCCTCATTTACATTTCATTTGTTGTGTGTTTTGCGTCCTGGATCATTGGTTATTTATGTTAATCCATCCCTTCATTATCCATCCATTATCTTCCGCTTTATCCTCTACTAGGGTCTATTAGGGTTCCCCATGCCCATCTAGGGGAGAACGTTTCGGGTGATGGGCAGATACACCCAGGACAGGACGCTAATCTATCACTGGACACACACTCACTCACACAAACACAAATTTGGAGAATTCAATTGAACCCGGAGGAAACCCACGCGGACACGGTGAGAACATGGAAACTCCACCCAGATTGAGATTTGAACCGGGAATCCGTAGCTCTGAGAGGAGAACATGCCAATCACTAAGTCACCGTGACGCCCTCCATTCATTATCTTCTGTTTAATTCTCTACTAGGGTGCCGGCGTGGCATTACCCCATGTCCAGCCAGGGGAGAATGTTTCGTGCTGCTACCCGCAGATTACTAATTGTGTTTCTCGCAACCCTCACCAGGACCACAGGCAAACTGTGACAGAAGCTGACATCTGCTGCAGTATTTCTGGTCGCTTAGCTTAGCTTCATCTAGCTTTCGCTCTTGTTAGTTAGCCTTTACGGCTGGCTCAGGACCACCACTTTTTGGGATGCTCCTCTCCATTTAAGCGCCCCTTTGGGAACATTTGACAGGAACATTTTTATGGAGAGCAGAAATCTTGAAAACTATTTAAAGTTACAGTTTATTTTTTGAAAATGACCCAGGGGCAAAGAAATCTGAATGTTTTGATTTGTTATTGTTACTATTGTGGAAAAGCATCGTTTTTATTAAATTTATCTTTATGTGTTTTTTTTGTGCAGCATGTTCATAGTTCTCCATCCATCCATTATCTTCCACTTTATCCTCTAGTTTCCATGTTCTCCCCGTGTCCGCGTGGGTTTCCTCCGGGTTCTCCGATTTCCTCCCACAGTCCAAAAACATGGATCAAGTCAATTGAGTTCTCCAAATTGCCCCATATAGAGTGTGTTTGTAGTGCGTGTCTGTGTGAGTGAGTGTGTGTCCAGTGATAGATTGGCACCCTGTCCTGGGCGTATCTGCCCAGCGCCCGAAACGTTCTCCCCTGGATGGGCATGGGGAACCCCCCCCGCGACCCTAATAGAGGATAAAGCAGAAGATAATGGATGGATGGACATGTGTCCACGTTCCCGATTGGTTGACATTCAAACATCCCGTCTCTTCCCCGATTACAGACAACACAGGCATCTAATGCCATATTACAAAACATGGAGTCTAACTTTCAACAGTGCGGGACAATGTCTCAATTTGCGGGACGCGTGAAAAGTAACGAAATTGCGGGACATCTGGTCACCCTATTCAAAACTTTAGGAAGGAGGGGAGTATGCAATCAAATTTGCCATGCATGCACAAGCCACCGTGAAAGTGTCCACAGTCCAACTATTGACTCCGGAACCCGTGCACCGTGCTACACCTTTCACATTACTTCGCCCGCAGGTTAACTCCTGCAGCCAGTCATGAATAATTGAGATGCGGCAAAGTTCTGCATTCGAGCGAGACCAATAGCTGTTCCACTGCACCAGCCAAAATGCGTCACTCTGATCGTGACCCTGTGGGAAGACAGGTGGATCACATTCGATGGCCTAAACGGGGAGTGTAAACTGTGTGATGAAGGCTGCGCATAGCTTTGTGCCCGTAACCCGAAGCCCCGCGCTACGTGTCTATGACTGCCAGGCAGCAGGGACTGCACTTCAGACACTATGCGCTGCGATACGCATTTGGAAAGATGCAGGGCAAACCTCAGCTCTCAGAGTCGCTTAAAATAGCTCGAGTGCCATTGCTGTATCATCGCCGGCTCAAAGTAAACCTGTCAGCGGCTCCGCGCCATGTACGAATGGCCGATGGTTCCCAAAATGGAAAAATAAATAAATATAAAATAGATTCTGGCTCGTCCGGACTATTATCAAGATTCAAGATTCAAGAAAGTTGTATTATCATTTGTATCGCATGTGGTACATGAGACGGCTCACGGACCCCGTTTACCCTGTTCGATTAAAGTTAAATTTGAAAAGAAAATAAGATATAAAAATGATATTGATATATAAAATATACAACTATCAATATAACATAAATAATTATATATATATATATATATGACAGCACGGTGGCTTAGTGGTTAGCATGTTCTCCTCTCAGCACTAGGGATTCCCGGTTCGAATCCCCATCTGGGTGGAGTTTCCATGTTCTCCCCGTGTCCGTGTGGGTTTCGTCCGGGTTCTCGAGTTTCCTCCCACAGTCCAAAAACATGGATCAAGTCAAATGAGTTCTCCAAATGGCCCCATGTAGAGTGTGTGTGAGTGAGTGAGTGTGTGCCCAGCGATAGGTTGGCGCCCTGTCCTGGGTGTATCTGCCCAGCACCCGAAACGTTCTCCCCTGAATGGGCATGGGGAACCCCCCCGCGACCCTAATAGACGATAAAGCGGAAGATAATGAAAAAAAAATAAATAAATAAAAAAAAATATATATATATATATATATATATATATATATATATATATATATAATGTATAAGGGCGGCACGGTGGCTTAGTGGTTAACACGTTTGCCTCTCAGTGCTAGGGATTCCCAATCTAGTTCGAATCCCAATCTGGGTGGAGTTTCCATAATCTCCCCGTGTCCGCGTGGGTTTCCTTTGGGTTCTCTGGTTTCCTCCCACAGTCCAAAAACATGGATCAAGGTGAATTGAGTTCTACAAATTGACCCATACAGATTGTGTGCGAGTGTGTCTGTGTGAGTGAGTGTGTGCCCAGTGATAGATTGGCACCCTGTCCTGGATGTATCTGCCCAGTGCCCGAAACGTTCTCCCCTGGATGGACATGGAGCCTATGAACATTTGACCCCAATAGAGGATAAAGAGGAAGATAATGGATTATATATATATATATATATATATATATATAGCAGAAACTATGTAAATGTGTAAAATGAGGTAGAGTGTTTTGGTGGAGAATGATAGGTGAACGTCTGTTTTGTTACCGCAAGTGTTGTTTTGTTGGCCAAAGTAGCAAATGTGATTGACTCGACCCGCTACTCATGGTGGAGAGAAGCGCTCTAGGGGAGGTCATTTGTTTTAAAGGCCTTAATGGAAAGCGTGAAGCAGAGTGGAAACAGTCACATTACAGACCTTATTACCGCCGTGTGGTCTGAACTGCACCACACTTAAGTGGTCTTTCTCTCACCTGGTTACAAAAAGAAACAAATCTCCTATTTCCTCTTGAGTGATGATAAAGGCATGTGTTCTGCGTGGCCTGGAGAACACAAAGCTCAGCACCTTCCATTCGCATGACGCACGATGTGCAGAGATTAATCCATTTAAAAGTTGATGATGGAAGAACATGCTGTGGGGGCAGAGCTGCAATCAACACAGATTTGTACATAAGAGGCGGAGCCAGTGAGGCAGATAACAGGTGAGTATATACCTGAAGCTCATGTATGTGTAGATATGTTCATGGGGGTCAGACATTCACTCACACTATATAGAGGCAATTTTCATTATTTCAATGATTATCTTCCACTTAATCCTTTCCAAGGGTCGTGGGGGGTTCCACATGACCATCCAGGGGAGAACATTTAGGGCACTGGGCAGATACATCCAGGACAGGGTGGCAATCCATAATAGGCACACACTCACTAACACACACATACACTATATACAGGCAATTTTTATTTATTCATTATCTTCTGCTTAATCCTTTTCTAAGGTCGGGGGGGTTCCACATGACCATCCAGGGAGAACGTTTAGTGCGCTGGGCAGATACATCCAGGACAGAGCACCAATCCATAACAGACACACTCATACTAAATAGGGGCAATTCATTAATCCATTAATTATCTTCCTCTTAATCCTTTACATGAGTTGCGGGGTGGGGGGGGTTCCATTCACTCTTTCATTATCTCCCGCTTTATCCTCTATTAGGGTCGCAGTGGGGTTCCCCATGCCCATCCAGGGGAGAACGTTTCGGGCGCTGGGCAGATAGACCCAGGACAGGGCGCCAATCTATCGCTGGGCAGGGGGGGTTCCACATATGTACAAATATCTCGTTTATCATCTCTCTCTCATTTTCTTCGGCTTAATCCTTTACTAGGGTCACGGGGGGGGGGGGAGCAATCCATAATAGGCACGCACACACACACACACTATAAAGAAGCAATTTATATTTATTTATTATATTCTGCTATATCCTCTACTAAGGTCGGGGGTGGTTCCACATGAACATCCAGGGGAGAACATTTAGGGCACTGGGCAGATACATCCAGGACAGGGCACCAATCCATGAAGCACACACTCACTATATATAGAGGCCATTTTCATTTATTCATTACCTTCTAATACTTTACTAAGGTTGGGGGGGGGGGGGTTCCGCATGACCATCCAGGGAGAACATTTTGGGCGCTGAGCAGATCCATTCAGGACAGAGCGCCAATCCATACTAGAAACACACTCACTCATAGTATATAGGGGCAATTTTCCTTTGAGTGGGCAGATACACCCAATTAATCATACACTCTCACACACACTATACAGAAGCATTGTACAGCAGCCAATTCACCTTGAATTCATGTTTTTGGACCCAGAGATGGGGAGAACATGGAAACTCCACTCACATCGGGATTCAAACCTGGATCCCCAGCGCTGGGAGGCAAATGTACTAACCACTAAGCCACCGTGCTGCCCAAATTTGTGAGACTTGAGAACATGCTGCCACTGAAATGTAGGATGTGGAATGATGCTTGAAATAACAGACTGAGTAAAGAAAACGAGGTTTTGAGTCTGGCACATCCTGCCGCTGATCCTCATTGTTTTACATGGTACACATGTTGAGTTGATACATCCTCCACACAGAGCCTGTGCTGGCACAACTTAATCAGCAACAGGAAATAGGTGGGCGGCAATCGGGCTTTTAACATAGTTTTCAAAATTGATGATCAGGGACTAAAATGTTTTGCTTCGGTTGGTGATGAAAAACGCTTTCTCTAAAATGTTACACAAAGCAAGTTATTACAAAAGTAGACAAACAACAGGATTCTGGAACTGTTTTCTTAACCCGAACAACTGATAAAGGAACATTAAGGGAGGAGGTAGTGGAAAATAATCTTTCGTATCTGCCGTCTTAACATTGCATGTACTAATCCTCTGAATCTTCATGGGTGTGTTTTGGGCATAACGTGCAATAAACCAATAAGTGGAAGACTTGCGGTTCCTTTTAAGAACCAGTTGGCACTCTGACTTCGGCGGATTGCTATTTAAGTGGTGCAGCTACCTGGACTCAATACACTGCTCCATGAGGTTCCCCATTTGAGTGCGAATTGAGAACCAACAGAATAGTGTAGACTGTAGATCTGCAAATGCAGTCAGATTTAATAGCGTTCAGTGGTGTTGGACACACATCTGTGTTGACGATTCACCGCCTAACGAGATAGCAACCGATGTCTGGAGAAGTTTTGCAGTCGCCGGGGCAACTTAGTTTTCCATCGCAAAGATAGTGACACCAAAGGTCACTCATTAGGTGTCGCTAATCATTTAGAAAGCGCCACAGCCATCAGGGAGGGAGGGGGTATACTCACTCGCAGTGTCGCTATTTAAACACAGTATTCAAATTCGATTATCCTGATTTTAAGTAATGTAGTAGGAATGATTCATAGTAGTTCTAGGCTAAAGCAATTTTTTTTTATTTTATCAAAAGGGTAGAATAGCCTTTAATATCATGCTTCAAAGGTCCCCAGAACAAGAATTGCCCATTAGTGGTGAAATAAGAGAAAAATAAAATAATTTTTTAGAAAACCACCACAAGTGGGAACAAAAGCACTACAGCCACAGATGAGAATATCAACCACCATGACAAATAGTAGCAACATCAACTCCAATAGCAACAATACTGCTTTTTTTATTTTTTAAAGACAGCAAACACTCCAGTCATGGCCAGAAGCAATAATGGAGATAAAGCAGCAATCAGAACAGAGAGGGGGAAGAGAAAATAAATAAATAAAATTAAATGCAAGTGTGCACAACTGGGTGACAAAGGAGTAGTGGTTAGCATGTTCTCCTCTCAGCTCTGGGAATCAAGGTTCAAATCCCTGATCTGGGTGGAGTGTCCATGTTCTCTCCATGGGTTATCTCTGGGTTCTCCCGTTTCCTCCTAAAATCCAAAAACATGGATTCAAAGTAAATTGGCTCTAAAAATTGTGCCATATAGTGTGAGTGCCCATTCATGGCTTGGCACCCTGTCCTGAGTGTATCTGCCCAATGCCTGAAATACTCACCTGGATGAGCATGGAGAACTCCCTGTGACCCTAGAGGATTAAACAGAAGATAGCTTAAGGGTATGCACAACTTAAAAATTCAGTACTGAACAAAACAGGTTTTATTATTCAGTCAGAGCTTAGAAGCTTGTGTAATAAATAAGGAAAGTCGGGAACGGGGTGGCATTATAAAAAGCTAAGGTTGTTTAATAAAACAGATTTGATATCCTGGGTATGTAGAGGGTGAAAAGGACACTGATCGCTACATAATGAACAGATCTGAAGGGAGAACATCGTTTTGCATTTTCTTTTGGAGGAATTGGATAAGGTTGTGTCTCTGCATACAGAGAAATGAGAATCTCTTATCTAATGCATAAGGCAAAGGTTTGTGTGTGTTGCTTCAACTACCAAGACATGTACCAACACTGTGGAGGTTCATATACTCTGTACAACCAAGAAGCAGCTCAAGATGTCTCACCACCACCACATGGTTTAAGTGGCAGTGATTGGTTGAGAGATTGCATAGAGGAAACTTTAGTGGGAGTGGTTTTATTCTCCTCGTTAAATAAGTTCCATGGGGGGGGGGGTTCCCATGCCCTTAAAAGGGCCATGGGGGGGCACTTCAGGCACTGGGCAGATACACCCAGGACAGGACACCAATCCATCACTGCACACTCACCAAAAACACCACATTATGAGGCAATTTGGAGAATTAAAATGACCTTGATCCATGTTTTTGGACTACATTTACAATTAGTCATTTAGCAGACACTTTTATCCAAAACGACTTACAAATGAGACCACCACAAGTCAGAAGCCATGGAGAAAACCAACTATACTGTAAATTCATCAAACCTGAATGTTATTCGATGCTGCGGCCCCTCCCCCCTTTGGAAAGAAAACTGGAAGAAACCCACATGGACACGGAGAGAACATGGAAACTCCACCCAGATGGGGATTTGAACCGGGAATCCCAGCACCGAGAGGCGAACGCGCTAACCACCAAGCCTCCCTAAACAAGTTACTTTTCCAAAAATAATAAAATTGCGACCAACAGCATGTAAATTAAGGTTGCCAATGTTTGCTGAAAATGTCACCACAAGCCTCGGCCAAAAGAGAGCTAGTCAGATGCGATTGTCAGGAACATCGCAGAACAGGCATCATTTGGGTGGTGGATTGTCAGTTCTGTGGTGACACTGATGTGGTGAGGGTGGGGTTTAGTAGAGTTTCATTTCTGCACCACAATGACACTGCTGGGATAGGAATAATGCCCTCACCCAATAATCCCTACTCTGTGGTGATACTATTGGGGTTCTGAGCATTAGTACAGAGTAAAGGGGACGTACACAGTATGTACTGTAGAACCCAAACAGATGGACTACAGTCTGGAATTGGAGAACTAAAGTCCATCTTCACAGGAAGTGGAACTGAGAACATGGACAAAAAGGAGACCAGTCCAAACTTTTGACTGGTACTGTATTCAGGATATTTCTTTCATTTTACTTTGTGATGACAGTTTAAAGAGCAGAACTCCAGTGACTTGCCCAAAGCCTTGACCCTCAGCCCCAGACACCTGTGGGACTAAAAGGAACTTTAGCTTAAATCTGGTACTTTTCTTATAATATTAATACTTGACCTGGCAAATTCTCTTTGGACCTATTAATGCGGCTCATTTGTCCACATACAGTAAGCCACGTAATGTTGGTCAGTGTCTGAAGTCATCTCTTGCTCTTGTAACTTAATTACTATTTAAAATGCCCACAAATCTGTGCACGCTTATCGATTGGGAACAAACATTTATTTTAAAATTTGCCATTTGCAATTTTTGCATACAAGGCTTTTGCTATGTGAAATTATCTTCTTATAATGAGGACTAGGGTCCCAGGGTTGGAGGCCATCCCCATCCAGGGAAGAATGTTTTGGGCAGATACACCCAGGACAGTGTGCAAATCTGTCATTGGGTACATAATGACACACAGGGGGAATATAGAGCCATCAATTTACCTTGAAACCATGTTTTTAGACTGTGGAAGGAAACCAGAGAACCTGGAGGACATGGGGAGAACATGGAAACTCCACCCAGATTGGGATTTACACCTGGATCCTCAGTGCTGAGAGGAGAATATGTTTAATAATTCATATTTATGATACATGAATTTGTCTTGTTAGTATCCATGCAGTTGAGGTTCTTGACCACAACCATGTGCTGCCATCCCCCCCCCCCTTTTTTTTAAAGTATTTATATGCATTACTGTTCTGTTAACCATCACAACCTCCCCACACATGGTTTTGATTGTATGTTTCATCTGAATATTCAGGTTCGAATCCCAATCGGAGTGGATTTTCCATGTTCTTCCCATGTGGGATTCCTCCAGGTTCTGCGGTTTCCCCCCCACAGTACAAAAACATGGATTCAAGGTAAATTGGCTGCTCCAAATCACCCCATATAGCTTGTGCCCAGTGATAGGTTGGCACCCTGTCAAGGGTGCAGCCGCCAAGGCCCCGAAATGTTTTCCCCTGGACAGGCATGGGGAACCCCTTAAGCAGAAGGTAAGTGTGTCACCAACATTTAATAAAAAAAATAAAAAAAAATAATAAAAAAAAAATAATAAAATTACCAGGTTAGATTACCATGACATTGAAACATTAGGAGGCGGCACAGTGGTTAACACGTTCTCTCAGCCCTGGGGATCCAGGTTAAAATCAAAATCTGGGTTCCCATGTTCTCCCCATGTCCATGCAAGTTTCCTCCAGTCCAAAAACATGAATTCAAGATGAACTGGAACGTGTCTGTGAGTGTGCCCAGTGACCTGTCCTGGGTGGGTCTGCCCAGCACTGATGCATTCTCTCCTGGGTGGGCATGGAGGGGAAACTGCCTCATGCCCCCTCCAAACCTAGTGGAGGATTAAGCAAAAGATAAGGTAATTAGGTTTGACAGTAATTAAAAAAAAAATACTTAATCTATTTAGTATAAAGCCTTGATTTTATTATATGTGCTGAATTGGCATCAAGATGGATGGTTGAGTATATTAAGCTATAAACATGTATGAATACATTTGTCCACAGACACCTTTTAGCCAAAACCCTTGCACACAACTTACAAAACAACCTTAAGAGTTAACGCTGCACTTTTTTTTTTTTTTTTTTTTTTTTTTTTTTTTTTTTTAAAGCGTCTACATTAAGGATTATAAGTCGCATTTTATCCAACATATCCTTTGACGTTGCTGGTAAACAATGGTTAATCTGATTGGCTGTAGTTTAGGCATCATATGGTGATTTTGGTGGACCATCAAGCCCTTTGTAAAGCATTCAGACAAAATTGCTGGGCGTTACATTCTTCCCCATTTCACAAGTTAATGCGGCATTAAAATTTCAACTGTGAACTCAGTACAAAGGGTGGACGATGGGGTTATTTATCAAACTAACACATAACGGTGCGCCCATTATCTACCAAAGATTGCCGGCTGAATCGGGATGAATCACCCAGGTTTAACAAACCTCTCCATGTCCCGGTATCAAGCCTCAGAACAAAGACAATAATGCACTCTGTGACTCTTTCCTACCGTAATGTTTTAAAGAGAGCTGTTATAATAATTGCACACTCTCCTGCCAATTTAAAGGTTTAAGTGTCGACTGTTCTACCCTCCAGTAACATCTCTGAAGGCAGCGGCGAAACATCGTACAAATTCTCACGTTTGAAACTGCCAAAAACGTTTAACGCGCTGACGCACATGCTCAGTGAGGTAGCAGGAAAAATAAAACAGACACCAAATTGCATCCCACTCATTCCCAGGTCCATTACATCTAACAGGTTTTGCAACACATCGGGCCATCGTGAGCACTTTCTGGCCATTACCTCACCATGAATCTTCACTGACCATAAAGTCCATCGCTGATTACACTGCTGCTTGTCATTTACATCATCTCTTCAGGCATTGGAGCTTTGTGTGCTTGGTAAAGACCTGGCTTCTTATCTAGAGCAAGTCAAGGAAACACAGATCCACTGTTCCGTTCGTATCCGTGGTGCGTAACCACCCAAGGCAATTAATCCGTCTCAACCACAACCCCAAGCAAGAAATGGAATTTAAACTTAAACAACCCAGTCTCACTGATGTTAGAGTAAGATTATGACTCACTGAGGTTCTCATTACATCACGTTAACAGTGGCTACAAGACACTGTATTTATTTTTATTTAAATACTCAATAAAAAATTTTTTAAATCTTCATCTTCCACCTAAACCTCTGAGGTTGCAGTAGGTTCTCCCCCATACTCATCCAGAGGAGAACATTTCAGACACTTGGCAGATACACCAGGACAAGGAACCATCACTTGGGCACCAACACAGACACTATATAGGGACAATTATTCATTCATTATCTTCCATTTTTATCCTCTATTAGGGTCATGGGGGAGGTGGGTCCTCAGGCCCATCCAGGGGAGAACATCTCGGGCGCTGGGCAGATACACCAAGGACAGGACACCAATCGATCACTGTGCACACTCACACACAAACATACTATGGGGTAATTTGGAGAATTCAATTGCCCTTGAGCCATGTTTTTGGACTGTGGGAGGAAACCGGAGAACGCGGAGGAAGCCCACACGGACACAGGGAGAACATGGAAACTCCACCCAGATTGGGATTCAAACCAGGAATCCCTAGCGCTGAGAGGAGAACGTGCTAGTACAGGGTAAAGGGGAAGATATTGGATGGATATCCAAAGTGACTTACAAATGAGAGACCACCACAGGTCAGTAGTTCAGGGGAGAAGATTAGAGCAGAGAGAGGGAAAGAAATAAATAAAACTGTAGTATAATCAAACCCGATTATCTAGCCTGTTAACTCTCGATTATCTAGCCTGTTAACTCTGTTTTGGCTCTCCCCAAACCCCCCTCCCTTCCAGCACCAAGTGAACAACCGCAACCTCTTGCACATTTCAGTGTGTAGTTCTAGCCTGGTATCAGCAGTCGGCATTATGTCAATTTAGCTTTTGACCAGGCAAAGTACAAGAGACTTAAAAAGTAAATAAGGGAGAGGGGGGAAAAAACAAATAAATTTTCTTTTTTTTAAAATAAATAATAAATTAAAAAAATAATAAATAAAATAATAATAATAATAATAATAATAATAAATAAATATATATATATATATATATATATATATATATATATATATATATATATATATATATATATAAAATAAATAAATAAAAAAAAATATATATATAAAATTTTATTTAATAAATAAATTTATTTATTTATATATGTGAACATGTACTCATTTCAGGGCACCCACACAACCAACATATGGTGTTAACAATGCAGATGCATGTTAATTGCTCGAAAATGAGCGCAGAACTCCAGAAATGCTGAAATAGTGGAGAGCGAACTAGCTCTCCACTATTTCTGAATTTCCAGAGTTCTGGGGGAAAAAGAAAGAGGGAAGGAGGAGGGAGAGGGGGGGGGGAGAAGAAGGAGAAAAAAAAATAAAAATAAAAAAAAATAAAAAAAAACCCCACACACCTCATGGTTTGCTGTCTCGTTGCAAAATAAAAAAAAGTCAATAAGAAATCTACTGACCTGCTCATGCAGCTGGGTCGACAGCAGTGTAACATGAAAGGGAACGTCTGTCCACACAAGACGTTGAAGCAGCATCGAGTGGATGTGTCTCCAGACCTCCAGGTTCAGAAGACATACTGCTAGATTGCTCCATTTATTTCATAAGGACCTGTGGATTAGACAGCAAACGTTCCGGGATGCAAATCAGAAAGAAGGGGGGAAAAAATAATAATAAAAATGAAATGAAAGTTCAAAAGCCAAACAGGCAGCTGCTGATGCTAAGCTTTAGCCGTACTCTTAAATATTAAATTTCAGAGTCAGCATTTATACACGTAATGCTAAAATTAACTGCAGGCACAACCACAGTTGAAGAGAATCATGGTATCACCTGCATCCAATTATCAGGGCAGAAGACTTTGGGACAAATCAAGGCTAGAGAAAATAAAATAATTTTTTTTTTTTAAATCCCCATCAACTAAGCCATGCATATTTATAACTATTAATGACATACAATGGCAAACAAAGTGCCAACAAAAATGAAGGAAAACCTCATACATTCCTATAGATCAAAAAAAAAAAAATTAAAAATTAAAAAGTGGGCACGGTGGCTTAGTATGTTCTCTTCTCAGCACTAGGGATTCCCAGTTCGAATCCCAATCTAAGTGGAGTTTCCATGTTCTCTCCGTGTCCGCATGGGTTTCCCCCGGGTTCCTCCCACAGTCCAAAAACATGGATCAAGTCAATTGAGTTCTCCAAATTGCCCCATATAGTGTGTGTGTGAGTGAGTGTGTGCCCAGCGATAGATTGGTGTCCTGTCCTGGTGTATCTGCCCAAAATTTAAAAAGTGGGCACAGTGGCTTAGTGGTTTGGCATGTTCTCTCAGCACTAGGGATTCCCGGTTCGAATCCCAATCTGGGTGGGGTTTCCATGTTCTCCCTGTATCCGTGTGGGTTTCCTCCGGGTTCTTCGTTTTCCTCCCACAGTCCAAAAACATGGATCAAGTCAATTGAGTTCTCCAAATTGCCCCATATAGAGTGTGCATGTCTGTGTGCCCAGCAATAGATTGGCACCCTGACCTGTGTGTATCTGCCCAGCACCCGAAACGTTCTCCCCTGGATGGGTATGGGGAACCAACCTGTATAACACCCTAATAGAGGATAAAGCAGAAGATAATGGATGGATATTTAAAAAGCGCAACTGTAAAATATATTTTTAATGTAAAACCAGAACCACGGTACCTGAACAGAGACTCCAGAACCCAACACAAACTGCGGCAACATTAAGATCTCAGTGTAATGAAGATTTTAAATAGAGAAGGTGAGTGAGGGAACTAATTAAGGTAAAGTGGGTGCAGGTGTTAGTACTTGGGAGAGAAAGAAGAAGCTGATGTGGCAAATCACATTACAAGTTCTCTTTAAAACATACTATTAACACACCATCAACACCAGTGTGTTCCATTCCACACCATCAACACCAGTGTGTTCCATTCCACACCATCAACACCAGTTTGTTCCATTCAAGCATTTAGAGTGTTGTGCACAGTCATTAATGAATTAATTAATTAATAAAGCAAAGCAGCTTTGAAACAATGCAAACAAAATCTGCTTTCTTCAGTTTTCTCCTCCCTTTTCTCTAAACACCTGGATTGAAGGTAAATTAGCTGCTCTAAATTGCCCCTAAATAGTGTGTTTGTGTCTGTGTGAGTGAGTGTGTGCCCACTGATGGATTGGCGTCCTGTCCTGGGTGTATCTGGCCAGCGCCCAAAACGTTCTCCCCTGGATGGGCATGAGGAACCCCCCCACCCCTCAACCACACACCTAGTAGAGGATTAAGGGGAAGATAAATGATGAATAATGGGATGATATATATATAAAAATCATCATATCATCATACGTTTGCCTCTCAGCACTAGGGATTCCCGGTTCGAATCCCCATCTGAGTGGAGTTTCCATGTTCTCCCCGTGTCCGCGTGGGTTTCCTCCGAGTTCTCCGATTTCCTCCCACAGTCCAAAAACATGGATCAAATCAATTGAGTTCTCCAAATTGCCCCATTTAGAGTGTGCATGTCTGTGTGAGGGAGTGAGTGAGTGTGTGCCCAGCAATAGATTGGCGCCCTGTCCTGGGTGTATCTGCCCAGCGCCCGAAACGTTCTCCCCTGGATGGGCATGGGGAACCTCCCCACGACCCTAATAAAGGATAAAGCAGAAGATAATGGATGGATGGATATATATATAATTTTATTGCAAGTAATATATCAACCTTTTAGGGCGGCTTAGTGGTTTGGCATGTTCTCCTCTCAGTACTGGGGGTTCCCGGTTCGAATCCCAATCTGGGTGGAGTTTCCATGTTCTCCCCGTGTCCGCGTGGGTTTCCTCCGGGTTCTCCGGTTTCCTCCCACAGTCCAAAAACATGGATCAAGTCAATTGAATTTTCCAAATTGCCCCATATAGAGTGTGTCTGTGTGAGTGAGTGTGTGTCCAGCGATAGATTGGAGTCCTGTCCTGGGAGTATCTGCCCAGCGCAGATATTCTGTACACAAGCTGGGACATTAGGACGAAAGCTAAACTATGTTTTATTAGCTAAAAAAGAAAAAAACAGGGTCACACACATATTGTTTAAGTATGTTGCCAAAGTTTTTTTTTTTTTTTTTTTTTTTTCGGAAAAACACACTAAAAGGTTGATATCCATCCATCCATTATCTTCCGCTTTATCCTCTACTAGGGTCGCGGGGGGGGGGTCCCCATGCCCATCCAGGGGAGAACGTTTCAGGCGCTGGGCAGATACACCCAGGACAGGACACCAATCGACCACTGGACACACACTCACTCACACAGACACACTCTATATGGGGCAATTTGGAGAATTCAATTGACTTGATCCATGTTTTTGGACTGTGGGAGGAAACCGGAGAACCCGGAGGAAACCCACACAGACACGGAGAGAACATGGAAACTCCACCCAAATGGGGATTCGAACCGGGAATCCCCAGTGCTGAGAGGCAAACGTGCTAACCACTAAGCCACCGTGCCGCCCCGGCATCTATTTATATTAATGTAAAATCCTTTCCACTGGGTTATGACAGATTCTATGTATGCGACTGATATATAGCATTTGCTTCACTCCCATGTCGGTATGTTTGTACTCCTGTGAGTATCAATGTGTATTAGCGCCCTGCTAATGAGGTGCACGGAGGTGATGAAGCATAACATACAGCATAACATATTAAAGAACGTTAAAGCGTGAGAGTTGCCTCCGGAGACAGACGCTGACGTCGTTCCTCTGATCGGCGCAGTTTTGTTTGGATTCGAGACAAAACCAGGGGTGGTAACAGAGAAGTGTCAATCTTTACATGGGGTGGAACTGTTCACTCAAGTCGTTGCATCATGTAATGGCAACAGACCTGGGATACAAACTCAGGCTTACACTTTAACTTTAGATTTCTATTAAATTTATATTTAAATGTCAGCAATTAGCTTTGTTTTCACTAACGCTGCAAATCTATTTTGTCCACAATACTTTAAAACAGAAGAATTGGTCCTCGAGATATATATACAGTTACGTTTAGTCATTTACAAGTCGGCACGGTGGCTTAGTGGTTACCATGTTCTCCTCTCAGCGATGGGATTCCAGGTTGGAATCCCAATCTGGGTGGAGTTTCCATGTTCTCCCCGTGTCCGCATGGGTGTCCCCCGGGTTCTCCGGTTACCTCCCACAGTCCAAAAACATGGATCAAGTCAATTGAATTCTCCAAATTGCCCCATATAGAGTGTGTGTGTGAGTGAGTGTGAGTCTGCCCAGCACGGGAAACGTTCTCCCCTGGATAGGCATGGGAACCCCCCGCGACCCTAGTAGAGAATAAAGCGGAAGATAATGGATGGATGGAAGATGTAGATGTATTGGTTGGGAGAAATGATGGCATTTCAATAGTAATGGAAATTGGAAAATTGGGTTCTCCGGTTTCCTCCCACAGTCCAAAAACATGGATCAAGTCAATTGAATTCTCCAAATTGCCCCATATAGAGTGTGTCTGTGTGAGTGAGTGTGTGTCCAGAGATAGATTGGCGTCCTGTCTTGGGTGTATCTGCCCAATGCCCGAGACGTTCTCCCCTGGATGGGCATGGGGAACCCCCCTCCTCACGACCATAATAGAGGATAAAGCGGAAGATAATGGATGGATGGACTTACAAGTCAGTAGTTACCAAGAAACCAGCAACACTGTAGAATTATCAAACCTGATCATTATCCTGTCCGGCTTTTTATAATTTTTTATTGTTTAATTTATTCCTTTATTTTTATATCAGGTGTTTGAGGAAGAGATGTGTTTTGAGGTTTTTTTTAAATGCTAAGTGACTTACAGACATGGTTCCACCATTTATCCATCCATCCATTATCTTCCGCTTTTTCCTGTAATAGGGTTGCAGGGGGGTTTCCCATGCCCATCCAGGGGAGAACATTTCGAGCACTGAGCAATACACCTGGGACAAGATGCCAATCTATCACTGGGCACACACTCACACACAAAAACACACTCTATATGGGGCAATTTGGAGAACTCAATTGACCTTGTTCCGGAGGAAACCCACATGGACACAGGGAGAACATGGAAACTCCACCCAGCTTGGGAATCCCTAGCGCTGAGAGGAGAACATGCTGACCACTAATCCACCATGCCACCCATTATGAGACGATCTGTTTTTGCCAAATTTATTTTGAGGTGGCAGGCTCACACACACTGAGTGAGGTAAGCATTTGGGGTTAGATGCCCTGCCCAATAACTGAGAATCAAACTGGGGATTTTCAGATCACAGGTTGGTTCCAGAATCCTATGATAGATAGAAGATAGAGCTAAAGAAGCAAAAAAAAAAACACAGCTGAACGAGTGGGCAGCCATCACTTTGCAGAATGGACCTGAATGGAAGACGGTGGACAGTGCTCTCAGAAAAAAAAGACAAATTACAGCTCCCACAAAAAATGTCCCTATTATGCATAATTAAGGCTATTAAAAAGAAACAATCTATTCCTTTCAATCGATTTCCTTTCCTGCTCTAATTATAGTCACTTTTGTAGTTTCACACTAAAATACAGCCTTCTACTTTTACATAAAAAATAAGCATGTTAATAAAAATAATGTTATAGATATATTATAATATATATATAAATATAATATAATATAATATAATATAATATAATATAATATAATATAATATAATATAGGCGGCACGGTGGTTAAGTGGTTGGCACGTTCGCCTCTCAACACTGGGGATCTAGGTTTGAATCCCAATGTGGGTGGAGTTTCCATGTTCTCCCCGTGTCCGCGTGGGTTTCCTCCGGGTTCTCCGGTTTCCTCCCACAGTCCAAAAACATCAAGTCAATTGAATTCTCAAAATTGCCCCATATAGAGTGTGTCTGTGTGAGTGAGTGTGTGCCCAGCGATGGATTGGCGCCCTGTCCTGGGTCTTTCTGCCCAGCGCCCGAGACGTTCTCCCCTGGATGGGCATGGGGAACCCTACCACGACCCTACTAGAGGATAAAGCGGGAGATAATGAATGAATGAATGAATAATATAATATAACTATATTATATTCATTCATTCATTCATTATCTTCCACTTTATCCTATATTAGGGTCGCGGGACACACACACACACACACACACACACACACACACACACACACACTATAAAAGGGCAATTTAGATAGGGGCAATTTAGTCATTATCTTTTGCTTAATCCTCTACTAGGGTCATGGGAAGGGGTGGCTTTCCAATACCCATCCAGAGGGCAGGGACAAGGTGCCATTCAAGGTACCCATTCAATCGCTGGGTACATGGTATAGGGGCAATTTCGCGGGGTGGGGGTGGGGGGATTCAGGCATCCAGGGGAGATAGTTTCAGGCACTAGGAAAATAATATACAACCAGGACAGGGCGCCAATCTATCGCAGGGCACACACTCACTCACACAGACACGAACACTATATATGGGGCAATTTAGATGGGGCAATTTATTCATTATCTTTTGCTTCATTCTCTACTAGGGTCACAGGGGGTCCCCATACCAATCCAGGGGAGGATGTTTCGCACCCAGATTGAGATTTGAACCTGGATCCCCAGCGCTGAGAGGAGAACATGTTTAAATTCACTTAGCTGTGTCCGAACTTTTGCTACAAAGTTTAAAACTCTTGTTTAAAATAAACAGCCAACATGTACATAATGCCCTTACTGTACCCCAGCTTAATACCATTGGGATGAATTGGAATGTTCATCCACCATGTGCTTAAATGCTCAGTAAACAGAACCACTTCCTTTTTCACATAAATGTTCCATACCGTTCTAATAACGTTGTTCCTGCGCCGCTGTAAATCTCACGGAGCACAAAGCTTTGACGGTCTCTCTGGTGATTTTAGAAGTTCAGTTCATTAAAGGTCTTTTTTTTTCTTCATCACTGCAGGATGATTCATATTGATGAAGTTGTAACCCATAAGGAGCTTCCAGGCTTGCAGTGCCGAAGCTGAGAGCTCTCTCATGACCTCCTACTGATACCACACAGCATGATCAAAATAAACTCTGCAGCTAAAAATGTTGATATTAAGTCGCTTCTTATCTTCCTGAGGCAGATAAAAAAAAATCAACTATTCAATTCAACTATTTTATGTTGATTTATGCTCAATATTTTCAGCACGGTGCCTTATTGCACGTTCGCCTCTCAGCACTAAGGATTCCCGGTTCTAATCCCAATCTGGGTGGAGTTTCTATGTTCTCCCTGTGTCCCCATGGGTTTCCTCTGGGTTCTCCGGTTTCCTCCCACAGTTCAAAAACATGGATCAAGGTCAATTGAGTTCTCCAAATTGCACCATATAGAGTGTGTCTGTGTGAGTGTGTCCAGAGATAGATTGCCGTCGTGTCCTGGGTGTATCTGCCCAGCGCCCGAAACATTCTCCCCTGGATGGGCAAGGGGAACCCTCCCCCCCCGACAATTGTAGAGGATAAAGCAGAAGATAATGGATGGATGGATATTATTTCCTTTAAAATGTTACATTTACTCAGATTCAACTTTTGATCTGTGATTTGTGTTTTATTAAGAATAAAATAATGACATTTGACATCGCCACATCATTGCATTCAGTTTTTATTCACAATTTGTTTAGTGTCCCAACATGTTTGGAATCCGGTTTGTAGAAATCGAAATTAAAGTTGACCCACACTCTTCTTCTCCATCCATCCATTATCTTCCGCTTTATCCTCTATTAGGGTCGCGGGGGGTTCCCCATGCCCATCCAGGGAAGAACGTTTCGGGCGCTGGGGAGATACACCCAGGACAGGGCGCCAATCTATCACTGGACACACACTTACTCACACAGACACACTGAATAGGGCAAATTAAACCATTCAATGTGGGAGGAAACTGGAGAAGCTGAAGGAAACCCACGAGGACACGGGGAGAACATGGAAACTCCACCCAGATTGGGATTCGAACCGGGAATCCCTAGTGCTGAGAGGAGAACATGCTAACCACTAAGCCACCGTGCCACCCTACGCTAAAATGTAATGTGTTTAAATGTATCCAGCAGCCAAAAGTCATTTCAACAAGTGTGTGTGTGTGTGTGTGTGTGTGTGTGTGTAGTTCAATCCATCCATCCATCCGTTATCTAGGATAATAGGGTCTAGGGTTGCGAGGGGGGGGGGTTCCCCATGCCCATCCAGGGGAGACCGTTTCGGGAGCTGGGCAGATACACCCAGTACAGGACGCCAATCTATCACTGGACACACACTCACTCACACACACTCTATATGGGGCAATTTGGAGAACTCAATTCACCTTGATCCATGTTTTTGGACTGTGGCAGGAAACCGGATAACCTGTAGGAAACCCACGCGGACACAGGGAGAACATGAAAACTCCAACCAGATTGGGATTTGAACTGGGAATCCCTAGTGCTGAGAGGAGAACATGCCAACCACTAAGCCACCGTGCCACCCCCTCTTCTTCTCATTGGTAAAAAATAAAAAACAGTGGCTCAGCCAGACTTTTAGGTATAAATCTGCATAAATCCGATCAGCACTAGTGCTGCTTTTATTCATCTAGTACCAAGACAGCATATTAAATAAGCCTTGGTACCTTTGTTGGCATTCCTTTTTTTTTTTTTATTAGGTCGCCACGTACCCTTTCTATTCTGTCTTTTACAATATACTCCACGTAAGGACGGTGGAACAGGAAGTCAGATAAAGCACCAACATAAGACTTCAGATAACAGTGGAATGCAATGACATCAATAGGACTTTATGGTCACATTCCATTTTATTGGTGTTAAAGCTTTTACCCTGCTCTGCAGGAGGTCGGGTTTGTTCTTAAAGCAATATTGGGAGCTTTGTCCCATAGGAGGCAAAAGCTAGATCTTTGATTGGTGATTTATTTAGGCACAGATCCAAAGTGACCCTGAATGGCATGTGGCTTGATCCTGGTACAGCTGAAGTTAACAAGCATAGCGTTGTGAAGAGGGTGGCACGCTTGCCTCTTAGCCCTGGGGATCCAGGATTGAATCGCAAGCTGGGTGGAGTTTCCATGCTCTCCACGTGTCCATTGGGTTTCCTGAGGGCTCTCTGCTTGACTCCCACAGTCCAAAAACATGGACTCATCATCTATTACAGTCATGGGGGGGGGGGGGGGGTCCCCCATGTCCAACATTTCAGAGGCTGGAAAGATACACCCAGGACAGGGCGCCAATCCATACTCCTTCACACTCACTCAATAGGGGCAATTTAGAGAAGCCGACTAACCTAAAAATCATATTTTTGGACTGTTCCAGGAAACCGGAGAACTTAACACTAGGAGAACATGGAAACTCCACCCAGATCAGGATTTAAATCTGGATCCCCAGCACTGAAATGCAGTCCTGGGTGTATCTGCCCAGTAGTGGAAACGTTCTCATCTACCACGCCCCCCTTCCAGCGAACCTAGTAGAGGTTTAAGTGGAAGATAATGGATGAATAATATTTTATATGATGGATTTTATGTCAATAGGGCGGCACGGTGGCTTAGTGGTTCGCCTCTAATAGAGGATAAAGCGGAATATAATGGATGGATGGATGGATGGATGGATCATTATCCGATCCTGCACCTCCACCCCCTTTTTATTATTTGTTTTTTTTTGGTTTTGTTTTTTTTTGTTTTTTTTTTTAAATGAGGTGTTTTTTGAAAGAGATGTGTTTTCAGTTGTTTTCTGAAGATGCTATGTGACCCCGCCGTACGGACAGCGTTGGGAAGGTGGTTCCACTATTTTGCAGTGGTGAACGCAATGGGGTGAGAATTAACACCACGGTGAGGTGGAACCAACAGGCGACAATCATCACTAGAGTGAAGTGAACGAGTCGTGAAGTGAACGTGAGTGTGTTTTGGAAATCTAGAGTGAAGGTAAGAGGGGCCAGATTCAGAGATTGTCCTGTAGATCAGAGTCAGTGCCTTGTACTGAATGCAGCAGCTACAGGGAACCAATGGAGAGAGAGGAGAGGAGTCACATGAGTTTGCTTGGGTGGTTGAACATGAGTCAGGCTGCAGTGCTGTGTTATATCATCAGTAATTATTTAGTTATTTTTGTTAAAATACAATTTTTTTCCCTAGTTTCCATGTTCTCCCCGTGTCCGCGTGGGTTTAACTCTGGGTTCTCCGGTTTCCTCCCACAGTCCAAAAACGTGGATCAAGTCAATTGAATTCTCCAAATTGCCCCATATAGAGTGTGTCTGTGTGAGTGAGTGTGTGCCCAGTGATGGATTGGCGCCCTGTCCTGGGTGTATCTGCCCAACGCCCGAAATATGAGGAACCCCCCCGCGACCCTAATATAAGATAAAGCGGAAGATAATGGATGGATGGGTCTTCGCTTTATCCTCTACTAGTCGCTGGGGGGGTTCCCCATACACCCAGGACAGGGCGCCAATCTATCACTGGACACACACTCACTCATACAGACAGACACATACTCTATATTGGTCAATTTGGAGAATTCAATTGACCTTCATCCATGTTTTTGGACTGTGGGAGGAAACCAGAGAAGATGGAAACTCCACCCAGATTGGGATTCGAACCGGGAATCCCCAGTGCTGAGAAGAGAACGTGCTAACCACTAAGCCAACGTGCCATCCCCTCTTATTATGAAACACTTTAAAAAGCCAAATCTATATTTCGATGGCTTTAGTATTTAATGAAGACTAAGTTTGTTCTGTAAGTATCTCAAGGTTTTGCCATCCAGTGTTTAAGAGAGAGCCTACAGAGAACCTAACCCTACGTCACATTAAATCCTCCTCGACATGTTCAGCACTAATGCACCTGGCTCATCTCGCCCTCAGCTATTTTACCCCAAAGGCATTATTAGCATTTTAACTGTTGCATTTTAGGAAATATGAGAGGCGTTCACAGATATGGATTGTTTAGTTAAAAAATCTTCCATCCATCCATTATCTTCTGCTTTATCCTCTATTAGGGTCATGGGGGGGGGGTTCCCCATGCCCATCCAGGGGAGAACTTTTCTGGCGCTGGGCAGATACACCCAGGACAGGGTGCCAATCTATCACTGGGCACACACACACACACACACACAAGCACACTCTTTATGGGGCAATTTGGAGAATTCAATTGACCTTGATCCATGTTTTTGGACTGTGGGAGGAAACCGCAGAACCCGGAGGAAATCCACGAGGACACGGGGAGAACATGGAAACTCAACCCAGATTGGGATTCGAACCGGGAATCCCTAGCGCTGAGAGGAGAACATGCAAAACCACTAAGCCACCGTGCCACCCTAGTTCAAGCATCTTTTCATTCATTCATTATCACCCGCTTTATCCTCTATTAGGGTCGCGGTGGGGTTCCCCATGCCCATCCAGGGGAGAACGTTTCGGGCGCTGGGCAGATAGACCCAGGACAGGGCGCCAATCCATCGCTGGGCACACACTCACTCACACAGACACACTCTATATGGGGCAATTTGGAGAATTCAATTGACTTGATCCATGTTTTTGGACTGTGGGAGGAAACCGGAGAACCCAGAGGAAACCCACGAGGAAACGGGGAGAACATGGAAACTCCACCCAGATTGGGATTCAAACCGGGAATCCCTAGCACTGAGAGGAGAACATGCTAAACCACTAAGCCACCATGCCACCCTAGTTAAAGCATCTTTTCATTCATTCATTATCTCCCACTTTATCCTCTATTAGGGTCGCGGTGGGGTTCCCCATGCCCATCCAGGGGAGAACGTTTCGGGCGCTGGGCAGATAGACCCAGGACAGGGCGCCAATCCATCGCTGGGCACACACTCACTCACACAGACACACTCTATATGGGGCAATTTGGAGAATTCAATTGACTTGATCCATGTTTTTGGACTGTGGGAGGAAACCGGAGAACCTGGAGGAAACCCACGCAGACACGGGGAGAACATGGAAACTCCACCCAGATTGGGATTCGAACCGGGAATCCCTAGTGCTGAGAGGAGAACATGCCAACCACTAAGCCACCGTGCCGCCCTAGTTAAAGCATCTTATTTATTAAAATTCCTCGAAATATCATCCAGCCATTTGTTTGGAATGTTAATTAAAACTTTACAGAGGTGCCATTGTTGAGGAAAACGTGAGTGCGATTACAGCTTGTGAGAAAGTGGAATACAATTATTGATGGTGATAAAGTAAATGGGAAGGGAAATCAGTCTGGGGTTTTAATCGGTGGGTGTCTCTGCAAATCCCTCGGGACGTGGCGAGTTTTGTGTTTGGGGTTCAAATATTGACCGAGTTACGCCTCCAATTTTCCCTCCAATCCAATTTTCCCATTGGAAATGAATGAAGCGGCAGCACGGTGGCTTAGTGGTTAGCACGTTCACCTCTCAGTGCTAGGGATTCCCGGTTCGAATCCCCATCTGGGTTGAGTTTCCATGTTCTCCCAGTGTCCGCGTGGGTTTCCTCCGGGTTCTCCGGTTTCCTCCCACAGTCCAAAAACATGGATCAAGTCAATTGAGTTCTCCAAATTTCCCCATGTAGAGTGTGTTTGTGTGAGTGAGTGTGTGCCCAGTGATAGATTGGCGCCCTGTCCTGGGTGTATCTGCCCAGCGCCCGAAACATTCTCCCCTGGATGGACCCTGATATAGGATAAAGCGGAAGATAATGAATGAATGAATGAATGAATGAAATGAATGAAGCCAAATTTAAAGAGTGATCACGAACATCTGGCTTTGACAGTACAGAATTTTTTTGACACCATCCGGTCCCAATTTTCCAATTTCCATTACTATTGAAATGCCGTTATTTCTCCCAACCATTACATCTACATCTTCCATCCATCCATTATCTCCTGCTTTATCCTCTACTAGGGTCGCGGGGGGGGTTCCCCATGCCCATCCAGGGGAGAACGTTTTGGCTGCTGGGCAGATACACCCAGGACAGCACGCCAATCAATCACTGGGCACACACTCACTCACACACACACTCTATATGGGCAATTTGGAGAATTCAATTCACCTTGATCCATGTTTTTGGACTGTGGGAGGAAACCGGAGAACCCGGACACGGGGAGAACATGGAAACTCCACCCGGTTTGGGATTCGAACCTGGAATCCCTAGCACTGAGAGGAGAACATGCCAACCACTAAGCCACCGTGCCGCCCTACATCTACATCTTGTTTCATCTTATAAATACTCTTGGCATCGCCATAGTTGTCATAGTTGCCAAATCTAACTTTCAAGTCCATTTTTGATGACCTACTTAAAAAGCTTTTAAAATTCCGGTGCGAATCCCAATCTGGGTGGAGTTTCCATGTTCTCCCAGTGTCCCCATGGGCTTCCTCCAACAGACCAAAAACTATGCATCAAGGTCAATTGAATTCTCCAAATTTCCCCAATTTGCCCCAAAAAAGAGTGTGTCTGTGTGAATGTGTGTGTGCCCAATGATAGATTGGTGTCCTGTCCTGGGTGTATCTGCCCAGTACCCGAAACACTCTCCCCAGGATGGGCATGGAGAACCCGACAGCGACCCTAGTAGAGGATCAAGCAGAAGATAATGGATGGATGCATAACATCTAACTATATTTTTATCCATAACTGTTTCACAAACATATTTTTAGACATGGATAATTGCCGGGAGGTAAAAGCCAGCTTAGCGATGACTGACTTGTCTGGGAAAGTGAACTTTATGTAAGATGCAGGCCACTTTGAAGCATCTGAACCGAAGTAGGGCTTGACTTTAGCCTGCCACGAGGCACCATATGAGCTCATGGCAGTACAGTGGACGTAGATGCTGGATGCATAAATGAATGCCAATTGCCATTAAGTTTTGTTTTTGCACTTTTCTACCACTGGAGCAACCAGGACCTCGAGGCATGAAGCAGACCCTATGAATCGCTTACTGCATTACATAAGCCTCTGCTCTGCCATAGCTCGGACCAGAGATAAAGGAAGAAAATGTGTCTAATGGAGAAGGAAGTCGTTAACTCGAGTCCACTAGATAGCCAGAAGAAAACAGTTGCTGTCAAATATGATAAGCGATCAAGCAGGCGCAGTTTGTTGGATAGCACCCGAACATTTTGTGGTGTCTTGTTCAGTGGCGATGTGCTTTCAGCGGCAACCACCTGGAGGAGGGTTTACCACAGATCCAAAGATAGCCATGCTGAAACAAATTGCTGCTAACTGGATTAGTTTTAATGCACCATTCTGCAGAATCAGATTATATCAGACCTGAACATTTCATTTTGTCAGGGAAATAATCACTAATATTACAAATATCTCAATTAGATGATTTTAAAACCCATGATTTATGGTCTAATTTTTATTAAAAATTCATTATCATCTGCTTGATCCTCAACTAGGGCCTCAGGGGGGGTTCCCCATGCCCATGCCAATGTTTCGGGCCAATGTTAAGACCATTTAATTGACCTTGAATCCAAGTTTTTAGACTGTGGGAGGAAACCGGAGAACCTGGAGGAAACCCACATGAACACGGGGAGAACATGGAAACTCCACCCAGATTGGGGTTCGAACCAGGATCCCCAGTGTTAGGAGGCCAAAGTGCTATCCACTATATTTAGGGCACTGGGAAGATACACCCAGAACAGGGCGCCAATCAATGGCACACTCACTCATACACACAGACACAAGCACACACCACATAGGGGCAATTTAGAGCATTCATTTTACCTTGAGCGGCACGGTGGCTTAGTGGTTAGCACGTTCGCCTCTCAGCACTAGGGATTCCCGGTTCGAATCCCCATCTGGGTGGAGTTTCCATGTTCACCCCGTGTCCGCGTGGGTTTCCTCCGGGTTCTCCGGTTTCCTCCCACAGTCCAAAAACATGAATTAAGTCAATTGAGTTCTCCAAATTGCCCCATGTAGAGTGTGTATGTGCCCAGCGATAGATTGGCACCCTGTCCTGGGTCTATATGCCCAGCGCCCCGAAACGTTCTCCCCTGGATGGGCATGGGGAACCCCACCACGACCCTAGTATAGGATAAAGCGGAAGATAATGAATGAATGAATTTACCTTGAATCCATGTTTTTGGACTGTGGTTGGGAAAAAAAACAGGGAAACGTGCTAACCACTAATCCATGGGGCAATTTGGAGCAACCAGTTGTAGAGGGAATGGAAAAAGATGTTTTTGGACTGTGGGAGGAAACCGGAGAACCTGGAGGAAACCCACATGAACACGGGGAGAACATGGAAACTCCACCCAGATTGGGATTCAAACCGGGATCTCCAGTGTTAGGAGGCCAAAGTGCTAACCACTATGTTTAGGGCACTGGGAGGATACACCCAGAACAGGGCGCCAATCAATGGCACACTCACTCACACACACAGACACAAGCACACACTACATAGGGGCAATTTAGAGCATTCAGTTTACCTTGAATCCATGTTTTTGGACTGTGGTTGGGAAAAAAAAAACAGGGAAACGTGCTAACCACTAATCCAAGGGGCAATTTGGAGCAACCAGTTGTAGAGGGAATGGAAAAAACCCATAGAAATTCCACATGGACACGGCGAGAATATGGAACCTCCACCCAGATCAAACCTGGAACCCCAGCACAGATGTACTAACCATTACATCACTGTGCCGCCCTAAATATTTAGGTTTAAATCCTCCTTAGACATTGCATTGATATTTAGTCATTTCACTCATAGCATGCATAACCACAGAGTGACAGAATTTTTTCTTCAGCATCTTCTGACCAATCGGGTCAAGAATAAAAAATGTCACTGAGCTCTTCTGTCATAGTGAGGTCTAAATGCATGCTCTGCTGCTTTTCAGGAGCAGTTGTGACAGGCTGTCCAGTGTAGACTTGTATACTCCATGGTGAGCTGCTGCATTACAAATCATCTTGAATTGTATGCTATACATGGATATTTAATAAATATGATTTGTTAAAATGAAGGGAAAAAAGCCCTGATGTAGTGTGTGTGTGTGTGTGTGTGTGTGTGTGTGTGTGTGTGTGTTTGTCTATAAATAAATTAACACCCTGCCCAGATAGCTGATAGTATGTGTATATGTTGTTTATGGATGGGACCATCCATCCATCCATTATCTTCCACTTTATCCTCTATTAGGGTCGTGTGGGGGGGGGGTTCCCCATGCCCATCCAGGGGAGAACGTTTCGGGCGCTGGTCAGATACACCCAGGACAGGACGCCAATCTATCACTGGTCACACACTCACTCACACAAACACACACACACTCTATATGGGGCAATTTGGAGAATTCAATTGACCTTGGTCCATGTTTTTGGACGGTGGGAGGAAACCGGAGAACCTGGAGGAAACCCACGTGGACACGGGGAGAACATGGAAACTCCACCCAGATTGGGATTCGAACCGGGAATCCTTTATGCTGAGAGGAGAACATGTCAACCACTAAATCACCGTTCCTCCCACAGTCCAAAAACATGGATCAAGTCAATTGAGTTCTCCAAATTGCCCCATATAGAGTGTGTCTTTGTGAGTGAGTGTGTGTTCAGTGATCGATTAGTGTCCTGTCCTGGGTGTATCAGGCCAGCGCCCGAAACGTTCTCCCCTGGGTGGGCATGGGGAACCCCCCCCTCCCCCGCGACCCTAATAGAGGATAAAGCAGAAGATAATGGATGGGTTGACGGTCATCACTGCCTACTTTCCTGTTTGGAGGTGAATCTCTATATAATCAGCTAAAACTTAATAGATCCGTCATACCTTTCATCGTCCCACTCAGCGCATCATGATGTTCTCCTCCCTCCAAACTGTATGCAAATCGCTCACTAATTATAAATCTCTCTACGGCAGCACAACAGCCAATTTCTTGGGGCCTGTTCATTTGCCTAATGTCATTATTTTGTTATAGGAAATTAGAAACTCTATAGACAAGCAGTTAACGCAGGAATCAGGAAGCATCGAGTTCTGTCCTTGATGAACAAACTAATGTAATTTGCCGTAATCAAATCAGTGCATGGCTCTGTTCTTCAGGAAGAGGTGAATTAAACCCGTCCGTGCTTCTCTGACGGGCATAACAAGCCTCTGAAAATTTCTATTTGCATGTACAAGATTACACAAGCCCCGGGTCAAAGTGCTGTTCACAGGAGATATGAGGGCCCTCGTGATGGAAATAAGAACTCTTATGCAGAAAACAGCCATATAAACCCTTCACACAAGAGTAAATCAGTGTGTCCTCTAATGGCATGCTTATTATAACCCACTTCTCACACGGTCACCCACCACCTCTCCCCCCCACCCCTGAAAAATAACATAAAATGTCAACAAATCATCTAAGACAGACTTTTTTCGACCGTTGAAGAAATTTTAAGTAATGAAATGTATAGCTCAGCCTGTCTTATTATCTTGACCTCTCAATCCTGTAATAGGGTCGTGATGGGGTTCCCATGCCAATCCAGGGGACTGTAGGAGGAAACTGGAAACCAGAGAGAACCCACAGGGAGAACATTCCCATTTCCTTCCAGTGGAGACCTTTTCGAGCGCAGGGCAGATACATGAGGGCAGGGCGCCAATCCATTGACACACACTTACTCACACACACACACACACACACGTCATACGGGCAATTTAGATTTAAATTTGTGGGAAGACTGTGGGAAGAAATTGGAAACACAGAGAGAACCAACAGGGAAAACATGGAAACTCCACCCAGATCGAGATTCGAACCTGAATCTCCAATGCTGAGAGGCGACCCATTACACCACCCTGCCTTCATGTTCACACACACACACATATACACATATATATATATATATATATATATATATGGCGGCACGGTGGCTTAGTGGTTAGCACATTCGCCTCTCAGCGCTAGGGGTTCCCGGTTCGAATCCCTATCTGGGTGGAGTTTCCATGTTCTTCCCGTGTCTGCGTGGGTTTCCTCCGGGTTCTCCGGTTTCCTCCCACAGTCCAAAAACATGGATCAAGTCAATTGAATTCTCCAAATTGCCCCATATCGAGTGTGTGTGTGAGTGAGTGTGTGCCCAGCGATGGATTGGCGCCCTGTCCTGGGTGTATCTGCCCAGCGCCCGAAACGTTCTCCCCTGGATGGGCATGGGGAACCCCACTGCGACCCTACTACAGGATAAAGTGGGAGATAATGAATGAATATATATATATGTATATATATATATATATGATCACATATAACAACTAATAGTCTTCCATGACCCACTTGACAGAGTCGTACACTCTCTGTTTTGCCTCTCACACGAAAGCAGACATTTTTTTTCACCTAAAAAAAGATGAGAACAACATCAAAACACTATTAAAGCAGTGTTAGTACCTGCAAATAATGTTTGTACAATAACCAACCTGGACATTGTCTTACAAATAACGGCATCATCAACACCGAAATCTTATCTGGAACATGGACAGAACTGTTCAGCCAGAAACATGTTATTCCTCTAAATACGACACTTAGGTAAAGTCCAGATCTACTGAATTTTTATTTCCATGTCAGACACGCAGCCAATGGCCAATATTTACATTTTCTACAGTGAAAAATGTACCAATTAAGCTCGTGAGTGACTCCAGATGCCCTCCGGCTATCCAGCTGTCATTAGAAAACATTGGCTACCTACCAAATCGCCTGAAGTACAAGTTTAAAGATTTTCTACTTTTAAGCACTGTTTCAAAATACTCCTACTTCAAATTTTTAATTATATAGATTATGAGTAACTGAACAGTATGAGGCAGCATGGCGGCTTAGTGGTTAGCATGTTCGCCTGTCAGATTCTCTGATAGACGACTATGGAACCTCTAGGTTTGTTTAAAGACCGCCAAGTTTGACTACGAACCTCTAGGTTTGACTATGAACCTCTAGGTTTGACTACGAACCTCTAGGTTTGACTATGAACCTCTAGGTTTGACTACAAACCTCTAGGTTTGTTTACAGACCTCTAGACTCGACTATGGAATCTCTAGGTTTGCTTACAGACCACCAAGTTTAACTACAAACCTTTAAGTTTGTTAACAGACCTCCAAGTTTGACTATGAACCTCTAGGTTTGTTTACAGACCTCTAGAATTGACTATGGAAACTCTAGGTTTGTTTACAGACTACCAAGATTGACTACAAAGATTCAAGTTGGTTAACAGACCTCCAAGTTTGACTACAAAGCTCTAGGTTTGTTTACAAACCTCTAGAATCGTCTATGGAATCTCTAGGTTTGCTTACAGACCACCAAGTTTAACTACAAACCTTTAAGTTTGTTAACAGACCTCCAAGTTTGACTATGAACCTCTAGGTTTGTTTACAAACCTCTAGAATCGACTATGGAATCTCTAGGTTTGTTTACAGACCGCCAAGTTTAACTATGAACCTCTAGATTTGACTACGAACCTTTAAGTTTGACAACAAACTTCTAAGTGTGACCCCGAACCTCTAAGTTTGACTACGAACCTCTAAGATTGCCCACGAACCTCTAAGTTTGACCACGAACCTCTAAGTTTGACCACGAACCTCTAAGTTTGACCACGAACCTCTAAGTGTGACCACGAACCTCTAAGTTTGACTACGAACCTCTAAGATTGCCCACGAACCTCTAAGTTTGATTACGAACCTCTTAGTTTGACCACGAACCTCTAAGTTTGACCACGAACCTCTAAGTTTGACCACAAACCTCTAAGTTTGACCACGAACCTCTAAGTTTGACTAGGAACCTCTAAGTTTGACTAGGAACCTCTAAGTTTGACTAGGAACCTCTAAGTTTGACCACGAACCTCTAAGTTTGACCACGAACCTCTAAGTTTGACTACAAACCTCTAAGTTTGACTACAAATTTCTAAGTGTGACCACGAACCTCTAAGTTTGACTGAGAACAAACTTCTAAGTGTGACCACGAACCTCTAAGTTTGACTACGAACCTCTAAGTTTGACAACAAACTTCTAAGTGTGACCACGAACCTCTAAGTTTGACTACGAACCTCTAAGATTGCCCACGAACCTCTAAGTTTGATTACGAACCTCTAAGTTTGACCACAAACCTCTAAGTTTGACCACAAACCTCTAAGTTTGACCACAAACCTCTAAGTTTGACCACGAACCTCTAAGTTTGACTACGAACCTCTAAGTTTGACTACGAACTTCTAAGTGTGACCACGAACCTCTAAGTTTGACTACGAACCTCTAAGTTTGACTACGAACCTCTAATTTTCACTACGAACCTCTAAGTTTGACTCCAAAACTCTAAGTTTGACCACGAAACTCTAAGTTTGACTACGAACCTCTAAGTTTGACCACAAACCTCTAAGTTTGACCACAAACCTCTAAGTTTGACTACAAACCTCTAAGTTTGACTAGAAACCTCTAAGTTTGACTGCCCTGGGGCTCCAGTCTGGAATCCCGATCTGGGTGGAGTTTCCATGTTCTCCCTGTGATCATATGAGTTTTCTCCAGGTTCTCTGGTTTCCTTCCAAAGTTGGAAACTTGTATGGGTTGCCTGCTGTTAATTGCCTTCAGGTGTGTGTGGGTGAGTGTGTGTCCGACCTGTCCTGCGTGTATTTGCCCAGCACCCAACTCCTCTGGATGGTTATAGGAGAAGCAAACAGAAGATAATGAGATATACAGGTTTATATTGTAAAGCATGTCAAGCGAAGCTTTAAAAAGTCAAAGATCTAAGCTGGATTGTTGTAATTGTAAAAAATTGTAAAAAGTGAACACACAGTTTCAATACCATGGGGTTTTTATGACATCCAGATACTGTAAGCTGATCCACTGCCAAACTATGCGCCAAGAGAAAGCTGTTGGCATGAGAAAATAGGAAGTGGGCTGACACCCAAACCTGATTCCCTGACACTTATGTTTACAGGGAAATCTGTTTAAGCTCTGCATAGCTCTGGGGTTCTATTTCGGTTGCTGTAAAGTTTAAAAGTGCATCGTAGGAATACCGGTGAGATACAAAGGTGGAAATGCATCTACAGCTTCAACCCCACAGTTCGGAGTTAGCATAACCATAACATTCCACTTTAACCAAACAAGCAATGTATAAAAAAAATAATAATAATTTCAAAAACCACCCCTATATCATTTTAAATGACTTTATCCTAAATTAATTCTGCTTGTGTGCCCAGCGATGGATTGGCGCCCTGTCCTGGGTCTATCTGCCCAGCGCCTGAGATGTTCTCCCCTGGATGGGCATGGGGAACCCCACCGCGACCCTAATAGAGGATAAAGCGGAAGATAATGAATGAATGAATGAATGAATGAATGAATTCTGCTTGTGAAGTATAAAATTTAGTAGAAAATGGGCAATTTATCTGTAGAAAATGTATTAATTACCACTAATTAGTTAATTAATTGGTAATTTTAATTAAATTGATTCATGTGTTGTCATTGACGATGACAATTGTGCAATGTTTCAGTTTAATCGGATAACGGTAAGTGGATGAAATAGCATTTATCTTTATCAGACACACAAAATACTAATGATAATAAATAAGTAATTAATAATAATAATAATAATAATAATTGTCCAGCGATGGATTGGCGCCCTGTCCTGGGTCTATCTGCCCAGCGCCCGAAACGTTCTCCCCTGGATGGGCATGGGGAACCCCACCGCGACCCTAATAGAGGATAAAGTGGGTGATAATGAATGCATGAATAATAATAATAGGGCGGCACAGTGGCTTAGTGGTTGGCATGTTCTCCCCTCAGCGCTAGGGATTCCCGGTTCTATTCCCAATCTGGGTGGAGTTTCCATGTTCTCCCCCGTGTCCACGTGGGTTTCCTTGGTTTCCCACAGTCCGTGGTTTCCTGGGTTTCCACAGTCCAAAAACATGGATCAAGTCAATTGAATTCTCCAAATTGCCCCATATAGAGTGTGTCTGTGTGAGTGAGTGTGTGCTCATGGGAATCCCCCCCACCAGCCCCCGCACGACCCTAGTAGAGGATAAAGCGGAAGATAATGGATAACAATAATAATAATAATAATTAAATTTAAAATGGGTGAAATGTCTTCGAAATGTTTAAAACATTTAAAAGGTACCTTAATTTTTTTTTGTTGTTGTTTGTTAAATATTTTATGCATCTTGTGCTGTAGCTTAGCTTTACATTTGGTCATTTAGTAAATGCATTTTGCTAAAAAAAAAAAAATAATAATAAATAAATAAATAAATAAAATTAAAAAAAAAAAAATATATATATATATATATATATATATATATATATATATATATATTTTTTTTTTTTTTTTTTTTTTTTTTTTTTTTTGTATTTGTAGTCAAACTTGGAGGTTCGTAGTCAAACTTGCAAAATGCAAAATGCTTATTTTTTAAGCAGATGACAATTACTGGATGAAATCTGGATTTTTATTGGACTGACAGTCTTGCAGGATGTGTTCAATGGACTTCTATAGTTTTCCAATTGCTACTACAGTATATTTTTATATAAATTTTATAATAAATCTGTTATATTTAAATTGTTTTATTATATTTTATTATATTTCTCTTTTTTTTCTTTTTTTTTATTCTACTGAAACACAATTTATATTTCATATACCACATGTTATGTAAATGACAATAAAGTCTCCTTGAATCCTTGTTAGAGTGTTTCCAATTGTTAAATAAGATCACCTGATCATCACACAATCTGGACATTAGTGTCCTACACTGTTGATGCTGCCGGCCTCTCATGGAGGATGAGTCCCCCACTGAGTCTTGGTCCTCCCAAAGATTCCTTCCTTAAAATATCAACCTAACAGGAAGTTTTTTCTTGCTGCTCTAAATTGTCCCTATAGTCTGTGTGTCTCCAGGGGGTCGAGGGTGAGGGTTGTGTCAGGAAGGGCATCCGGCGTAAAACACTGTTTTTTTTGTTTACAAACCTTGAGGAAGACCGTGTTTCCATGTTCTCCCAGTGTCTGCATGAGTTTCCTCTGGGTTCTCCAGTTTCTTCCCACAGTCCGAAAAATGGAGCAAGGTCAATTGAATGCTTCAAATTGCCCCATATAGAGTGTGTGTGTCTGTGTGTGAAAGAGTGTGCCCAGCGATAGATTGGCACCCTGTCCTGGATGTATCTGGGTGCTCAGCGCCTGAAACGTTGTCCCCTGGATGGGCATGGGGAACCCCCCCCAGCAATAGATTGGCGCATTGTTCTGGGTGTATCTGCCCAGCGCCCCAAATGTTTTCCCCTGGATGGGCATAGGGAACCCCCCCCCCACCAAGCAATAGATTGGCGCCCTTTTCTGGGTGTATCTGCCCAGCGCCCCAAACGTTCTCCCCTGGATGGGCATGGAGAAACCCCAAACAATTATGTAATTTTTTTGTAAATGCAAATAAGCATCTGCCAGACCAACACATACTCAGCTGTCATTCATGACATGTGAAAAACCAGAAGAGGCTCCAGCAGGATGGCTCTGCTCAGCGGCGGGGCTTTGAAGCCGTCGAACCCTCACAAGCAGCTTTCAGATTTTACTTTTAATGAATCCAATTCCAGCCGTGATACCACCCACTGCAAGCTCCTGCACTGAATTAGCTCGCCGCGAAGTGTTCGGGGTTCAACCACGTTACACGCTTGCCCCATCTCTGCTCTGATTTGATCAAACGCAGCTTTGAATGAGCCCCGAGATGCAAACGGTGACTCGTCAGTCGCTCAGGCGACAAAGACAGGCTGCAACTCTGTTTATCAGCCATATTGTCTGCTGACAGTGAGCGAGAGAAAGAGAGGAAATGCCTGTCAGTGAGTCACTTCAAAAAATGACAACTGGCAGAGAGGCCACTTCGGTCGAGGGAAGGCAAAATCAGGAAATGAGTTGCAGAACCTCAGATCCATATTATTGGTGACCTTATAGACTATTGAGGTCAATACTGCAAATATCTGCATGACACAAATACAGGTACATCGATATGCATAGTCTCTCTCTCTTTCTCTCTCACAGGTCAACAAATTAGCAAAACACAAAAAATACGCTCAAGAACGATATTATTGTAATGTGTCGGAACAAAACCGAAAACCATAAGAGACAAATAAGTTTGTAGTTTCTTAAAAGATGCTAAGCAGATGCCAAGTTTGACTACGAACCTCTAGGTTTGTTTACAGACCTCTAGAACCAACAATGAAGTCCCTAGGTTTGTTTAAAGACCTCTAGAACCAACAATGAAGTCCCTAGGTTTGTTTACAGACCACTAAGTTTGACTACGAACCTCCAAGTTTGAATACAATCCTCTAGGTTTGTTTACAGTCCTCTAGAATCAACTATGAGGTCTCTAGGTTTTTTTACAGACCACTAAGTTTGATTATGAAACTCTAGGTTTGTTTACAGAACTCTAGAATCAACTATAAAATCTCTAGGTTTATTTAGCAATGGCCAAGTTTGACTACGAACCTCTAGCTTCAACTATGAAACTGCTAGGTTTATTTACAGACCTCTAGAATCAACTATGAAGTCTCTAGGTTTGTTTACAGACCACTAAGTTTGACTACGAACCTTCAAGTTTGACTACGATCCTCTAGATTTTACAGACCCCTAGAATCAACTTTGAGGCTCTCTAGGTTTGTTGACAGACCTCTAGAATCAACTATAAAATCTCTAGGTTTGTTTAGCAACGGCCAAGTTTGACTACGAACCTCTAGCTTCAATTATGAAACTTCTAGGTTTATTTACAGACAACTAAGTTTGACTACGATCCTCTAGGTTTGTTTACAGACCCCTAGAATCAACTATGAAGTCTCTAGGTTTGTTTTACAGACCACTAAGTTTGACTACGAACCTCTAAGTTTGATTACAGACATCTAGAATTAACTATAAAATTAGGTTTTTTAAAAAAGGTTTGTTTAGCAACGGCCAAGTTTGACTACGAACCTCGAGCTTCAACTATGAAACTGCTAGGTTTATTTACAGACCACTAGGTTCGACTATGAACCCCTAGGTTCAACTATAAAAGCGCTAGGTCACCTTACAAGACCACCAATTTGACTACCAACCTCCAAGTTTGACTGCAAACCTCTAGGTTTGATTACAGACCTCTAGAATCAACTATAAAATCTCTAGGTTTGTTTACAGACCATAAGTTTAATCACAAACCTCTAGTTTCAACTATGAAACCGCAAGGTTTGTTTACAGACCACTAAGTTTAACTACAAACCTCTAGGTTCAACTATGAAACAGTTAGGTTAGTTTACAGACCACCAAATTTGACTACAAACCTCCAAGTTTGACTACGAACCTCTAATTTTGTTTACAGACCTCAAGAATCAACTATAAAATCTCTAGGTTTGTTTGCCAAGTTTGACTACGAATCTCTAGCTTCAACTATGAAACTGCTAGGTTTGTTTACAGACAACTTAGTTTGACTACAAACCTCTAGTTTTGTTTACAGATCTCTAGAATGAACTATGAAATCTATAGGTTTACAGATTGCCAAGTTTGACTACCAACTTTTAGGTTGGTATGAAACCGCTAGGTTTGTTTACAGACCACCAAATTTGACTACAAACCTCCATGTTTGACTACGAACCTGTAGTTTTGTTTACAGACCTCAAGAATCAACTATAAAAATTCTAGGTTTGTTTAGCAACTGCCAACTTTGACTACGAATCTCTAGCTTTAACTATGAAACTGCTAGGTTTGTTTACAGACCACTAAGTTTGACTACGAACCTCTAGTTTTGTTTACATATCTCTAGAATGAACTATGAAATCTATAGGTTTACAGATACCAAGTTTGACTACCAACTTTTAGGTTGGTATGAAACCGCTAGGTTTGTTTACAGACCACTAAGTTTGACCACGAACCTCCAAGTTTGACTAGAAATCTCTAGGTTTGTTTACAGATCTCTAGAATCAACTATGAAGTCTCTAGGTTTGTTTACAGACCACTAAATTTGACCACGAACCTCTCGCTTCAACTATGAAACCACTAGGTTTGTTTACAGACAACTAAGTTTGACTACAAACCTCTAGTTTTGTTTACATATCTCTAGAATGAACTATGAAATCTATAGGTTTACAGATTGCCAAGTTTGACTACCAACTTTTAGGTTGGTATGAAACCGCTAGGTTTGTTTACAGACCACTAAGTTTGTCCACGAACCTCCAAGTTTGACTACAAATCTCTAGGTTTGTTTACAGACCTCTAGAATCAACTATGAAGTCTCTAGATTTGTTTACAGACCACTAAGTTTGACCACGAACCTCTCGCTTCAACTATGAAACCACTAGGTTTGTTTACAGACAACTAAGTTTGACTACAAACCTCTAGTTTTGTTTACAGATCTCTAGAATGAACTATGAAATCTATAGGTTTACAGATTGCCAAGTTTGACTACCAACCTTTAGGTTGGTATGAAACTGCTAGGTTTGTTTACAGACCACTAAGTTTGACCACGAACCTCCAAGTTTGACTACAAATCTCTAGTTTTGTTTTCAGTCCTCTAAAATCAACTATGAAGTCTCTAGATTTGTTTACAGACCACTAAGTTTGACCACGAACCTCTAGCTTCAACTATGAAACCACTTGGTTAGTTTACAGACCACTAAGTTTGACTACAAACCTCTAGATTTGTTTACATATCTCTAGAATGAACTATGAAATCTATAGGTTTACAGATTGCCAAGTTTGACTACCAACTTTTAGGTTGGTATGAAACCGCTAGGTTTGTTTACAGACCACTAAGTTTGACCACGAACCTCCAAGTTTGACTAGAAATCTCTAGGTTTGTTTACAGATCTCTAGAATCAACTATGAAGTCTCTAGGTTTGTTTACAGACCACTAAATTTGACCACGAACCTCTCGCTTCAACTATGAAACCACTAGGTTAGTTTACAGACCACTAAGTTTGACTACAAACCTCTAGTTTTGTTTACATATCTCTAGAATGAACTATGAAATCTATAGGTTTATAGATTGCCAAGTTTGACTACCAACCTTTAGGTTGGTATGAAACTGCTAGGTTTGTTTACAGACCACTAAGTTTGACCACGAACCTCCAAGTTTGACTACAAACCTCTAGTTTTGTTTACAGACCTCTAGAATCAACTATGAAGTCTCTAGATTTGTTTACAGACCACTAAGTTTGACCACGAACCTCTCGCTTCAACTATGAAACCACTAGGTTAGTTTACAGACCACTAAGTTTGACCACAAACCTCTAGTTTTGTTTACAGACCTCTAGAATCAACTATGAAGTCTCTAGGTTTGTTTACAGACCACTAAATTTGACCACGAACCTCTAGCTTCAACTATGAAACCATTAGGTTAGTTTACAGACCTCCAAGTTTGAGTACGAAAAACTTTTCTTTACAGACCTCGAGAATCAATTTGGAAATCTAAATCTGAATCTAAACCTTTCAAATATGAAATCTAAGTTGACTATCAACCTTTAGGTTCAACAATGAAATCACAACGTTTGTTTACAGACCACTAAAATCGACCGTGAAACTATGAGACTTACTTACTAGATAAACTTACTCTTTGACTATCCAATCAGAGATCTTTAGATGAGGCTTTGGTGTACTTGCGCCACTCATTATCAATGACGATAATGGGCTAGGATCATGTTTTAAATTTCTGGGCAGGCTCTTGTGAAAGGATGTGTCTTGGACCATCAACAGCACAGCACTTGTAAGAGGGTAGCATCGTTGTTTTTTGGAAATATTCCTTTAGTTTCAACTTTCATCTGCTGTAGTTTTGAGAGTCTTCAGTTGAAGCATCTCTGCGTGCTACAGACACAACATGGCCATAAAAAAACATTTGCTGCCTCAACAGATTTTCCTCCATCTGGACTGAGTTAACAGACCCCTGCCATCAGCTCCTCAATGTCCTGCTTTTAAGACACCGTTCTCATAGAAATAATTGTAATGAGCCAGGATCACATTGTTTAAACACCAGACATGGTTTAACAGCAAATTATTCATTAGAAAACTGGCAACAAGACCTTTTTTCATTTATAAACAATTATTGTCCAGTATTTATTCTAATTCTTGTTTCGCACAAGCTGTTTGCAATCATGCACCTTATGTTGGGTTGTGTAGTTGTTGTTCTGTGTCCCACCTTGGGATATTGTCCCATATTGTCTGAATGTCAAATAAAATACTTGAATACTTAACATTAGTAAGTAAGTAAGTAAATTTTATTTACAACGCACTGTATATATAACCATTGTTGACCAAAGTGCCGTACACACAAATACCTGAAAACTACACAACCAAAACTTGGTAATTCAAATGAGTGAAACACAGAGAAGAAAAAAATACTGTAAAATAAAATAAGATAAAATCATGTAATTCCGTTACGCCCAGCTGATGCCACATGTAGAACGGACAGAGTCCAAAACTGTAGATGGTTCAAGAGTAGACTTTAATGCAGAAGACACTGGGTGGAACACAGCCATAGCACACGACAAGCCATGACCATAACCCAAAACAATGTTCCAACACTAAACACAGTAAAGGAAGGGCTTTTAAACATGTAAGGGTACGTCACATGATTCGAATCTGGATTTGGATCTGAAAGAATACTAGAATACTGTGCTGTTTGAATGTCAACCAATCGGGAATTAATCCATCCATCCATTATCTTCTGCTTTAACTTCTATTAGGGTGGCGGCGGGGGGGGGGGGGGGGGGGGGTGGTGGTTCCCCATGCCCATCCAGGGGAGAACGTTTCGGGCGCTGGGCAGATACACCCAGAACAGGACGCTAATCTATCACTGGGCACACACTCACTCACACAAACACTCTATATGGGGCAATTTGAAGAACTCAGTTAACCTTGATCCATGTTTTGGGACTGTGGGAGGAAACCGGAGAACCCAGAGGAAACCCACACGGACATGGGGATAACATGGAAACTCCACGCAGATTGGGAATCGAACCGGGAATCCCTAGCGCTGAGAGGAGAACATGCCAACCACTAAGCCACCATGCCACCCGGTATAGTATTAAGATGAAACTAATAAGGTGAGATATATAAAAAAAACAGGCCCACACTACATAACATAAAAAAAATAATACAAAAAACAAAAAAATACACAACACAAAAAAAAATACAAAAAACAAAAAAATACAAAATAATACAAAAAAGTAAAAATTCCAAAAAACAAAAAAAAATACAAAAAACAAAAAAATACAAAATAATACAAAAAACTAAAAAATACAAAAAACAAAAAAAATACAAAATAATACAAAAAACTAAAAAATACAAAAAACAAAAAAATACAAAAAACAAAAAAATACAAAATAATACAAAAAACTAAAAAATACAAAAAACAAAAAAAAATACAAAAAACAAAAAAATACAAAATAATACAAAAAACTAAAAAATACAAAAAACAAAAAAAAATACAAAAAACAAAAAAATACAAAATAATACAAAAAAAAAACATAGAAGTACTTCTAGAAAAACATGTATGATTCTAGGAATAGGTTTCGTCCTCAGAGTCACTGTCTTCAACCCGATCCTCGATGAGAATCTCGGTGGCACGTGTGCTGGTTGTAAAATCCAGAAGCTTTCTCATCCGGCCGTGATCTGTCAGCTCTGCTCTCACAATCGACGCCTTTTCGTCGGGTAAATCGAGGTCATCGATGATTCTGGTGACATTTCTCACTCTATCGATCCGTTCAGCTCGGTAGCGCCCGAGAGAGCAAGATTTCATCTGGAATCTCTAAAAGGGGAAAAGCAAAAGAGGCTGGCTGACAAAACACTTAAGGACATGATTAGCTTTTTATGTTGAGATGAGACAATACAGCAAATATGACTTTTGATCCAATTATTCATTCATTCATTATCTCCCGCTTTATCCTCTATTAGGGTCGCGGGGGGGGGTTCCCCATGCCCATCCAGGGGAGAACATCTCGGGCGCTGGGCAGATAGACCCAGGACAGGGCGCCAATCCATCGCTGGGCACACACTCACTCACACACACACACACACACACTCTATATGGGGCAATTGGAGTATTCAATTGACTTGATCCATGTTTTTGGACTGTGGGAGGAAACCGGAGAACCCGGAGGAAACCCACGCAGACACGGGGAGAACATGGAAACTCCACCCAGATGGGGATTCGAACCTGGAATCCCTAGCGCTGAGAGGCGAACGTGCCAACCACTAAGCCACCGTGCCGCCCACTTGATCCAACTAATCAAAAATAAAATCAATTATAATAATATAAATAATATATGAATAATCTGGGCGGCACGGTGGTTTAGTGGTTGGCATGTTCTCCTCTCAGCACTAGGGATTCCCGGTTCGAATCCCCATCTGGGTGGAGTTCCATCTTCTCCCCGTGAAGACCAAATATTTGACCAAATATTTTTTACTCTTATTAATGTATGTAATGTTTAAAATAGGCGAAAGTAATGAAACACTATGAAGAGAATTTCAGTAATCAGCCAAATTAATTTTGGTTTTTATACTTTTGGTTCGATTCCGGCCAAAAGGTTTTATTTTTGTGCATCACTCTTTCTTAAGGGTGACATTTAGTGCGGGTTTAATGTCCTTCGTCTTATTTATTTATTAATTTATTATCTGGCGGCACGGTGGCTTAGTGCTTAGCATGTTCTCCTCTCAGCACTAGGGATTCCCGGTTCGAATCCCCATCTGGGTGGAGTTTCCATGTTCTCCCCGTGTCTGCGTGGGTTTCCTCCGGCTTCTCCGGTTTCCTCCCACAGTCCAAAAACATGGATCAAGTCAATTGAATTCTCCAAATTGCCCCATATAGAGTGTGTATGCGTGAGTGAGTGTGTGCCCAGCGATAGATTGGCGCCCTGTCCTGGGTGTATCTGCCCAGCGCCCAAAACGTTCTCCCCTGGATGGGCATGGGGAACCCCCCCCTTCCCCCCGCGACCCTAATAGAGGATAAAGCGGAAGATAATAAATAAATAAAATTATTATCTATCCATCCACCCAATATTCATTCATTCATTCATTCACTATCTCCCGCTTTATCCTCTATTAGGGTCGCGGTGGGGTTCCCCATGCCCATCCAGGGGAGAACGTCTCAGGCGCCGGGCAGATAGACCCAGGACAGGGTTCAATTGACTTGGTCCATGTTTTTGGACTGTGGGAGGAAACCGGAGAACCCGGAGGAAACCCACGCAGACACGGGGAGAACATGGAAACTCCACCCAGATGGGGATTCGAACCGGGAATCCCTAGTGCTGAGAGGAGAACATGCTAACCACTAAGCCACCGTGCCGCCCTCATTAAAATTTAATTTAATTATTACTTAATTAACTAGGCGGCACGGTGGCTTAGTGGTTAGCACGTTCGCCTCTCAGCGCTGGGGATTCCCGGTTCGAATCCCCATCTGGGTGGAGTTTCCATGTTCTCCCCGTGTCTGCGTGGGTTTCCTCCGGGTTCTCCGGTTTCCTCCCACAGTCCAAAAACATGGATTAAGTCAATTGAATTCTTAAAAAAGAAAAAAATTGCCCCATATAGAGTGTGTCTGTGAGTGAGTGTGTGCCCAGCGATGGATTGGCGCCCTGTCCTGGGTCTATCTGCCCAGCGCTCGAGACGTTCTCCCCTGGATGGGCATGGGGAACCCCACCGCGACCCTAATAGAGGATAAAGCGGGAGATAATGAATGAATGACTTAATTAACTAATACTTTCACATTTAATTATCAATTTTAAATTAACAATATTTGTTAGGTGGCATAAGTATGAATGCAAAATTTCAAGTAGATCAAATATACACACCTGTATAAGTGTTCAGACTGTAGCACACATGTTTACTGTCTGTGCTATTATTATTATTGTTATAATTATTATTATTATTATTGTTATTGTTATTATTATTATTATTATTATTATTAATATGATGTTGCTGTAACTGGTTTATAAATATAATCTGATTAAAGTTGAAGAAATGTTTGACTTGGCGCTCAGTGTTGGAGCAAAGTCTGAAACAGTTCCTGACAGTAAACAGCAGCTGATATTTCCCGGATCTGTGTCATTTGGTACATGGGATCTTATCTGATCTGTTGCCTTTAAAAAGACCTGCTCCTGACATCGGTGCACTGCTGTCTTCAGCTGAAGAATCACTGCATCATCTACATCTACATCAAGCACAGTTCCTGCAGCCATGGTAGGGTTCTCTTTGTTCTCGCATTTCAATTGTGGTCGTCTTTATTCTCAAGATCTTTATAATTATGTTAACTCTTCATTTAAGATGTGTCCCAGAATCAGCTGTCTGCTCCTCATCATGTTCCATGTCGGAGCCGACGCCATCAATTCAGATGTTCTGGCGGACATGATGCTTTACTCGAGAGATACGTAAGTCTATACATGAGTTTTTATGTTAAACGTTTCCAGCTCTGGGGTTCTAATGGTTAAAACAAGGTGGTGTTCTTTGTGTCCAGGATCGGCCTGAATGGAGAATATGCTTTTCTCATAACCACGACCAAAGCAGCGTGTAAAGATTTCAGAACATTTAAAAATCTGTTAAAGCAGCAGCTGTTGGACATTAAAGAGGAATACGTCACAAATAATCTCCGTAGTGTTGTAGAAAAACCTAACATCATTGCTGCCAGACCAGATCAGGGTTCCCATGCTGAACACTGGGTTCTCTCTCATGATAAGTTTCAGGAAAGAACTAAGGACCAGAACAACTGTGCACTGTTTTTTACTATGTACTCTCCGTGTTTGGATCGCTGTGCTTCTGAAAGTGATGCAAGGAGTATCATTAACAAGATCAGAACAAACCAACTTTTTAGCAAAATAGACAATGACTATAAAGCATTTGTGTTCTATAGTGTTTATAGGAATGATGAGAAAAGAGTTGTAGAACTTGGTCAGGCTCTTACCACCATCGGAACCTTCATCCCTGTGTATAGATGCACCTCATATGAACAAGTGCTACCCAACCGTAAGAGGAAGCAGGTTAATAAGTGCTACATCTGTACTACTGAAATGGCAATGAAGGAATGTCTGTGGGTACCAAAAACATAATTATATTATCATAACCCACTAGCATGGTTCTATGTTCCTCTTTATTAAAGATAATCATTATTCTCTCAATCCACTGAACAACCCGAGTCTCATTCTCCTTCGCAGGTTCTGTTCTCTTCAGATTGGTTCCTACATCCATTACATATAGGAACCATATCTGCAGCCCAATCACACAGTTCTGTAAACCTTCTCATTAAGTTTTAATCATTAAACACCTTCTTTACTCAATGATTTTTGAATATGGATGAATTTTTAATTAATAGTTATATTTTTGTTAATCATGGTGGATGGAGTTGAAATGTGGAACATTAAATTATCTGAGCTCTACATGATGTCATGGATGTTAATGAGTCTTCGGGTTCCTTGAAGGTCACATTATAACATAACAACATATTTAAACACTTTTTTACCAATGAGTCGAGAAGTGCAACATAAACACAGTCACAACATCCACTTATTTACCTACATTCACCTGGTACCTAGGGTTTTATCCAACGCTGCAGTTTTATCCAATTATTCATTCATTCATTATCTCCCGCTTTATTCTCTATTAGGGTCGCGGTGGGGTTCCCCATGCCCATCCAGGGGAAAACGTTTCGGGCGCTGGGCAGATACACCCAGGACAGGGCGCCAATCCATCGCTGGGCACACACTCACTCACACACACACACACACACACACTCTATATGTGGCAATTTTTGAGAATTCAATTGACTTGATCCATGTTTTTGGACTGTGGGAGGAAACCGGAGAACCCGGAGGAAACCCACGCGGACACGGGGAGAACATGGAAACTCCACCCAGATGGGGATTCGAACCGGGAATCCCTAGCGCTGAGAGGAGAACATGCCAACCACTAAGCCACCATGTCACCCTCCTACTCAGCAATTTCTCTATGAACTTCATTCATTATCTTCCACTGTATCCTCTACTAGGATCACGGTGGGGTTCCCCATGCCCATCCAGGGGAGAACGTTTCGGTTGCTGGGCAGATACACCCAGGACAGGGCGCCAATCCATCGCTGGGCACACACTCACTCACACACACACACACACACTCTATATGTGGCAATTTTTGAGAATTCAATTGACTTGATCCATGTTTTTGGACTGTGGGAGGAAACCGGAGAACCCGGAGGAAACCCACGCGGACACGGGGAGAACATGGAAACTCCACCCAGATGGGGATTCTAACCGGGAATCCCTAGTGCTGAGAGGGGAACATGCTAACCACTAAGCCACCGTGCCGCCATCCATCCACCCAATATCTTCCACTAAATCCTCTACTAGGGTGTAGGGGGGGCAGACACACCCAGGACAGTCACTTTGCACCCTTAGATACACAGAAACACACAGTAAACTTGCAATTTACCTTGAAATGATTAAAGAATATGTAGAGAGATGCTCGTGTTAACAGGATTTCATTTCATCTGCTAGCTGTGGAGACATCCCATAATCCAGGTCATAGTGGTGCAGCAAATGTGAACCAGACAAGTCCAGTTGGAGGTGCAAGTTTAAAACACGTATGCAGTAATAATTGAGGACTCAAAGAGTAGATTTTTAATTATTGTGAAACACCGCCACCTTTTGGTTTCTTTTTGTAGTTGCAATCAGTGTAATTGTGTAAATTATAATGGTTTTCATAATTATATTCATTCATTCATTCATTATCTCCCGCTTTATCCTCTTTTAGGGTCGCGGTGGGGTTCCCCATGCCCATCCAGGGGAGAACATCTCGGGCGCTGGGCAGACGGACCCAGGACAGGGCGCCAATCCATCACTGGGCACACACTTACTCACACAAACACACTCTATATGGGGCAATTTTGAGAATTCAATTCACTTGATCCATGTTTTTGGACTGTGGGAGGAAACCGGAGAACCCGGAGGAAACCCACGCAGACACGGGGAGAACATGGAAACTCCACCCAGATGGGGATTCGAACCAGGAATCCCTAGTGCTGAGAGGCGAACGTGCTAACCACTAAGCCACCGTGCCGCCCAAAATTATATTATTACATATTATTTTCAATGGCTTACTCAGCTGCACTCTATTAATATTGTATTGATATTGTAGTATAATTAAAGGTGGAGCATGGGGCAGAATGGTGGATTAATTTGTACCTCCTAATAGCCTATAGATGTCAATGTGTGTAAAAATGAAATATGCCCCAGCATTATTTGGGATGGTGGCTATTATCTACTGATTTATCCTCTACTATGGTCGTGGAGGGGGCTAAACCCCCACCACCCCAGTCCCTAGTATAGTATTAAGCGGAAGATAATAAGATAAGGGCGGCACGGTGGCTTAGTGGTTAGCATGTTCTCCTCTCAGCACTAGGGATTCCTGGTTCGAATCCCAATCTGGGTAGAGTTTCCATGTTCTCCCCGTGTCCACGTGGGTTTCCTCCGGGTTCTCCGGTTTCCTCCCACAGTCCAAAGACATGGATCAAGTCAATTGAGTTCTCCAAATTGCCCCATAGAGTGTGTCTGTGTGAGTGAGTGTGTGTCCAGTGATAGATTGGCGTCCTGTCCTGGGTGTATCTGCTCAGCGCCCGAAACGTTCTCCCCTCGATGGGCATGGGGAACCCCCCCCCGCTACCCTATTATAGGATAAAGCGGAAGATAATGAATGAATGAATAATAAGATGAAATATATACAGTGGGCGGCACGGTGGCTTAGTGGTTAGCATGTTCTCCTCTCAGCACTAGGGATTCCCGGTTCGAATCCCCATCTGGGTGGAGTTTCCATGTTCTCCCCGTGTTCACGTGGGTTTCCTCCGGGTTCTCCGGTTTCCTCCCACAGTCCAAAGACATGGATCAAGTCAATTGAGTTCTCCAAATTGCCCCATAGAGTGTGTCTGTGTGAGTGAGTGTGTGTCCAGTGATAGATTGGCGTCCTGTCCTGGGTGTATCTGCTCAGCGCCCGAAACGTTCTCCCCTCGATGGGCATGGGGAACCCCCCCTCGACCCTATTATAGGATAAAGTGGAAGATAATGAATGAATGAATGAATGAATGAATAATAAGATTAAATATGTACAGTATATTTTAAAATTTGAAATAAATAAATACAAGGCGGCACGGTGGCTTAGTGGTTAGCGTTCTCCCCTCCCTAGATGGTTCGAATCATCTGGGTGGACCCCCCCGTGTTCACCCTATTCTAGGATAAAGTGGTCAATTGATAATTGAATGAATGAATGAATGAATAATAAGATTGAATTCTCCCCTGTACAGTATATTTTAAAATTTTAATAAAATACAGCTGGTCCAAACTACCCGACATTAATGAATGAATGAATAAATACAGCTGGTCCAAACTACCCGACATAAAAAGTAAGAAGACAAAACCATGGTAAAAAAAAAGTACTTCTAGAAAAACATGTATGATTCTAGGAATAGATTTTCAACCAGATCCTCGATGACATCACATGGGTGCTTACACAAGGCCTCGATGAGAACCTCAGCTCCCACAAATCAGTGAGTTTTCATCCGACAAATCATTGAGCTCACACTCATTTACTTATTATTACTTATTATTATTATTATTATTATTATTATTATTATTATTATTATTTAATTTATTTATTTATTTATTTAGGACGGCACGGTGACTTAGTGGTTAGCACGTTCGCCTCTCAGCGCTAGGGATTCCCGGTTCGAATCCCCATCTGGGTGGAGTTTCCATGTTCTCCCCGTGTCTGCGTGGGTTTCCTCCGGGTTCTCCGGTTTCCTCCCATAGTCCAAAAACATGGATCAAGTCAATTGAATTCTCAAAAATTGCCCCATATAGAGTGTGTCTGTGTGAGTGAGTGTGTGCCCAGTGATGGATTGGCACCCTGTCCTGGGTGTATCTGCCCAGCGCCCGAGACGTTCTCCCCTTGATGGGCATGGGGAACCCCACCGTGACCCTAATAGAGTATAAAGCGGGAGATAATGAATGAATGAATTTATTTATTTATTTTTATTAATATTATTATTATTATTATTATTAGAGGGCTTGGAAAAGCACTCTTTTGTTGTTCTTTATAACTTATTATTATTATTATTATTATTATTATTTATTATTATTAAAAAATTATTATTATTATTATTATTATTAATTATTGTTATTATTCATTCATTCATTATCTTCCGCTTTATCCTCTATTAGGGTCGCGGGGAGGTTCCCCATGCCCATCCAGGGGAGAACATTTCAGGCGCTGGGCAGATACACTCAGAACAGTGCACCCAATCTATCACTGGGCACACACTCACTCACACGCACACTCTGTATGGGGCAATTTGGAGAACTCAATTGACTTGATCCATGGAGAACCCGGAGGAAACCCACGCGGACACGGGGAGAACATGGAAACTCCACCTAGATGGGGATTCGAACCGGGAATCCCTAGCGCTGAGAGGCGAACGTGCTAACCATTAAGCCACCGATTATTATTTTTATTATTATTATTAGAAGGCTTGAAAAAGCCCTCTTTTGTTATTATTTATAACTTATTATGATTATTTTTTATTTTTCATTCATTCATTCATTCATTATCTCCCGCTTTATCCTCTATTAGAGTCGCGGTGGGGTTCCCCATGCCCATCCAGGGAGACACACTCGGGCGCTGGGCAGATACACTCAGGACATCGCCAATCTATCGCTGGGTACTGACTCTATATGGGGCAATTTAGAGAACTCAATTAACTTAGATCCTGTTTTTGGATGTGGGAGGAACCGGAGAACCGGAGGAAAACACACACGGACACTGGGGAAAAAAATTATCCACCTAGATTGGGATTCGAAACCGGGAATCCCTAGCGCTTGAACGTGCTATTAAGCCACCGTTTTTTTATTATTTATTATTATTATTATTTATTATTATTATTATTATTATTATTATAAGGCTTGAAAAAGCCAGATTTTGTCAATTCTTTATAACTTATTATTATTTTTTATTTCTTTCCATATCATATATAGCTTTTTATTATTATTATTATTAAAAATATTATATATTATTATTATTATTATTGTTATTGTTATTATTATAATAACTTATTATTGTTATTATTATTAATGTTATGAATGTTGAGCTGTGTAATCGAGGCACTGCTTCTACTACTACTAAATCAGAGGACATTGTTCAATACAATCACCACTCTATTCACACCAGAGTGTTTAGAGTTATTGTTCCCTTTAACTCAGGCCTGATTCTGCACTTTCTGCAAGAGTTGTGTCCGCAGGGTCACATGATCACTTTTTTCTGACCTTCTTTTCTCACCCCGCTCTGTCTGTCTGTGATTCTCTCTGTCTGTGACTCTGTATTGTACAAATATCATTCATTCATTCATTCATTATCTCCCGCTTTATCCTCTATTAGGGTCGCGGTGGGGTTCCCCATGCCCATCCAGGGGAGAACGTTTCGGGCGCTGGGCAGATACACCCAGGACAGGGCGCCAATCCATCACTGGGCACACACTCACTCACACAGACACACTCTATATGGGGCAATTTTGAGAATTCAATTGACTTGATCCATGTTTTTGGACTGTGGGAGGAAACCGGAGAACCCGGAGGAAACCCACGCAGACACGGGGAGAACATGGAAACTCCACCCAGATGGGGATTCGAACCGGGAATCCCCAGCGCTGAGAGGCGAACGTGCCAACCACTAAGTCACCGTGCCGCCCATTGTACAATGATTTGATTTTTAATTTGATCTACTTGAAAATTGCATTCATACTTATGCCACCTAACAAATGTTGTTCATTTAAAATTGATAATTAAATGTGAAAGTATTAGTTAATTAAGTAATTATTAAATTAAATTTTAATGAGGGCGGCACGGTGGCTTAGTGGTTAGCATGTGCTCCTCTCAGCACTAGGGATTCCCGGTTCGAATCCCCATCTGGGTGGAGTTTCCATGGTCTCCCCGTGTCCGTGTGGGTTTCCTCCGGGTTCTCTGGTTTCCTCCCACAGTCCCAAAACATGGATCAAGTCAATTGAATTCTCCAAATTGCCCCATATAGAGTGTGTGTGTGAGTGAGTGTGTGCCCAGTGATAGATTGGCGTCCTGTCCTGGATGTATCTGCCCAGCGCCCGTAACGTTCTCCCTGGATGGGCATGGGGAACCCCCCCCCCCCCCCCCCCCCCCCCCCGACCCTAATAGAGGATAAAGCGGAAGATAATGGATGGATGGATAAAATGACTAATTTTTGTTTACTAAACTTGATAATCACCAGAATTTTAAGGTGAAGGTGTGTGTGTGTGTGTGTGTGTGTGTGTGTGTGTGTGTGTGTGTGTGTGTGTGTGTGTGAGTAAGTGTGTGCCCAGTGTTGGATTGATGTGCTGTCCAGTGTCGGAAACGTTCTCCCCAGCAACCCCAGTAGAGATGAGATGAGATATCATGAAATCAATGACAGATTTTAAGCAGTAGGTGGCAGCATTGGGCAAAATTTGTGGATATTTCTGTAAATCAAATTCAAATTTCAAATTCAATTAAATTTGTATTTACAGATTCCACTGTATGTAGATACATTCTGTAATATTATTTTAGCAGGAGATATCCAGACTGTATGGCTAGGTGCTTAATTTTACAAAAAAATAAAAAAACATTTATATTAAAAAAAGGAGTCCCATTAAATTCCTCCAGTTATCATATAGATGGAGTTTGTAGTTCTCCAATTCCAGACTGTAGTCCATCTGTGTTCTTTGTTGTTGTTGGTCCTCTGTTGGTTCTCTGTTCTCTGTTGGTCAGGAACATCACAGAACAGGTATCATTTGGGTGGTGGATTGTTTATTGTCGGTTCTGCAGTGACACTGATGTGGTGGGGGGGGGGGGGGGGTTTAGTGGAGTTTCATTTCTCCATCTCAGTGACACTGCTGGGATAGGAATAATGCCCCCACCCAATAACCCCTGCTCCCTGGTGCTACTATTGGGGTTCTGAGTATTAGAACAGAGTAAAGGGGACGTACACAGTACATGTTAATTTAAACATCTCAGTTTTCTTGTTCTCTTCGCGTGTGGTTTCTTTGGGTTCTCCGTTTTTCTCTTAAAGTACAAAAACATTCAAGGTAAACTGACTCTGGCTTTATGCTCTATTAGGGTCTTGGGGGGGGTTTCCCATGCCCATCCAGGGGAGAACGTTTTGGGCGCTGGGCAGATACACCCAGAACAGGACGCCAATCTATCACTGGACACACACTCACTCACACAGACACACTCTATGGGGCAATCTGGAGAACTAAATTGACTTGATCCATGTTTTTGGACTGTGGGAGGAAACTGGAGAACCCGGAGGAAACCCACGCGGACACGGGGAGGACATGGAAACTCCACCCGGATGGGGATACGAACTGGAAATCCCTAGTGCTGAGAGGAGAACATGCTAACCTCTAAGCCACCCTATATATATATATATATATATATATATATATATACTGTATATGTGTGCTTGTATGTGTGTGTGGGGCGGCATGGTGGCTTAGTGGTTGGCATGTTCTCCTCTCAGCACTAGGGATTCCCGGTTCGAATCCCCATCCGGTTGGAGTTTCCATGTTCTCCCCGTGTCCGCGTGGGTTTCCTCCGGGTTCTCCGGTTTCCTCCCACAGTCCAAAAACATGGATCAAGTCAATTGAATTCTCCAAATTGCCCCATATAGAGTGTGTGTGTGAGTGAGTGTGTGCCCAGCGATAGATTGGTGTCCTGTCCTGGGTCTATCTGCCCAGCGCCAGAAACGTTCTCCCCTGGATGGGCATGAGGAACCCCCCTGCTAACCTAGTAGAGGATAAAGTGGAAGATAATGGATGGATGTGTGTGTGTGTGTGTGTGTGTGTGTGTGTGTGTGTGTGTGTGTGTGTGTGTGTGTGTGTGTGTGTGCCCAGTGATGGATTGAAACCGATTAATCGATCAAAATATCCATCGGGATTGCTGATGAATCATTTCGGGAGTCGACTCACACTATTCGAATCGAACAGCACAGCTCGCGCGACTCCAGCCAGCTGACAGCAGGAGATCAGAGAGAGTCTGCGGGTCTAACGACGGATTTCAGGAATTAAAGTTGAAATCTGCCGAAAATTAAAGATCACAGCGGATTAATCATCGGATCTGACCGTCGGTAAGCTTTGCCGTTGTTTTATTGTTCGCTGGAAAAGCTTGGAACAGTTGCTGTGTGTTTTACATGCGATCGATCAAAGACACCGAGCTGCTGACAGTTACAAATAAAACCTAACGCTGTTTAATTAAACCTGCATTTATCTTAGTTTAATTAAACCTGCATTTATCTTAGTTTAATTAAACCTGCATTTATCTTAGTTTAATTAAACCTGCATTTATCTTAGTTTAATTAAACCTGCATTTATCTTAGTTTAATTAAACCTGCCTATTTAACTGATTTATGCAACGTGTTTTCATTAAAATTGTATCTATATAACATTCATTCATTCATTCATTATCTCCCGCTTTATCCTCTATTAGGGTCGCGGTGGGGTTCTCCATGCCCATCCAGGGGAGAACGTTTCGGGTGCTGGGCAGATACACCCAGGACAGGACACCAATCTATCACTGGACACACACTCACTCACACACCCACACTCTATATGGGGCAATTTGGAGAACTCAATTGACTTGATCCATGTTTTTGGAGGGGCGGCACGGTGGCTTAGTGGTTAGCACGTTCTCCTCTCAGCTCTAGGGATTCCCGGTTCGAATCCCCATCTGGGTTGAGTTTCCATGTTCTCCCCGTGTCTGCGTGGGTTTCCTCCAGGTTCTCCGGTTTCCTCCCACAGTCCAAAAACATGGATCAAGTCAATTGAGTTCTCCAAAATTGCCCCACATAGAGTGTGTGTGTGTGTGTGTGTGTGTCTGTGTGAGTGAGTGTGTGCCCAGCGATGGATTGGCGTCCTGTCCTGTGTGTATCTTCCCAGCGCCCGAGACGTTCTCCCCTGGACAGGCATGGGGAACCCCACCGCGACCCTAATAGAGGATAAAGCGGAAGATAATGAATGAATGAATGAATGAATGAATGAATGTTTTTGGACTGTGGGAGGAAACCGGAGAACCCGGAGGAAACCCACGCGGACACGGGGAGAACATGGAAACTCCACCCAGATTGGGATTCGAATCAGGAATCCCTAGCGCTGAGAGGAGAACATGCCAACCACTAAGCCACCGTGCCACCCACTTTTTAACTTATCTTTAAAATGCTGTGAAGAAATAAGGATTCATCCATCCATTATCTTCTGCTTTATCCTCTACTGGGGTCGAGGGGGGGGGGGGGGAACGTTTCGGGCGCTGGGTAGATACACCCAGAACAGGACGCCCATCTATCGCTGGACACACACTCACTCACACACACTCTATATGGGGCAATATGGAGAATTCAATTGACTTGATCCATGTTTTTGGACTGTGGGAGGAAACCGGAGAACCCAGTGGCAACCCACAAGGACATGGGGAGAACTTGGGAACTCCCCGATTGGGATTCGAACCTGGATCTCCAGCGATGAGAGGAGAACATGCTACCCATCAAGCCACCGTTCTTCTCACTTTTCTTGTTTTTCTGTTTCAGATCCAGGAATTTGCATATCAGCTCTTGTAGCGGAACCTACGGATTCCCAAATTTAAGATGAACCTCTCTCTGCTGACCATTCCAGATTTCTGCAGTTCCCCAAGTCCTTCAGCGGCGCCCAATATGTTCCTGCCACCTCCGGAAGACCTAACTGATTACAACACGCTGGCGCTCTGGGACCCCGAATCTTTCCTGGCCTTTGCAGAGTCTTTATGTCTTCAATCTCGTGACGTCTTCTCGGGTTCTAAAGCCGGCCCAGGAGACGCGCCGGTAACGCTACCTCAGATTACTGCAGCTAATCAGCGAATCGCTCAACCTTCGCCACTTCAGCGGGGCAAACAAAGGGAAAGTGGCTCTCTGGATGCCGGCGTTCCGCCTCATCCTGCCGACCTAATCAGCCGAGTTAATCAGACAGACGAGACGGTGTGGAGCTCGGTGCCCAACATGCAGCCACTTAGTGTAGAAGCACTTTGGGAAGGACTAGAGGCCCGGAGACGGCGGCTCGCCTCGCGGAACGGGGTGTTAGTGTCTCGGGCGGACAGCACCAGACGGAGGCTCCATACGCTGCTGGGGAACGTTGCTATTCAGAACTGTGACAAGCAGCTAGAGGGGCTGAGGAGCGTCCTCTCGTCACGTTCCACTAATGACCGGGACTTCAGTGATGAGCAGGACACTTGGTTTAATTCTCCAGTCCTGCAGGACGGTGCCAGTTTGCTTGATTCCTCATCAGTGCAGAAGCGGGTGGTGGGAGGCGTTTTGGAAGGGCAGCAGGAGGGCAGATCTTCTTCCGAGCTGTCATCCAGGGATGTATGGAGTGTTTTGCAGTGTGGCCGGTCAGCACTCCGTGAGACGCAGCGAGCGCTGGACTCAGACGCCACAGAAAGCAGCTCGGAGGAAGAGTGGGAGGATGAAGAGCGCCCAGGAAACAGACCTGGATTAAGGTGAGCAGAGCAGGGCATGACCTTTAATTTAAAGTCTGGATAGCAAGTGGATGGGCGGCACGGTGGCTTAGTGGTTAGCACGTTCTCCTCTCAGCACTGGGGGTTCCCAGTTCGAATCCCAATCTGGGTGGAGTTTCCATGTTCTCGCCGTGTCCGCGTGGGTTCCCTCCGGGTTCTCCGGTTTCCTCCCACAGTCCAAAAACATGGATCAAGTCAATTGAATTCTCCAAAATTGCCCCATATAGAGTGTGTCTGTGTGAGTGAGTAAGTGTGTGCCCAGCGATGGATTGGCGCCCTGTCCTGGGTGTATCTGCCCAGCGCCCGAAACGTTCTCCCCTGGATGGGCATGGGGAACTCCACCGCGACCCTACTAGAGGATAGAGCAAAAGATAATGGATGGATGGATAGCAAGTGGACAGACTTGGAATTATTTCATTTGTTCTCATAGAGAAATATACGCCTGCTAGAAGGCCTTGGTGTCGCCAACTCAAAATCTGATTGGTTGAAGCAACAGGTTATCTGACAAGTCTTTAGAAAGTGATCAGAACATTTGAAATTAGTTTATTTGTATTAATAGATGGGCGGCACGCTGGCTTAATGGTTGGATGGATGTGTTCATAGACGAAATATCTTAATATCCAATCAAAGCTTGACTACGCTGACGAAATGTCTGCCTGCTAGAAGGCCTTGGTGTCGCCAACTCAAAATCTGATTGGTTGAAGCAACAGGTTAATTGACAAGTATTTACGGATTCTGACAGCCTTGGGCAAATAATTATCTCTGGCAATGCTGAAATGTGATTGGTTAGGTGCTTAAATACGAAAATATACATCTGGAAGCGGCGCAAATGAGAAAAAGCTTTAAAAGACAGCGTATTTGGAAATATTTAATTTGTACTCATAGAGAAATATCTGACCATCCAATCAAAGCACGTGACGATGCTGACGAAACGTACGCCTACTAGAAGGCCTTGGTGTCGGCAACTCAAAATCTGATTGGTTGAAGCAACAGGTTAACTGACAAGTCTGTAGAAAGTGGACTTGTGGCCTTGGTGTCGCCAACTCAAAATCTGATTGGTTGAAGCAACAGGTTATCTGACAAGTCTTTAGAAAGTGATCAGAACATTTGGAATTAGTTTATTAGTGTTAATAGATGGGCGGCACGCTAGCTTAATGGTTGGATGGATGTGTTCATAGACGAAATATCTGACTATCCAATCAAAGCTCATGACTATGATGATGAAACATACGCCTGCTAGAGAGCCTTGGTGTCGCCAACTCAAAATCTGATTGGTTGAAGCAACAGGTTAACTGACAAGTCTTTAGAAAGTGATCAGAGCATTTGGAATTAGTTTATTTGTGTTAATAGATGGGCGGTACGCTGGCTTAACGGTTGGATGGATGTGTTCATAGACGAAATATCTTAATATCCAATCAAAGCTTGACTACGCTGACGAAATGTCTGCCTGCTAGAAGGCCTTGGTGTCGCCAACTCAAAATCTGATTGGTTGAAGCAACAGGTTAATTGACAAGTCTTTACGGATTCTGACAGCCTTGGGCAAATAATTATCTCTGGCAATGCTGAAATGTGATTGGTTAAGTGCTTAAATAAGAAAATATACATATGGAAGCGGCGCAAATGAGAAAAAGCTTTAAAAGACAGCGGATTTGGAAATATTTAATTTGTACTCATAGAGAAATATCTGACTATCCAATCAAAGCGTGACGACGCTGACGAAACGTACGCCTACTAGAAGGCCTTGGTGTCGGCAACTCAAAATCCGATTGGTTGAAGCAACAGGTTAACTGACAAGTCTGTAGAAAGTGGACTTGTGGCCTTGGTGTCGCCAACTCAAAATCTAATTTTATTTTTATTTGTATTAATAGATGGGCGGCACGCTGGCTTAATGGTTGGATGGATGTGTTCATAGACGAAATATCTGACTATCCAATCAAAGCTTGACAACGCTGACGAAACGTACACCTGCTAGAGGGCCTTGGTGTGGCCAACTCAAAATCTGCCAACTCAAAATTGGTTGAAGCAACAGGTTAATTGACTAGTATTTACGGATTCTGACGTCCTGGGCAAATAATTCAACTCTGGTATTGCTGAAATGTGATTGGTTAAGTGCGTAAATAAGAAAATATTCAAATGGAAATGAGAAATAGCTTCAAAAAACAGCGGATTTGGAAATATTTAATTTGTACTCATAGAGAAATATCTGACTATCCAATTAAAGCGTGACTACGCTGACGAAACGTACACCTGCTACAGGGCCTTGGTGTCGCCAACTCAAAATCTGATTGGTAGAAGCAACAGGTTAACTGACAAGTCTTTAGAAAGTGGACAGAACATTTGGAATTAGTTTATTTGTATTAATAGATGGGCGGCATGCTAGCTTAATGGTTGGATGGATGTGTTCATAGACGAAATATCTGACTATCCAATCAAAGCGCGTAACTAAGCGGGCCTTGGTCTCGCCAACTCAAAATCTGATTGGTTGAAGCAACAGTTTCATTGACAACTTTTTATAAAGCAGACAGGGCATTTGGCATTATTTGATTTGTATTAATAGACGAAATATCCAACTATCCAATCAAATTTATTGACTCCACTGACGAAACGTACCTCTTCTAGAGGGCCTATGTGTCGCCAACTTAAGATCTGATTGGTTGAAGCAACAGGTTAACAGGTTCTTTATAAAATCTGAAGGTCTTTGGCAAATAATTCAACTCTGGCAATGCTGAAATCTGATTGGTTAAAGAGAAAAAGCTTTGAAAGAAAGCGGGCAGAGTATTTGTAAATATTTGATTTGCATTAATAGACGAACGTACGCCTGCTTGGTGGTGCCAACTCAAAATCCAACAGAGCATTTGGAATTATTTTATTTGTATTAATAGGTGGCTTAGTGGTTGGCATGTTCTCCTCTCAGCTCTGGATATTCCTGGTTCGAATCCCAATCTGGGTGGAGTTTCCATGTTCTCCCCGTGTCCACATGGGTTTCCTCCGGGTTCTCCAGTTTCCTCCCACAGTCCAAAAACATGGACCAAGGGAAATCGAATGCTCCAAATTGCCCCATATAGAGTGTGTCTGTGTGAGTGAGTGTGTGTCCAGTGATATATTGGCGTCCTGTCCTGGGTGTATCTGCCCAGCGCCCAATATATGGACATGGGGACAGTAGAGGATAAACTGGAATATAATGGATGGACGGATGTATTGACTACGCTGACGAAACATACGCCTACTAGAAGGTCTTGGTGTCGCCAACTCAAAAACCAATCTCTGATTGGTTGAAGCAACAGGTTAATTGACAAGTCTTTACGATTCTGAAGGCCTTGGGCAAATAATTACCTCAGACAATGCTGAAAACTGATTGGTTAAGTGCTTAAATAAAAAATACACATCTGGAACCACCGCAAACGGGACAAAGCTTTAAAAGAAAGCAGACTTTTGGAAATATTTAATTTGTATTCACAGATGAAATATGTTTAACATCATTGTGTCCTCATTTTAGGCTGTCAGAGAAGGCCTTTAAGACGCTGGGGCCCGTCCCTGGTGATGAAAACGCTCTTCGTTGCACCCTTTAGTTATTTCGGAGCCTTTAAATAAATCTGTGACGAATAACAGATGTTTTCCGCTGTTTATTCTGAGAGCGCTGGTCATATGTTAGTGTAAATTCTATTCATAGCAAAGTTTTGTCAAAGTCAAGTGTTGTTATATTACAGCCTCAGCAGTGTTTCTTGGAGCTCCACCCCCCATCACACACACACCACACACACACACACACACACATACATGTTGATGCTTGCCCTGTTCTAAGACTTGATATCCACCATGATCATGAGGGTTCTCTTTCTCTTCCACATTCATCACAGTTGGAACTCCACTCATCCAGAAACAGATGACCCACACACACACACACACACACACACACACACACTGAGTGAAGTGAGCGCACATGCCCGGAGTAGTGGACAGTAGGGGTTGTCTTCAGCTAAGGATTTTCATAGTCGATTCTGATTCGTGAGATTTTCCCTATAGTCGACTGATAGTCGAATCAGTTAAAATCTCACCACAAGATGGCGCTATAAGCGTGGTTTTTTTTATGTTTTACTTGTTTTTCTAGAGCACCCAGAGAATGTGCAACTAACTGCAGGGGGAGCTTTATTAATGTGTAGCCTATTGTTAAAGCGCACACATCATTTTAAAAAAATATTAAAAGAAATTAGGATGATTTGATTTGACAAAAGGCTATATATATAACGAAAACAAAGACATTTGATGTAAAAACTAATGCTTAGCAGCAGCCATGGGCGCCCCCGTGTGGTCAAAATGGTACATTCGACTATGAGGTTCATAGTCGACTACGGTTCTCCGAATCGAATCGTCGAATCAGCGAATATTGCAGCTCACCCCTAGTGGACAGCATTGTATACGGCACCTGTGGAACAATTTGCTTTGGTCATAGTATTTAGTGGGACCTGGAATCGAACCGAGCCACTGTGCTGTGTGAATTTTAATTATTCATTATCTTCCACTTTATCCTCTATTAGGGTCGCGGGGGGGTTCCCCATGCCCATCCAGGGGAGAACGTCTCGGGCGCTGGGTAGATACACCCAGGACAGGACACCAATCTATGGCTGGGCACATACTCACACGGACACACAGACACACTCTATATGGGGCAATTTGGAGAACTCAATTGACTTGATCCTTGTTTTTGGACTGTGGGAGGAAACCGGAGAACCCGGAGGAAACCCACGCCGACATGGGGAGAACATGGAAACTCCACCCAGATGGGGATTCGAACCGGGAATCCCTAGTGCTGAGAGGAGAACGTGCCAACCACTAAGCCACCGTGCCGCCCAATACGAATTTTAATTAGTGTAAATTATTCATCCATTCATTATCTCCCGCTTTATCCTCTATTAGGGTCGCGGTGGGGTTCCCCATGCCCATCCAGGGGAGAACGTCTCGGGCACTGGGCAGGTACACCCAGGACAGGGCGCCAATCCATCGCTGGGCACACACTCACTCACACACACACTCTATATGGGGCAATTTTGAGAACTCAATTGACTTGATCCATGTTTTCGGACTGTGGGAGGAAACCGGAGAACCTGGAGGAAACCACACAGACACGGGGAGAACATGGAAACTCCACCCAGATGGGGATTCGAACGTGCTAACCACTAAGCCACTGTGCCGCCCAATATGAATTTTAATTATTGTAAATTAAATCTCAATAAAATAAAGTGAGTATTTTTATAAAAGGACTTCAGCTCCTGCATTGTCCAGACATGATAAAAAAAGTTTTAATATTTATTCCGTCTCTTAAATACGTCCTCGGATTAAAAGATGCAGAGATTGAGTTAGATTATGTTCCTCCTTTTTAAAATACCATAAAACGTCCAGCGGTCTTGAGAATATTCGAAAGCCTTTGATTTTATCTAACCGCAAACTTTAACCTGTGGAACAACTCGGCTTCAATCGAAACGGTGTATGGTCCAGAGAAATTATAACGAAATAATAGCTTTTTGGAAAGAAGAAGAAGGTCATTGGTGAATCATCCAGCAAATCAAGGATCAGCACAAACATCAAGCTTCTGCTGTGATGCAGGTCCCATGATTCAACCCATAAAAATGGGATGAGGGATGAGATAAGAAGAGCAGACTGAACAAGAGAGGCCCCAAGACCTTTGGGGGTCATGGTCCCATGGTCCCAAGACATGGTCCCATAGAGTATTAGTCTTAAATGACCTGTGTGTAAAGAATATATATATATATGGGGTTTAGTGGTTAGCATGTTCGAATCCCAATCTGGGAGGAGTTTCCATGTTCTCACCGTGTGGGTTCACTTCCGGGTTCTCCAGTTTCCTCCCACAGTCCAAAAACATGGATCATTGTCAATTGAAATCTCCAAATTGCCCCATATAGAGAGTGTCTGTGTGAGTGAGTGTGTGCCCAGTGATAGATTGGTGTCCTGTCCTGGGTGTATCTGCCCAGCGCCCGAAACGTTCTCCCCTGGATGGGCATGGGGAACCCCCCCGCGAGCCTAATAGAGGATAAAGCGTGAGATTAT
>JAFMOC010000079.1:92500-110000 GCA_019802505.1 Corydoras sp. C115 | reverse complement strand
AGCGGGAGAGGGCAAAGCTGGCGAGTTACTGGACGTGGTTGACGCTCAGATTGTCTGCTCTGGAGTTTCAGATCCAGAAGATCTCACAGCTTCATCAGCATCTTCTCGCCAACAAGGTAAAGTCTTAGTATTACATTAATGAGCTGAATAATAAAGCGGATTCCATGATAACATCCATCCATCCATCCATCCATTATCTACTACTTTATCCTGTGCTAGGGTCACGGGGGGGTTCCCCATGCCCATCCAGGGGAGAACGTTTCCGGTGCTGGGCAGATACACCCAGGACAGGACGCCAATCTATCACTGGACACACTCACACTCACTCGCAATTTGGAGAATTCAATTGACCTTGATCCATGTTTTTGGACTGTGGGAGAAAACCGTAGAACCCAGAGGAAACCCACGCAGACACGGGGAGAACATGGAAACTCCACCCAGATTGGGATTCGAACTGGGAATCACTAGTACTGAGAGGAGAACATACTGTCCACAAAGCCACTGTTCCGCCCTTGGAGAGAAATCCATCCATCCATTATCTTCCTAGGGTCCCGGGGAGGGGGGGTTCGGGGGTTCCCCATACCCATCCAGGGGAGAACGTTTCAGGCGCTGGGCAGATACACCCAGGATAGGACGCCAATCTATCACTGGACACACACTCACTCACACACACACACTCTATATGGGAAAAGCATCATTTTAATTTTTTTTTTTTCATTTATTTTATAGGTTCTATAACGTTAAAGTTTATTTATTGTGGAATAATATTCCTGTCTGGCACGGTGGCTTAGTGGTTAGCATGTTCTCCTCTTAGCACTAGGGATTCCCGGTTCGAATCCTCATCTGGGTGGAGTTTGCATGTTCTCCCCATGTCCACGTGGGTTTCCTCCGGGTTCTCCGGTTTCCTCCCACAGTCCAAAAACATGGACGAAGTCAATTGAATTCTCAAAATTGCCCCATATAGAGTGTGTCTGTGTGAGTGAGTGTGTGCCCAGCGATGGATTGGCGCCCTGTCCTGGGTCTATCTGCCCAGCGCCCGAGACGTTCACCCCTGGATGGGCATGGGGAACCCCACCGCGACCCTAATAGAGGATAAAGCGGATAAATATTCCTGTCTGTTTTTATTCCTGTTCATGTTCAGAAAACATTTATTTTTAGTGTGTTCATAAATGTAAATCCTGCTCGGCTCGTGACCTAAAGTGGGGGTTATTGCCCCCGGTGTAACTGGGTTGGACAATTGTGGTGTAGCATTGTGTTGTATCTGCGTTCTCTGTACTGTAATCAGAATAAAATATCTGTACTGCAGGGAAAAGTCACTCTGGCCAAATCTCAGCCTTTGACCGACAGACAAATCCAACAGATGCTGCTGACCGAAACGGCGGGTTTGGCTTCCACAGGGACGAAGACACACAGCCTCCACACCGACATCGATTCAGAGCCTGTTAGCCCCATGCGGCTTCTCAGGAACATCGAGAGACAGGTTTGCTTTTTTATATAACAAATGATTATCCATCCATCCATCTCATTATCTTCCACTTAATCCTCTACTAGGGTCGTGGGAGGACCAGAGGCTTACAGGTCCAGAAAAAAGGTCTTCTGTGATGTAATCTAGTCTGGTTTTTAAACTGAACGTAGACTGCTGAGTAACCGGATACAGGTTTAGTGCTCATCAGGAATCCATCCATCCATTATCTTCTGCTTTATCCTCTATTAGGGTCGCGGGGGGGGGGGTTCCCCATGCCTATCCAGGGGAGAACGTTTCGGGCGCTGGGCAGATACACCCAGGACAGAGTGCCAATCCATCTGTGGGCACACACTCACTCACACACACACACTCTATATGGGGCAATTTGGAGAATTCAATTGACTTGATCCATGTTTTTGGACTGTGGGAGGCAACCAGAGAACCCGGAGGAAACCCACGCGGACACGGGGAGAACATGGAAACTCCACCCAGATTGGGATTCGAACTGGGAATCCCTAGCGCCGAGAGGAGAACATGCCAATCACTAAGCCACCGTGCCGCCTTAGATGGAAAAACAGATTAACATAGACATGGAACGGATTCCTGATGACGGGCGGCACGGTGGCTTAGTGGTTGGTATGTTCTCCTCTCAATGCTGGGGATTCCCGGTTCGAATCCCAATCTGGGTGGAGTTTCCATGTTCTCCCCATGTCCGTTTGGGTTTCCTCCGGGTTCTCCGGTTTCCTCCCACAGTCCAAAACCATGGATCAAGGTCAATTGAATTCTCCAAATTGCCCCATATAGAGTGTGTGTGTGTGTGAGTGAGTGTGTGTCCAGCGATAGGTTGGGGTCCTGTCCTGGGTGTATCTGCCCAGCGCCCAAAACGTTCTCCCCTAGATTGGCATTGGGAACACCCCTGGACCCTAGAAGAGGATAAAGCGGAAGATAATGGATGGATGGATGGGTGGGGGGTTCTCCATGCCCATCCAGGGAAGAACACACCCTATATACACAGCCACGCCCACTTTGATATACGTATGCGTCTCATACGGCCAAGCCTGAAGATATTGCGCCTCTTTTTGTTATCACATGACTATATTAGTGTATAAATTAGTATTTTTTGTGTTTGTGCGCAGAGTGCTCAGCTGAGTCAGTTCGTCAACAGCCTGATGACTCCTCTGAGTCTATCCCCACCCTGTTCTCCCGTAACTAAAGGGAACCGCCGCCGCAGACGAGGCCCAAAGAAAAGAGCCTTCAACAGGTCCTTCAGCCCCCCTCCTCTTTCTTCATCGAATTATTCATTCACCATGTAACGTCCTTCATCTGCTCTCTGCTGGAACAACTCCCATCATGCATTGTCTGTGTGCAATGAACCCGATCCAGTCGGCAAATCTCTGAGCAGAATGTAAACACTGGTTAACCAGCATGTTTAAGGGCTTGCTTTAGCTCAGCGGAGGATGAATTAACACAGGGGTGTAGGTTAAAGGTTAAGGAACCAGCCTTGTGGCCTGAAGGTCCTTGGTTCGCTTCCTGCTCCCAACAAGTTCTACGGCTGAAGTGCCCTTGGGCAAGGCACCTAACCCTAATTGCTCTCTGGATGAGGTATACAAGGCTGCCCACCACATTCATTCATTCATTATCCTCCACTTAATCCTCTACTAGGGTCGCGGGGGGTGGGAGGGTGGGGGGGGGTTCCACATACCCATCCAGGGGAGAATGTTTCGGTCGCTTGGCAGATACACCCAGGACAGGACGCCTATATATCTGTTTGTGGGCCTATCTATCCAGTCTATCTCTGGGCACACAGACACACTCTATATGGGGCAATTTGGAGCATTCAATCTACCTTGAATCCATGTTTTTGGACTGTGGGAGGAAACCGGAGAACCCGGAGGAAACCCACATGGACACGTGGAGAAAGTAATTTTGTCCTCCGTTTTAGTTTAGTTTAATTTAGTTTTTTTTTTTAATGTGAACGCTGATCGCTGAGTAACAGGATACAGGTTTAGTGCTCATCAGGAATTGGTTTATATGAATCTGTATTTCCATTTATGGTACATGATTTATAATAATGTATTATGTATCACACGGGCGTCGTTGGTGGGGGGTGGGTTCCCCGCTCCCCATTCCCATCCAGTGGAGAAGGTTTCGGGCGCTGGGCAGATACACCCAGGACATCGCTGGGCACACTCACTCACATAGACACACACAAACACACTTAATATGGGGCAATTGAAAGCATTTCATTCACCTTGAGAGCGGCACGGTGGCTTAGTGGTTAGTTGGTCGCCTCAGCGCTGGGGATCCAGGTTCGAATCCCAATCTGGGGGAGTTTCCATGTTCCCAGTGTCTGTGTGGGTTTCCTCCGGGTTCTCCGGTTTCCTCGCACAGTCTAAAAACATGGATTTAAGGTAAATTTAATGCTCTAAATTGCCCATATAGTGTGTATTTGTGTGAGTGAGTGTGCCCAGCGATAGAGTGGCGTCCTGTTCTGGGTGTATCTGCCCAGCGCCCGAAACGTTCTCCCCTGGATGGGCATGGGGAACCCCCCCCTTCTATTAGAGGACTAAGTGTAAGATAATGAATGAATGAATATCACTCATTGATACGAATGTAAAGCTAATGTCACAGCTGGACAAACGGCTCAGCCAATCAGGTTTAAGGACCGAAACAACCCATTGAATTAGTGCAGGGGTGCCCACATTTTCCGGCCCGAGATCTACTTTTTCCATTGGACAGGTCATCGAGATCTACCGGGGTCAATCTCTATTTTTTAGGCTTTTATATTGAAACCTGTTTACACACATCATGATCGTATTGTCGAATCTGTTCGAATTGCTCTTTTATTAAACACGGGGAGAACATGGAAACTCCACCCAGATTGGGATTCGAACTGGGAATCCCTAGCGATGAGAGGAGAACATGCCAACCACTAAGCCACTGTGCTGCCCGCAAACAGAACATGAACATTAATAAAAGCAAATGCATTTTGAGTTTGACATTGTAAAAAAATATTCCCCCCCCCCACTCTAAATGAAAGTGGGACATTTTAGTTCTTTTTGAGCTTCACTCATTGTGTGTGAATGTGTGTGTGTGTGTGTGTGTGTGTGTGTGTGTGTGTGTGTGTGTGTGTGTGTGTGTGTGTGTATATAAGCGTTTCCGATACTCATTCATTCATTATCACCCGCTTTATCCTCTATTAGGGTCGCGGTGGGGTTCATACATAAACACACATAAATATATAAATTTATATATATATAAATGAATATTTATTTTGGGCAAGTTTAAAAAAATACATATACAGTAAATTAATATATATATTCATTCATTCATTATCCTCCGCTTTATCCTCTATTAGGGTCGCGGTGGGGTTCCCCATGCCCATCCAGGGGAGAACGTCTCGGGCGCTGGGCAGATACACCCAGGACAGGGCGCCAATCTATCACTGGATACACACTCACTCACACAGACACACTCTATATGGGGCAATTTTTTAGAGAATTCAATTGACTTGATCCATGTTTTTGGACTGTGGGCGGAAACCGGAGAACCCGGAGGAAACCCACGCAGACATGGGGAGAACATGGAAACTCCACCCAGATGGATTCGAACCGGGAATCCCTAGTGCTGAGAGGAGAATGTGCTAACCACTAAGCCACCGTGCCGCCGCGTTTCCGATACTGTGCTGTAAGAAATACGCTGATACGTGATAAACCCTTTTTTCAAACCTCCATCGCGATCTACCCGACACCACTTTGCGATCGACTGGTCGATCACGATCGACGTATCGAGCACCCCTGTATTAGTGTAATTAATACATCGTTTAATCCGTAAATATTACGATGTCTAAATGTGTTTTAAATCTTTATTTACAGAACGGGGTCGGACGCGTTCGGCCCTCGCAGCATGTTTTTAGGAGAGGCAGCACTGAAGAAAAGGCGGATGTGTCACTGGGATCAGTTTTCCTCGCAGCCCGACATCACATGTGTGTCTGCTCGCACACGCCCTGTGCTGACCTACTACAAGCCCCGCCTCTTTACCATGGACCAATCATCACACACACAGCAGGTCATATAACACTCATGTTTTCATTGCATCACTTTTGCATCTGTTATAATCTGTATAAATTCCTACTCAGCAATTCCATCCATTATCTTCTGCTTTATCCTCTATTAGGGTCATGGGGGGGGTTCTCCGGGCCCATCCAGGGGAGAACGTTTCGGGTGCTGGGCAGATACACCCAGGACAGGGCACCAACCTATCGCTGGGCACACACTCACTCAATCAAACACACTCTATATGGGGCAATTTGGAGAATTCAATTGACTTGATCCATGTTTTTGGACTGTGGGAGGAAACCGGAGAACCTGGAGGAAACCCATGTGGACATGGAGAGAACATGGAAACTCCACCCAGATTGGGATTCGAACCGGGAATCCCTAGCGCTGAGAGGAGAACATGCCAACCACTAAGCCACCGTGTCGCCCTCCTACTCAGAAATTTCTCTATTAAGTTCATCCATCCATCCATTATCTTCCACTTGATCCTCTATTAGGGTCGCGGTGGGGTTCCCCATGCCCATCCAGGGGAGAACGTCTCGGGTGCTGGGCAGATACACCCAGGACAGGGCACCAACCTATCGCTGGGCACACACTCACTCAATCAAACACACTCTATATGGGGCAATTTGGGGAACTCAATTGACTTGATCCATGTTTGTGGACTGTGGGAGGAAACCGGAGAACCCGGATGAAACCCATGTGGAGATGGAGAGAACATGGAAACTCCACCCAGATTGGGATTCGAACCGGGAATGCCTAGCGCTGAGAGGAGAACATGCCAACCACTAAGCCACCATGCCAACCTCCTACTCAGCAATTTGTCTATTAAGTTCATCCATCCATCCATTATCTTCCACTTGATCCTCTATTAGGGTCGCGGGGGGGGGGGGGGGGTTCCCCATGCCCATCCAGGGGAGAACGTTTCGTGCACTGGGCAGATAGACCCAGGACAGGACACCAATCTATCACTGGGCACACACTCACCCACACAAACACTCTATATGGGGCAATTTGGAGAACTCAATTGACTTGATCCATGTTTTTGGACTGTGGGAGGAAACCAGAGAACCCGGAGGAAACCCACGTGGACATGGGGAGAACATGGAAACTCCACCCAGATTGGGATTCGAAGCGGGAATCCCTAGCGCTGAGAGGAGAACATGCCAACCACTAAGCCACCGTACCGCCCACATCATCAGTGTGTGTTTTAAAATTAATTACTTTGTGTTTTTAATAAATTGTATATTTTTTATTAAAACACTATTAATGCTGATTGATTTTCATTCCTCATTTTGTTCTACTCTGTTTTTCACGTCTCAATCTTTTTCACTCTTTAGGAACCTGACTCCTCCTCCCGCCGCTGTGTGTCCTGTGATCCCATGACTGTGTGTTCAGGGTTCTCCTGCTCCGGAAGAACAAATGACCCGGCTCACATCATACCTCTAATACAGAGTGAGTGAGTGATCGAAATGATCAAATTTACATTAGGGCGGCACGGTGGCTTAGTGGTTGGCATGTTCTCCTCTCAGCTCTAGGGATTCCCGGTACGGATCCCGATCTGGGTGGAGTTTCCATGTTATCCCCGTGTCCGTGTGGGTTTCCTCCGGGTTCTCCGGTTTCCTCCCACAGTCCAAAAACATGGTTTCAAAGTTAATTGGCTGCTGTAAATTGCCCCTATAAATTGTCCCTAGGGGAATGGTGGCTTAGTGGTTGACATGTTCTCCTCTCAGCGCTAGGGATTCCCGGTTCGAATCCCGATCTGGGTGGAGTTTCCATGTTCTCCCTGTGTCCTCGTGGGTTTCCTCCGGGTTCTCCGGTTTCCTCCCACAGTCCAAAAACATGGAAGTTTGAATTCTCAAAAATTGCCCCATATAGAGTGTGTGTGTGAGTGAGTGTGTACCCAGCGATGGATTGGCGCCCTGTCCTGGGTCTATCCGCCCAGCGACCGAGACGTTCTCCCCTGGATGGGCATGGGGAACCCCCCCCGCGAACCTAATAGAGGATAAAGCGGGAGATAACGAATGAATGAATGATATATTTTTATCTTTGTAATTTATTTCATTCTACTTTCTTTTGCACATGATTATTTTTAAATGTAAATGTTTTTTAATACGTATGTTTTGTACAGCGTCCTTGGGTGTTCTGAAAGGCGCTTTCAAATCAAATGTATTATTATTATTATTATTAAGGATGTCTGATTTGATCAATTTTACTATTAAAAGCTCGTTCATTGGAGATGCTTCACTTGCTGAGAGTGTTCTATGGTTCTTGTTTTGTTTCACAGAGAACCCTGTGTCCTACGCAACTCCGACTCTTTACAAAGAGAACTGGATACAACCACTCCATCACTTCAGTCGCTCTGAGGGCTTCATAACTGAAGACAAACATCCAAAAAACGTATTCGGTAAGAAATATCAAACCGGAATAATTGTTACCTTAAACGCAAAATGGGGCGGCACGGTGGCTTAGTGGTTGGTATGTTCTACAAATTGCCCCATAGAGAGTGTGTTTGTGTGAGTGAGTGAGTGTGTGCCCACGATAGATTGGCGCACTGTTCTGGGGGTATCTACTCTCTGCACCTTCTGTACTGTTTTGCACTTTATTCATGATATCCATCCATCCATCCATCATCTTCCGCTTTATCCTCTACTAGGGTTGGGGGGGGGGGGGTTCCCCATGCCCATCAGGGGAGAACGTTTCGGACACTCATGTTCAAGTAATTTATTTATATAGCGCTTTTTAATAACAGTACATTGTCACAAAGTAGCTTTACAGAGTTATAAGCCTTTACACCCAAAGAGCAAGCTGAAGAGACAGTGGCAAGACAAAACCCAGTTATGGTGTTATTTTAAGGAAGAAACCTTGTGAGGACCGAGACTCAGTGGGGGACTCGTCCTCCTTGAGTGGCCGGCAGCATCAACAGTGTGGCATGTTCTCCAAATTGCCCCATATAGAGTGTGAGTGTGTGCCCAGCGATAGATTGGCGCCCTGTCCTGGGTGTATCTGCCCAGCGCCTGCATTGAGTAGCAATGTGTTTAAATGTATATACATAAATATATACCATTAATAAAGCAGCACGGTGCCTTAGTGTTTAGCATGTTCTCCTCTCAGCGCTAGGGATTCCCGCTTCGAATCCCAATCTGGGTGGAGTGTCCACGCGGGTCTCCTCCGGGTTCTCCGGTTTCCTCCCACAGTCCAAAAACATGGATCAAGGTCAATTGAGTTCTCCAAATTGCCCCATATAGAGTGTGCGTGTGTGAGTGAGTGTGTGTCCAGCGATAGACTGGCGTCCTGTCTGGGTCCCCCCCCCCCCCCCCCCCCCCCCCCCCCCCCCCCCCCCCCGTGCGACCCTAATAGAGGATAAAGCAGAAGATAATGGATGGATGGATAAAGTCTACAAGTCCTTACAAGACGTTCTAGACTTTGAACTTGCAATTTGTTCTTGGGATTCGAAGCGGGAATCCCTAGCGCTGAGAGGAGAACATGCTAAACTCTAAGGCATCGTGCCACTTTATTAATGGTATATACACTCACCGGCCACTTTATTAGGTACATCTGTCCAACTGCTCGTTAACACTTAATTTCTAATCAGCCAATCACATGGCGGCAACTCAGTGCATTTAGGCATGTAGACATGGTCAAGACAATCTCCTGCAGTTCAAACCGAGCATCAGTATGGGGAAGAAAGGTGATTTGAGTGCCTTTGCCCGTGGCATTGTTGTTGGTGCCAGAAGGGCTGGTCTGAGTATTTCAGAAACTGCTGATCTACTGGGATTTTCACGCACAACCATCTCTAGGGTTTACAGAGAATGGTCCGAAAAAGAAAAAACATCCAGTGAGCGGCAGTTCTGTGGGCGGAAATGCCTTGTTGATGCCAGAGGTCAGAGGAGAATGGCCAGACTGGTTCGAGCTGATAGAAAGGCAACAGTGACTCAAATAGCCTCAATCCAATCCAATCCAAGATCTCAATCCAATAGAGCATCTTTGGGATGTGATGGAACGGGGGATTCGCATCATGGATGTGCAGCCGACAAATCTGCGGCAACTGTGTGATGCCATCATGTCAATATGGACCAAACTCTCTGAGGAATGCTTCCAGCACCTTGTTGAATCTATGCCACGAAGAATTGAGGCAGTTCGGAAGGCAAAAGGGGGTCCAACCCGTTACTAGAATGGTGTACCTAATAAAGTGGCCGGAGAGTGTATTTATGTATATACATTTAAACACATCTCTACTTAATGCACTGGTCAGTGTTATTAATGCACTTTATATAAATAATGTATAGATTGCACTTTAGCTTTGATGCTAACTACATTTCATTGGTCCTGTACTTATACTCTGCACAATGACAATAAAGTTTAATCTAATCTAATCTAATCTAATGTAATCTAATCTAATGTAATCTAATCTATTCATTCATTCATTCATTATCTCCCGCTTTATCCTCTATTAGGGTCGCGGTGGGGTTCCCCATGCCCATCCAGGGGAGAACATCTCGGGCGCTGGGCAGATACACCCAGGACAGGGCGCCAATCCATCGCTGGACACACACTCACTCACACAGACACTCTATATGGGGCAATTTGGAGAATTCAATTGACTTGATCCATGTTTTTGGACTGTGGGAGGACACCGGAGAACCCGGAGGAAACCCACGCGGACACGGGGAGAACATGGAAACTCCACCCAGATGGGGATTCGAACCGGGAATCCCTAGCGCTGAGAGGAGAACATGCTAAACCACTAAGCCACTGTGCCGCCTAATCTAATCTAATCTAATCTAAAGTTGCTTTCTTAATCCTCAGATACAGCTGCTATGTTTTCTCCCAAATCGGAGTTGAGTGCAAAGAAAGGACTCGTCACCCCCAACCGCAAAAACGCCCAGCAGAAATATCCACAGGTACGTTATAATACCTATTAATATGACTTACGATGTTCTCTCATTTGTAATTTCTTATAGGGTCCCTGGGGGGTTCCCCATGCCCATCCAGGGGAGAACGTTTCGGGCGCTGGGCAGATACACCCAGGACAGGACACCAATTTGGAGAATTCAACTGACCTTGTTCCATGTTTTTGGACTGTGGGAGGAAACCGGAGAACCCGGAGGAAACCCACGCGGACACGGGGAGAACATGGAAACTCCACCCAGATTGGGATTCGAACCGGGAATCAATAGCACTGAGAGGAGAACATGCCAACCACTAAGCCACCGTGCCGCCCTGTGTGTAATTTCCATCCATTATCTCCTGTTTTATCCTCTATTAGGGTCACTGTGCATCTGGGTGGAGTTTCCATGTTCTCCCCGTGTCGGCGTGGGTTTCCTCCGGGTTCTCCGGTTTCCTCCCACAGTCCAAAAACATGGATCAAGGTCAATTGAATTCTCCAAATTGCCCCATATAGAGTTTCCTCCGGGTTCTCCGGTTTCCTCCCACAGTCCAAAAACATGGTTCAAGGTCAATTGAATTCTCCAAATTGCCCCATATAGAGTGTGTCTGTGTGAGTGAGTGTGTATCCAGTGATCGATTGGCGTCCTGTCCTGGGTGTATCTGCCCAGCGCCCGAAACGTTCTCCCCCCCCCCAAAGCAGAAGATAATGGATGGATGGATAAAGTCTACAAGTCCTTACAAGTCGTTCTAGACTTTGAACTTGCAGGTTGTTCTGAAGATGGAGATAAAGCATGACCAGTTTGTTTCTCACAGTTTGCAGCGCGAAGAAGAAACGCTGAAGATGTTTACGACATTAACAACATAGTCCTCCCCGTGACGCTGGCTACCTCTACGTTTGTTAAAAAGCTCCATTATAAGGATATTCCTACTCCCAGGTACAGTATCAGTGTCAGGTTCCAACGGTACCGTCTGCCTGGACTTTGTTTCTTTATTTAAGTTCTCTTCCATTGGTTTTGGTTCCTTATTTCTCGGCCGTGCTCTATTTTGTTTAATTGTTTGGTTTATTTGATCACATGACCTGTGAGAGAGTCATTATCTCCCATTTAATCCTCTACTTGGGTCTCATGGGGGGGAGGGGTTCCCCTTACCTAGGGGAGAACGTTTCGTACGTTGGGCAGATACATCCAGAACAGGACACATACTCACTCACATAGTCATACACACATACTCTATATGGGGCAAGTTAGAGCATTCAACTTACCTTGAATCCATGTTTTTGGACTGGGGAGAAAACCGGAGAACCCGGCGGACACGGGGAGAACATGGAAACTTCACCCAAACTGGAGGGCGAGGGTGGGCCCATACCCATCCACGGGACGCTAGGCAGATACACCCAGGACAGGACGCCAATCTATCACTGGACTCACTCACTTAGACATACACACACTCTCTATATGGGGCAATTTAGAGCATTCAACTTACCTTGAATCCATGGTTTTTGGACTGTGGGAGAAAACCGGAGAACCCGCAAGAAACCAATGCGGACATGGGGAGAACATGGAAACTCCACCCAGGTTGGGATTCAAACCTGGATCCCCAGCACTGAGAGGAGAACATGCTAAACCACTAAGCCCCCTGTATATTACCATTCATTTATTCATTCATCCATTATCTTCCGCTTTATCCTCTTTTAGGGTCGCGGGGGGTTCCCCATGCCCATTCAGGGGAGAACGTTTTGGACGCTGGGCAGATACACCCAGGACAGGACGCCTGGACACACACTCACTCACACACACACACACACTCTATATGGGGCAATTTAGAGCATCAACTTACCTTGAATCCATGGTTTTTGGACTGTGGGAGAAAACTAGAGAACCCGGAGGAAACCCATGTGGACATGGGGAGAACATGGAAACTCCACCCAGATTGGGATTCGAACCTGGATCCTCAGCTCTGAAAGGAGAACATGCCAACCACTAAGCCCCCCTGTATATTAACGTGTATGATGTAATTGTGTTCTTTCTGTTTCAACAGATGGAGGAGAGTGGAACTCACGCCACTGATGGAGAACGAGAACGAGGTAACAGAACATAATCCTGAGGTACAGATTGAGTTTTAAACATTAATTAACTTTTCATTCATTCATTATCTCCCGCTTTATCCTCTATTAGGGTCGCGGGGGGGGGGGGGGGGGGTTCCCCATGCCCCATCCAGGGGAGAACGTTTCGGGCGCTGGGCAGATACACCCAGGATAAGACGCCAATCCATCGCTGGGAACACACTCACTCACACACACACTCTATATGGGGCATTTTTGAGAATTCAATTGACTTGATCCATGTTTTTGGACTGTGGGAGGAAACCGGAGAACCCGGGGGGAACCCACGCGGACATGGGGAGAACATGGAAACTCCACCCAGATAGGGATTCGAACCGGGAATCCCTAGCGCTGAGAGGAGAACATGAGAGGAGAAAATACGGATTTTAATTAGTGTAAATTATTAATTCATTCATTATCTCCCGCTTTATCCTCTATTAGGGTCGCGGTGGGGTTCCCCATGCCCATCCAGGGGAGAACGTTTCGGGCGCTGGGCAGATACACCCAGGACAGGACACCAATCTATCACTGGGCAGACACTCACTCACACAGACACATTCTATATGGGGCAATTTGGAGACTTCAATTGACTTGATCCATGTTTTTGGACTGTGGGAGGAAACCCACACGGACACAGGGAGAACAAGGAAACGCCACCCAGATTGGGATTCGAACCGGGAATCCCTAGTGCTGAGAGGAGAACATGCCAACCACTATATCACCATATGAGCATTTTCATTCATTCATTCATTATCTTTCACTTTATCCTCTATTAGGGTCGCGGTGGGGTTCCCCATGCCCATCCAGGGGAGAACGTCTCGGCACTGGGCAGATACACCCAGGACAGGATGCCAATCTATCACTGCACACACTCACTCACACACACACTCTATATGGGGCAATTTTGAGAATTCAATTGACTTGATCCATGTTTTTGGACTGTGGGAGGAAACCGGAGAACCCGGAGGAAACCCACGCGGACACGGGGATAACATGGAAACTCCACCCAGATGGGGATTCAAACTGGGAATCCCTAGTGCTGAGAGGAGAACGTGCCAACCACTAAGCCACCGTGCCGCCCACATTAGTATCATTACAGATAATGAACCTAATAAAGTGGCCGGTGTGGGAACATCACCCTGACTGAGCACCGTGTTGGGTTTTCTCTTTCAGCCCGAGCTGCTGTCAGATGAGATGTTTTCCACGAGACACCAGAGCTCCGAACATCGAGAGAAACTGCGCTGGAATTCTTGGAAAAAAGGCGGGAGAGTCGCTCGCAGAACCAGGTCAGATTTGTCTGGTTCTTTGGGTTGATGGGTATTTAGTTGTGGCACGATCGGCGGGTTCTCCCCGTGTCCGTGTGGGTTTCCTTCGAAGGTTAACTGAATTCTCCAAATTGCCCCATATAGAGTGTGTATGTATCTGTGTGAGTGAGTGTGTGCTCAGCGATAGATTGGCGGCCTTTCCTGGATGTTTTTGCCCAGCGCCCTGGATGGATGGAACCAAAGGGATGCTCCAAATTGCCCCATATAATGTGTGTCTGTGTGAGTGAGTGTGCCCAGGAATAGTTTGATGTCCTGTCCTGGGTGTATCTGCCCAACTCCCGAAATGTTCTCCCCTGGATGGGCATGGGGAACCCCCCCCCCCACCCCCGACCCTAGTAGAGGATAAAGTAATGGATAATGGATGGATGGATGGGTGGGAGGGAGGATAGATCGATAGCCCAGTGATGGGATATGGACCCCCCCCCCCCCCCACAGTCCAAAAACATGGATTCAAGGTCAATTGGATGCTCCAAATTGCCCCATATAGAGTGTGTCTGTGTGAGTGAGTGTGTGCCAGTGATAGTTTGGCACCCTGTCCTGGGTGTATTTGCCCAGCTCCCGAAATGTTCTCCCCTGGATGGACATGGGGAACCCCCCCGCAACCCTAGTGGAGGGTAAAGTGGAAGATAATGGATGGATGGCTGGATGGATAAGGGGCGGCACAGTGGCTAAGTGGTTAGTTCTTTTGCCTTTCCCTGTGTCTGCGTGGGTTTCCTCCGGGTTCTCCGGTTTCCTCCCACAGTCCAAAAATCATGGTTAACTGAATTCTCCAAATTGCCCTATATAGAGTGTCATACACACTCTATATGGGGCAATTTGGAAAATCTGTGTGAGTGAGTGTGTGCTCAGCGATAGATTGGTGGCCTTTCCTGGATGTTTTTGCCCAGCGCCCTGGATGGATGGAACCAAAGGGATGCTCCAAATTGCCCCATATAATGTGTGTCTGTGTGAGTGAGTGTGCCCAGGAATAGTTTGGCGTCCTGTCCTGGGTGTATTTGCCCAGCTCCCGAAATGTTCTCCCCGGATGGACATGGGGAACCCCCTGCAACCCTAGTGGAGGGTAAAGTGGAAGATAATGGATGGGTGGATGGGTGGATGGATAAGGGGCGGCACAGTGGGTTAGCACGTTCGCCTTTCCCTGTGTCTGCGTGGGTTTCCTCCGGGTTCTCCGGTTTCCTCCCACAGTCCAAAAATCATGGGTCAAGGTCAATTGAATGCTCCAAATTGCCCCATATAGAGTGTGTGTGTGTGTCTGTGTGAGTGAGTGTGTGCCCAATGATGGGATGGGGAACCCCCGCAAACCGAGTAGAGGATAAGGCGGAAGATAATGGATGGATGGAAGGATCGGCATATGGCGTGGTGGAGAAGGCGGGACTTATGGTTATGATTACGGTTAATTAATGCACCTGTCACAGATCTGCCTAAGAAGTGTGCGCCCTTTAGAACCAGGAACATCACATGCCGCGGGGACAGAGACCGACCACAAGATGGAGTCATGGTTATCACAGTGTGTGTGTAGATAGGCCATACTGTAATATCCGGGATGTCTGTCTGTAAATTTGGAGCATCGTGTGGTCACATGTTATATAAACCATGTTATGTTATATAAACCAGTTCTTAGCTTTTTATGTTAAATGTGTTGCTTTTTTTTACCTTCTATACCCCGTTCTGTTCAGGTTGTTTCGTCGGGGATGTGTGTATACGTCGGGGAATCCTGTTCAGACCTTCAGCTCATCTCCAGAGCAATCAGTGGGTGAGGAAAGAGAGGTATGAAAAGATCGTGCAAATAAAAATCATAGTGTTCAGATTAGAACATGTTATTTTTATAAGGGGATACCCGGGTTCGACTCCCGGTTGTGGCTAACAAAGGTCTTTTTGGTGTGGAGTCTGCATGTCCTTCTCGTGTCTAGGTGAGTTTTCATTCCAAAGTTGCTGACGTGCACAACAGAGACCTTGAAATCTGATTGGCTGAGCTGTTCGTCCAGCCGTGACAAAATGCGTAGATGAAACATTTATTATTGCTTAATGATTGACATTTCTAAAGCAGTGGTTAGTGTGTGTGTGTGTGTGTGTGTGTGTGTGTGTGTGTGTGTGTGTGTGTGTGTGTGTTTGGTGTATTGGTGGGTGGGTGGATCAGTGGGTGGATGTGGGCTCTTCGGCAGAACTGTGAATATTGTAGTATCTGTTTAATGATATCACTTGATTTTACTGCATCAGGTGTACACTCATCTCTAAAGCCTCTCCCTCTCTCTCTAACACACACACACACACACACACACACACAACACACACACACACACACACACACATTTATTTTAATGCACTGTGGGGACTCACATAGACTTCCATAATTTTGTAAAGACTTACCCAAACCTATACATAAATACCACTACCCTAACATTACCCATAACCATACACTAACCTTACACTAACATTACCCATAACCATAAACTAACCTTACACTAAGCTTACACTAACCTTACACTAACCTCACCCATAACCTTACACTAACCTTACCCATAACCTTACACTAACCTTACACTAACCTTACCATTACCATACACTAACCTTACCCATAACCTTACACTAACATTACCCATAACCATACACTAACCTTACCCATAACCTTACACTAACCTTACCCATAACCTTACACTAACATTACCCATAACCATACACTAACCTTACCCATAACCTTACACTAACATTACCCATAACCTTACACTAACCTTACCCATAACCTTACACTAACCTTACCCATAACCTTACACTAACATTACCCATAACCATACACTAACCTTACCCATAACCTTACACTAAGCTTACACTAACCTCACCCATAACCTTACACTAACATCACACTAACCTCACCCATAACCTTACACTAACCTTACACTAACCTTACCCATAACCTTACACTAACATTACCCATAACCTTACACTAACCTTCCCATAACCTTACACTAACATTACCCAGAACCTTACACTAACATTACCCATAACCTTACACTAACCTTACCCATAACCTTACACTAACCTTATCCATAACCTTACACTAACCTCACACATAACCTGAGGTACACATAACCTTTACACTAACCTCACCCATAACCGAGGGACCCATAACCTCACACTAACCTTACCCATAACCTTACACTAACATTTACATAAACTTAACTAGTTACCCATAACCATACACTAACATTACCCATAACCTTACAACTAAGCTTAACTAACCTCACCCATAACCTTGTACACTACACTAACTAACCTAACCCATAACCTTACACTAACCTAACACTAACCTTACCCATAAACTTACACTAACCTTACCCCATAACCTTTACACGTAACATTAAACCATAAAACCATACACTAACCTTACCCATAACCTTACACTAACCTTATCCATAACCTTACACTAACCTTACCCATAACCTTACACTAACCTCACACTAACCTCACCCATAACCTTACACTAACATCACACTAACCTCACCCATAACCTTACACTAACATCACACTAAACCCATAACCTTACACTAAACTCACACTAACCTTACCCATAACCTTACGCAAACATCACCCATAACCTTACACTAACATTACCCATAACCTTACACTAACCTTACCCATAACCATACACTAACATTACCCATAA
>JAFMOC010000079.1:87500-90000 GCA_019802505.1 Corydoras sp. C115 | reverse complement strand
TCAGTGACGGGTCATTCATTTCACAATTTTACACCTGGTCCTTCACACACACACACACACACACACACACACACACACATACATTCATTCATTATCTCCCGCTTTATCCTCTATTAGGGTCGCGGTGGGGTTCCCCATGACCATCCAGGGGAGAACGTTTCAGGTGCTGGGCAGATAGACCCAGGACAGGGCGCCAATCCATCGCTGGGCACACACTCACTCACACAGACACACTCTATATGGGGCAATTTTGAGAATTCAATTGACTTGATCCATGTTTTTGGACTGTCTGAGGAAACCGGAGAACCCGGAGGAAACCCACGCAGACACGGGGAGAACATGGAAACTCCACCCAGATGGGGATTCTAACCGGGTTATCCCTAGCGCTGAGAGGCGAACGTGCTAAACACTAAGCCACCATGCCGCCACCACATACATACATAGCCTGAAGGCTCGTGACTTGCCTTGGACTTGGATTTTGTACAGGCATCATCGGAGACGGCATCCTCTCGTAGAGGAGGATGCTGTCTAAGCTGAAGGCCATTATGGACAATGCCTCCCACCCACAGTACCGCACACTGGACAGACACAGGAGCACATTCAGATTAAGACTGATTCCCCCAACATGCACCACAGAGCACCACAGGAGGTCATTAAACGCTGTAACTCTTTTCTTCATGTGTAAGATTTGTGCAATATCAAATTACAAAATAAACAGTTTTTATATGTGCAATCAAACATCATATCATGTGGTTAACTTGTGCAATATATGTCGCCACTTTACCTTTATTGTTGTATTTCTTTTCTATTCTTTTTAAATTTTAGAATAAAAATTTATATTTAGCGGCACGCTGGCTTAGTGGTTAGCACGTTCGCCTCTCAGCGCTAGGGATTCCCGGTTCGAATCCCCATCTGGGTGGAGTTTCCATGTTCTCCCCGTGTCTGCGTGGGTTTCCTCCGGGTTCTCCGGTTTCCTCCCACAGTCCAAAAACATGGATCAAGTCAATTGATTTCTCCAAATTGCCCCATATAGAGTGTGTCTGTGTGAGTGAGTGTGTGTCCAGCGATGGATTGGTGTCCTGTCCTGGGTGTATCTGCCCAGCGCCTGAAACGTTCTCCCCTTCATTATCTTCCGCTTCATCCTATATCAGGGTCACGGTGGGGTTCCCCATGGCCATCCAGGGGACAACGTTTCAGGTGCTGGGCAGATACACCCAGGACAGGACACCAATCCATCGCTGGGAACACACTCACTCACACACACACAGACACACTCTATATGGGGCAATATGGAGAACTCAATTGACTTGATCCATGTTTTTGGACTGTGGGAGGAAACCGGAGAACCCGGAGGAAACCCACGCAGACTTGGGAGAACATGGAAACTCCACCCAGATGGGGATTCGAACCGGGAATCCCTAGCACTGAGAGGAGAACATGCCAACCACTAAGCCACCGTGTGTATATATATATATATATATATATATATATATATATATATATATATATATATTTTTTTTTTTTTTTTTTTTTTTATTTTTTTTTTTTTTTTGGTACATTATACCTCTTAAGCAGCTGCAATTCTCCCCGGGGATCAATAAATTTAGATTTTATGACTTGTGAGCTTTATGTTCTTGCTGCTCATCGCTTTATTGCACACCTCAGATTTTCGTTCTAACTTGTTTCTCTGTGTTCTTGCACAGCACAGGCGAGACTGATCCTGTTTCTGCCACTTTGCTGTAAACACTACGCTGACTTTCAGTCGTATTTGTGTCTGTTTTATTCACCCAGACCTTCGACTCACCTCCACGCTACACGGGCAGCCAGTTCGAACCAGGAACCGACAAGAACCTAACCGACCCTAACAGAGACATTATAAAAAAGCACTGTATCAACCTCCACTTATGATGGGTGGATTTTTATTGCCTGATTTATAGAACTAGCTCATTTTAAAGCGCAGGAGCAGGATCTCTGTGTTTTCTGTACACGGCTGTACAAATTCTTAATCTTCTGAATCTCATATTTATTATACTGTATGTATATTTGTGTGTGCTGTTTCTTATTAGCTATCTTTGTTGTTTTTGTGTCAAATTTAGACCGTGTACTGGACAGTATGTAAGTAAAACACTTGGAACTCTCAGATCAGTTCATCCAGATTACAGATTGAGTCTTTTTTACTGCAGTTCTTAGCCAAATTTTTTTCCACTTATAGTCCATGTTCACTTATAGTCCATGCTTTTAGTTCCGATTCCTGTCCAGCTGGACTTTGTAATTCTTCCAGACTGTAGTCCATCTGTTTGTGTTCTACAGTACATACTGTGGACGTCCCCTTTACTCAGTTCTAATGCTCAGAACCCCAATAGTAGCACCACAGAGCAGGGATTATTGGGTGAGGGTATTATTCCTATCCCAGCAGTGTCACTGAGGTGGAGAAATATATATATATATATATATATATATATATATATATAGACCTTTATTTAACCAGGCAAATCATTAA
>JAFMOC010000079.1:45000-82500 GCA_019802505.1 Corydoras sp. C115 | reverse complement strand
CCTCCGGGTTCTCCGGTTTCATCCCACAGTCCAAAAACATGGATCAAGTCAATTGAATTCTCAAAAATTGCCCCATATAGAGTGTGTGTGAGTGTGTGTCCAGTAATGGATTGGCGCCCTGTCCTGGGTGTATCTGCCCAGCGCCCGAAATGTTCTCCCCTGGATGGGCATGGGGAACCCCACCGCGACCCTAATAGAGGATAAAGCAGAAGATAATAAATGAATATATATATATATATATATATATATATATATATATATATATATATATATATATATATATATATTAGTGGCGAGTGGTTAGCATGTTCTCCTCTCATCTCAGTGCTGGGGATCCAGGTTGGAATCCCGATCTGGCTGGAGTTTCTATGTTCTCGTGTCCAGAGTTGTTTCCTCCAAATTTTCCGGTTCGAACTTGGATTCAAGGTAAATTGAACTCTCCCATTCAATTGAATGCTCTAAATTGCCCCACACAAAGTGTGAGTGAGTGAGTGTGTGCCTAGTGATAGATTGGCACCCCGTCCTGGGTGTATCTGCCCAGCGCCCGAAATGTTCTCCCCTGGATGATCATAGGGAACCCCCCTGTGACCCTAGTAGAGGATAAAGTGGAACAGTTGTCTGTACGTTCATTTTGTAATGATTTACAGTCATTTTCACCTACACACATCTCCAATATCATCTTACAGCTAAAGTAAATAAAGCTGACGTGGTTTAAGTGATGCCATTAACAGTGTTAATGTCTCTCCTGCTCTTCAGTTAAGTGCTAATCATGAATTACTGTGAGGTTCGTTCACATGGAGTGTAAATCGAGTCCAGTTATCACACCGCCAGGCAACCGGCCCTCTTCGTGATCAATGGCTTCCCGTTGGACATTATTGCTACAGGACCACACACAATTAACCAAATAAACAACTCCCGACATGACAGGAACCCCCCACATTCAGCCGAGATTCACTGATGAATTAAAGACTTTTATCTAATGAGGTTCTCATTTTTTATTTAACACTTTCTTACATTTACATTCTTCATCTGTGTTCTTTGTTGTTATTGGTCCCCTGTTGGTTCTCTGGTCTCTGTTGGTCAGGAGCATCACAGAACAGGTATCATTTGGGTGGTGGATTGTTGATTGTCAGTTCTGCAGTGATACTGATGTGGTGATGGGGGGGGGGGGGTTTAGTGGAGTTTCATTTCTCCATCTCAGTGACACTGCTGGGATAGGAATGCCCCCACCCAATAACCCCTGCTCTGTGGTGCTATTATTGGGGTTCTGAGCATTGGAACATATATATATATTATCTTCCACTTTATCCTATATTATGGTCCAGGGGGGTTCGATGCCCATCTAAGGGAGAACGCGCTTTCGGAGTTTCGGGCGCTGGGCAGATACACCCAGGACAGGACGCCAATCTATCACTGGACACACACTCATTCACACATTCATTCATTCATTATCTCCTGCTTTATCCTCGCGGTGGGGTTCCCCATGCCCATCTAGGGGAGAACGTTTCGGGCGCTGGGCAGATACACCCAGGACAGGACGCCATCTATATGGGGCAAGTCTATATGGGGCAATTTGGAGTATTCAATTTACCTTGAATCCAGGTTTTTGGACTGTGGAAGGTAACTGGAGAACACGGAGGAAACCCACGAGAACCCTGGGAAAACATGGAAACTCCATCATCTTCTGCTTTATCCTATACTAGGGTCGTGGGGGGGGTTCTCCATGCCCATCCAGGGGAGAACGTTTCGGGCGCTGGGCAGATACACCCAGGACAGGATGCCAATCTATCGCTGGGCACACACTCACTCACACAAACACACTCTATATGGGGCAACTTGGAGAATTCAATTGACTTGATCCATGTTTTTGGACTGTGGGAGGAAACCAGAGAACCCGGAGGAAACCCACGCGGACATGGGAAGAACATGGAAACTCCACCCAGATTGAGATTCGAACCGGGAATCCCTAGTGCTGAGAGGAGAACATGCCAACCACTAAGCCACCGTGCCACCTGTAAAAGAAAATCCTTTTTAAAAAATTCTTACCTATAGGGGCCACGTTGTGCTCTATCTATCTATCCATTAATTATCTTCTGCTTTATCCTCTACTAGGGTCGCGGTGGGTTCCCCATGCCCATCCAGGGGAGAACGTTTCGGGCGCTGGGCAGATACACCCAGGACAGGACACCAATCTATCGCTGGACACACACTCACTCACACACACACACATACTCTATATGGGGCAATTTGGAGAACTCAATTGACTTGATCCACGTTTTTGGACTGTGGGAGGAAACCGGCGAACCCGGAGGAAACCCACGCGGACACAGGGAGAACATGGACACCATTAACCACTAAGCCACCGTATTTTTGGCATCTTTGGAACATGAATGCTGATTCTGATCTCCAACAGTTTTTGGGGCGGAGCAGATATTGTGTTCATTACGGTAGTCGGCCGGCCCGGGCTCCACCTCCTGCATGTCAGTGCGCTCGGAGTCGCAGTCAGTGCGCAGCCGACTCTGCGAACAGGTAAGAGAACCGCGCGCTTTGTTCCTCCAAACAAGCCGAACCCACGCTGCAAACCCACTCTGCGTGGGTTCTGCCTCTCGGTCCTGCAGGATTTAATCCCGTGCTGTGCGTGGAAGCGCTCTTTAAGAGCTTTAAGCCCGTGCAGGACGCACTGCGCCTCTTTGTGCCATTTGGCTTTTATTCCAGCTCCACATGCAAACTGTGCAGGGCTTCTGATTTATGACTTTCTATACTGTCAACCTCGTCTTTAAGTGTGTTAGATCATCAAAAATGTATATTGATTAATTGATTAATTGATTAATTCATAATGACTCATACAGGTTTGTTTAATTAGACTGCAGTCTGTGCGTTTTGCAGGGTTAGAATTAAAGGGGAAGATCTTTTGGATGCCTTTTGTACTGTCCTTGTGATTGTGGACCTGCATATCATGCAGTGTGTGTGTGTGTGTGTGTGTGTGTGTGTGTGTGTCTGTGGGGGACATGTTCAGGTCCAGCATGAATGGTGCTGAAACATAAAGCAGACGTGCCTCCCAACCTCAAAGGCTCTCCTGTCTCCTATCCTTTCACCCTTTCTGTATTCTGCAGTATGTTCTTTTTTTTGGGTTCCGTTCACCTCCACGGTTCACTCTTTCTTTTTTCTCTCATGCTCAACCACCCCGCATTATCTCCTGCGCTTGGTGGAGAAAGCCAGGTTAACCAAACAATCCCAAGATAACCGTGGATCCTGTTGATCCCAAGTGTCACGAGTTAGAAAACCCAATATTGATCGTGCGGTATCGGATCGGATCGATGAGGGGTGTCGACGAAGCCGATGTGCTGTTGCCTGCGGGGAAGGTATGGCACAATTCTGCAGCGTCACCCTGCTACCCTGCTAGACGGCCTCGTTCACCCCACAGCCCTGCTTTGGAGGATGGACACAGAGTCCCACGACTTCTGCGTCTTCGTTCATTCATTCATTCATTCATTATCTTCCGCTTTATCCTCTATTATGGTCGCGGGGGGTTCTCCATGCGCATCCAAGGGGAGAACAATCTCCCCAAAGGGCGCCAATCTATCGCTGGGCACACACTCAGACACGCTCACAAACACACTCTATATGGGGCAATTTGGAGAATTCAATTGACTTGATCCATGTTTTTTTTTTTGGACTGTGGGAGGAAACCGGAGAACCCGGAGGAAACCCACACGGACACGGGGAGAACATGGAAACTCCACCCAGATGGGGATTCGAACCGGGAATCCCTAGTGCTGAGAGGAGAACATGCTAACCACTAAGCCACCGTGCTGCCATATATATATATATATATATATATTCATTCATCCATTTTCTTCTACTTTATCCTATATTAGGGTCGTGGGGAGGGGGGGGTTCCCCATGCCCATCCAGGGGAGAACGTTTCGGGCGCCGGGCAGATACACCCAGGACAGGACGCCAATCTATCGCTGGGCACACACTCACTCACACTGACACACTCTATATGGGGCAATTTGAAGAATTCAATTGACCTTGTTTCATGATTTTTGGACTGTGGGAGGAAACCGGAGAACCCGGAGGAAACCCACGCGGACACGGGGAGAACATGGAAACTCCACCCAGATGGGGATTCGAACCGGGAATCCCTAGTGCTGAGAGGAGAACATGCCAACCACTAAGCCACCGTGCCTCCGCATATATGGGGCACACACTCTATATGGGGCAATTTGGAGGACTCAATTGACTTGATCCATGTTTTTGGACTGTGGGAGGAAACCGGAGAACCCGGAGGAAACCCACGCGGACACGGGGAGAACATGGGAACTCCACCCAGATGGGGATTCGAACGGGAATCCCTAGTGCTGAGAGGCGAACGTGCTAACCACTAAGCCACCTTCTGCATCCTGCTTTTCACAATGTTTCCAAAGCCTGGAACGTCTTGTCATGCCCGGCATTGAGTGCCCCTCGTCCCGGAGCAGGTGAAAGGAAATCCGATGAAATGGAGAAAGAATGTCGCCCAAACCCACCGGCCCAACCCACCGGCCCTACCCACCACCACGCGCGCCGTACCCAACAACGGCACACAGCTGAGTCATCACCCGTATCAATACGCCGCCTTCTCACTAGACGTTTGAGTTAAGGCACAGCGGCGGAACGATGTTAACAGGGACCTCGGTGAAAGGACAATCCGTGTGAGTGCTCCGAGGAAAAGAGGCGTGATTGCAATATGACAGCCATTGTTTAGGTCTCCAGCCTCCTTTTCGCTCAGCACGGACGTGGGGGCATTTTGAACGCGGCTTGCCCGCGTCAGCCTTCCGTCTAAGGCGTCGGGTGAGCCAATTGCATCACTTTTGTCGGCGAGAACTTTGAGATTCGGTGTAGCAAACGTTCTGGGGGTAAAATGGTAGTGGTGGTGGTGGTAGTGGTGTTGGAGCCTGATCACATTCCCCCAGCTCGAGGTTGTGGCATTGATTTGTCTCCATGGTAACCGGGCGGTGGGTGTCGGTGCTGCATATTCATTCAGAGCATCAGTAATGAAAAGACTGGCTGCTGGATCGATATGATGTACATGGGCTCTCCCTGCTGCTGGATTCCGACAGAAGATGGACTTAAACTAATTTACTAAAGCTACCTCGGGGACCGGGGGAAATTATGATGGTAGAAGCATATTTGATTGATCTGATTCGATTGGGTTTGTTGGACTACATTTGAGTTGCCAGATTATACTGGGGTTCGTTAGAACTGTATTAGATTCCTCTGATTAGACTAGGTTTTGGTTTTAGTTGGACCACAGTAAACTGAGACTGACCTAATGTGTCTGGTTTTAGACGATGGTTAATTAGTTTAGATTTGATAGATTTATAATAGATTTGTCTGATTGGACTTGTTTTAGTCTGCAAGGTCGATTTGGATCTGACTAAGTTTAGTTGAGTTATAGTGTTTTGGTCAGATACAACTATGTTTAGTGAAGTTATAGCAAATTAGTCTGGTAAAACTAGGTTTGGTTCAGTTATAGTATACTGGTCTCTCCCTGCTGCTGGATTCCCACAGAAGATGGACTTAAACTAATTTACTAAAGCTACCTCGGGGACCGGGGGAAATTATGATGGTAGAAGCATATTTGATTGATCTGATTCGATTGGGTTTGTTGGACTACATTTGATTTGCCAGATTATACTGGGGTTCGTTAGAACTGTATTAGATTTCTCTGCTTAGACAAGGTTTTGGTTTTAGTTAGACCACAGTAAACTGAGACTGACCTAATGTGTCTGGTTTTAGACGATGGTTAATTAGTTTAGATTTGATAGATTTATAATAGACTTGTCTGATTGGACTGGTTTTAGTCTGCAAGGTCGATTTGGATCTGACTAAGTTTAGTTGAGTTATAGTGTATTGTCAGATACAACTACGTTTAGTGAAGTTATAGCGCATTAGTCTGGTAAAACTAGGTTTAGTTCAGTTATAGTATACTGGTCTCTCCCTGCTGCTGGATTCCGACAGAAGATGGACTTAATTTGATTGGGTTTGTTGGACTACATTTGAGTTGCCAGATTATACTGGGGTTCGTTAGAACTGTATTAGATTCCTCTGATTAGACTAGGTTTTGGTTTTAGTTAGACCACAGTAAACTGAGACTGACCTAATGTGTCTGGTTTTAGACGGACGCTTGATAATTAGTTTAGATTTGATAGATTTATAATAGACTTGTCTGATTGGACTGGTTTTAGTCTGCAAGGTCGATTTGGATCTGACTAAGTTTAGTTGAGTTATAGTGTTTTGGTCAGATACAACTATGTTTAGTGAAGTTATAGCAAATTAGTCTGGTAAAACTAGGTTTAGTTCAGTTATAGTATACTGGTCTGATTCGAACTTGGTTTAGTCTGATTGAACTAGGTTTATTTGGGTTATAGCTCTGTGCTCTGATTGAACCAGGTTTAATTGAGTTATTTTATATCGGTCTAATTGAACTAGGTTTAGTCTGATGGAACTAGGATTAGTTGGGTTTATAGTATATTGGTCTGATTTAACCAGGTTTAGTCTGATTGAACTAGGTTTACTTGAGTTATTGTATATTAGGCTGATTGAACTAGGTTTAGTCTGATTGAACTAGGTTTAGTTGAGTTATTGTATATTGGTCTGTTTAAACCAGCTTTTGTCTGACTGAACTAGCTTTAGTTGAGTTATTGTATATTGGTCTGATTAATCTCGCTTTAGTTGAGTTATCGTATATTGGTCTGATTGAACTAGGTTTAGTTGGGTTATAGTACTATGCTCTGATTGAACCAGGTTTAATTGAGTTATTGTATATTAGTCTGATTAATCTCGCTTTAGTTATCGTATATTGGTCTGATTGAACTAGGTTTAGTTGGGTTATTGTATATTGGTCTGATTAATCTTGCGTTGAGTTTTCGCATATTGGTCTGATTGAACTAGGTTTAGTCTGATTAAACTAGGTTTAGTTGGGTTATAGTTTATTGGTCTGATTGAATCAGGTTTACTTGAGTAACAGTATATTGATTTAGTTAAACTAGGTTTATTTGAGTTATAGTATGTTGGTTTAATTGAACTAGGTTTAGTTGGGTTTAGTTAAGATATACTACAGTGTATTGGTCTAATTTAACTAGGATTAGTCTGATTAAATTAGGATTGGTCACGTTATAATATTATGGTCTGATTAAACTACGTCTGATTTAACTCGGGTTAGTCTGATTGAACTAGGTGTATTTAAGTGATTGTATATTGGTCTGATTGAGTTGAGTCGTGTTTTAGTATATTGGTCTAATTAAACTAGGTTTAGTCAAGTTATAGTATTATGGTCTGATTGAACAAGGTTTAGTCTGATTGTACTAGGTGTAGTCAAATTATAGTATATTGGTCTTATTTAACTAGGATTAGTCAAGTTATAGTATAATGGTCAAATTGAACTAGGTTTAGTTAAGTTGTATATTGGTCTGATTAAACTAGGTTTAGTTAAACTATATTCAGTGGTTCGTATCAGACTAATTCAAGTTGGGCTTTAAACCACTGGTTTGATTGGACTGTTGACTTGTTGACTAGGCTGATGTCACTCAAACCTCTAACATGTTCGGCCGTATTTTGGAAAAACCTTTTTAAATATGCTCAATCGCTTAAATAAAACTCCTAGTCAGATAATTTTGACCACAATACTTAACAACGCTGCTGCCAGGTTTCTGTGGTCACCCCAGTCAACATATCAGCGTTCCGTATGTCATTGCAAACCAAACCCAATAAGCGTTCTGACGGCAGGGACGCTCCTTTATGTCGTGCTGCTGTGACCTTTGGAATCTTTGATCACCTGGAGACCCTCGTGATGGATGCTGCACGTTGTGGCTAAGTTTAGAACCTAACCCCCACCTTTAATATTGTGCAATGAGACAACCCAATGAGTGATGAAGTACATACCCCGTGTCCGGGAATCAGCCAGCAAGTCTCCAAAGTTCTGGGTTTGGCAACCGGCTTGTGTACAGTTTTCATTAAAACTTTCAGCTCGCTCGACTTTAATCCAGATGGATTCGTTTTTGTCTGTATACAGACACCGAGACATCTAGCTATTATTGAACGGAGTCAAACCAGGCAGTGATGAAGGACGTGTTGGTGGTGAGGACTGAGTGTGTGTTTATGGGGGTTTGGAGTCCTGATTTGGAGATTGGGTCATTTGCAGTGAGAGAGCAAAAAAAAAAAAAAGCATATGACAATCACCTCTGTGTTCGGCCTGAAAGCAGGTCGCTTCCGTACTGTGGAGGACGTACTGAATGTATTAATGAAGCTGGGTTCATGCTCGATGGATTCTTGGACCAGCGTTAACAGACGTGTGGCACCATGCGTACGGTTCGGACCACAGGGTTCATTGGGGTTCATTGCAAGAGTGAGCGCAAATGAAAGTGTGGCGAACACACTGGGTTTGTTCGTATTGGTCGGATGATTCAGCTTGGATTTTCTGAATGAATCAGATCCGATTACACTAGGGGTGAGCTCCAATATTCGCTGATTCGACGATTCGATTCGGAGAACCGTAGTCGACTATGAACCTCATAGTCGAATGTACCATTTTGACCACATGGGGGCGCCCATGGCTGCTGCTAAGCATTAGTTTTTACATGAAATGTCTTTGTTTTCGTTATATATATAGCCTTTTGTCAAATAAAATCATCCTAATTTTTAGGTTTTTAGTTTTTTTTTAGGTTTTTCCTTTGAAGTGGAAAAAAGTCCAGAACGGGGATCCCATTTACAGTGCTCTAGAAAAACAAGTAAAATATTTTTAAAAAATCTTTTTTAAAAACCACGCTTATAGCGCCATCTTGTGTTGAAATTTTAACTGATTCGACTATCAGTCGACTATAGGGAAAATCTGACGAATCAGATTCGACTATGAAAATCCTTAGCTGAATACACCCCTAGATTACACGTCATCAGCAAAATGAGCTCCATTTGGTTCAGTATATTGATTGGTTTAGTTGGGTTTGGTTTAAGTTATAGTGCGGTATATTGGGCTGATTTAGGTTCAGTCTGATTAAACTAGGTTTAGTCAAGTTTTAGTATAATGGTCTGATTGCACTAGGTCTGATTTAACTTGGGTTAGTATGATTAAACTAGTTTTAGTCAAGATTTAGTATCCATCCATCCGGTTTCTTCCGCATTTTTCTAGCGTCGGGGGGGGGGGGGGATTCCCCATGCCTATCCAGGGGTGAACATTTTGGGCGCTGGGCAGATACACCCAGGACAGGACGCCAATCGATCGCTGGGCACACACTCACTCACACAGACACACTCTATATGGGGTAATTTGGAGAATTCAATTGAACTTGATCCATGTTTTTGGACTGAGGGGGGGAAACCGGAGAACCCTGAGGAAACCCACATGGATCAGGGGAGATCATGGAAACTCCACCCAGATTGGGATTGGAACCTGGAATCCCCAGTGCTGAGAGGAGAACTTGCTAACCACTAAGCCACCGTGCCGCGTTTTAGTATATTGGTCTAATTGAACTAGGTTTAGTGACGTTGTATGTTGGTCTAATTAAACTAGGTTTATTCTGATTATACTAGGTTTAGTTAAACTATAGTCAGTGGTTCATATCAGACTAATTCAAGTTGGGCTTTAAACCACTGCTTAGATTGGACCGTTTTCTGGTTGACTTCCTGTCTAGGCTGATGTCACTCAAACCTCTAACATATTTGGCTGTATTTTGGAATACACTCAATGGTATAATTTAGTGTAGTAAAAATAAAAGTTAAATGTAAAAAATACCTGTACTAGCTACATAATCTAGCTATTTGTATACAATTCCTAATCTTCGAGAGTTGACGTGAAGTACAGCTAGAACTTTTATAGACAACTCATGTTCCCTCACAACACATTAAAAGCTTTTCAAACTCCAGCACATTGTATTGCGGTGTCATTGTAAAGCTGCTGAAGGAGGCGCTCACTGCTGCCCTGCATACAGATGAGCTCGGGATTATGTTCCTTAGATTGATTACATTCTTACTTACGTTGGATGCGACTACTATTCCTACGTCTGCTACTAATGCTGCAGTACAATAATGATAATAGTGTTGTTGCTTCTACAAAGACAACTAATGCTGTGTTTACCACCACAACTACTACTATAACTACTCTAACTACTACTAATACTACTACTAGAACCATGCCTGCTTCTACCACCACCATCACCATCATTACTATTTCCATCCATCCATCCATTATCTTCCGCTTTATCCTCTATTAGGGTCGCGGTGGGGTTCCCCATGCCCATCCAGGGGAGAACGCCTCGGGTGCCGGGCAAATACACCCAGGACAGGGCGCCAATCCATCGCTGGGCATACACCCACTCACACACACACACAGACACACTCTATATGGGGCAATTTGGAGAACTCAATTGACTTGATCCATGTTTTTGGACTGTGGGAGGAAACCGGAGAACCCGGAGGAAACCCACGCAGACACGAGGAGAACATGGAAACTCCACCCAGATGGGGAATCCCTAGCGCTGAGAGGCGAACATGCTGACCACTAAGCCACTGTGCTGCCCATCATTACTATTTCTACTAGTACTAATACTGCGAATGCTGTTTCTAACATTACTAGTTTCTCTAATTCGTACACTACTCCTACTACCTTTACTATTACTACCAATATTAATACTAATGCAATAATACTAATGGTGCTTTTACCATTACTACTATTACTGCTACTACTATCAACACTACTTTAATACTACTAATGCTCGTTCTACAACAACCACCACTACTACTACTGCTACTACTATTACTAGTACTACTGCCACTGCTGCTACTGCTACTAATAATATTTATAGTAATGCTGTTTCTTCTACTACTACTACTACTCTGCTACTAATCCTGCTGATACCTTTAATACTACTAATGCTGCTTCAACTACTACTACTAATACTACTTCTAGAACCACGCCTGCTTCTACCACCATCACCACTACTTCTACTAGTACTAATACTGAAAATGCTGTTTCTAACATTACTACTACTACCTCTACATCCACCACGTCTAGTACTCCTCATGCTACCTCTACCACTACTACTACTTATACTACCTTTACTACTACTAGCAATATTCATACTACTACAATAATACTAATGGTGCTTTTACCATTACTGCTTTTACTGCTACTACTATCAGCACTACTATCCATCCATCCATCCATCCATCCATTATCTTCCTCTTTATCCTCTATTAGGGTCGTGGGGGGGGGTAATAATACCAATACTACCAATGCTGCTACTAACACTCCTCCTCCTCCTACCTCTACTGCTCCTACTACCTTTACTACTAATACTACTACTACTACTACCAGTATTAATACAACTGCAATAACACTAATGCCTATTTTACTATTACTACAATTACTGCTACCACTATCAACATTACAATAATACTACAAATGCTGCTTCTCCCATCAATACCCCAGCACCACTACTACTACTGTTTTCACCTTTACTACTAATAATAACTAATATTACTAATATGTTCTTTCTATTACCACTACTTCCACCACCTCTTCTAATACTAATGATGCTGCTTTTCTACTACTACTCCTTCTACTGCCTTAAACTTAACTACTAATTATATCCTGCTTCCATCACTACTACCACTACTATAAATACTGCTACTGATAATACTAATGATGCTCTTTTTACCTCTACTACTACTGCTGCTGCTTTTAACTTTACTAATAATATTACTAATGCTGCTTCTATCACTATTACTACTACAACTACTAATTCTACTACTAATGATGCTGCTTTTACCTCTACTACTACAACTACTTTTAACTTAACTACTACTTTACTCACGCTGCTTCTATCACCACCACTACTACTAATACTACTAATAATGCTGCTTTTACATCTACTACTACTGCTTTTAACTTTACTAAAAATATTACTAATGCTAATTCTGTCACCTCCACTATTTCTACTAATGATGATGCTGCTTTTACCTCTATTACTATTACTACTACTACTACCACTACTTTTAACTTAACTACTACTTTACTCATGCTGCTTCTATCACCACCACTACTACTAATACTATTAATAATGATGCTGCTTTTACATCTACTACTACTATTACTACTGCTTTTTACTTTACTTATAATATTACTCATGCTGCTTCTATCACCACTACTACTACTATTACTACTACTAATGATGCTGCTTTATCCTCTACTACTACTACTACTGCTTTTAACTTAATAATATTACTAATGCTGCTTCTATAACCACTACCACCACTAGTACCAAAGATGATGATGATTTTTTCCTAACGTATCTGACTAATCTGTGTCTTTTACTGTACTGTACTACTACTAATGATGGTTATAATGCTGCTTTTACCTCTGCTACTACTTTTCCTACAGCTTTTAATTTACTAATAATATTATTAATGCTGCTTTTATCACCTCCGCTACTACTACAAGTACTACTACTACTACTAATGATGCCGCTTTTACCTCTACTACTAATAATACTACTTCTACTTTTAACTTAACAACTAATATTACTCATGCTGCTTCTACCACCTTTACTACTACTACTAATATTACCACTACTAGTAATGATGCTGCTTTTACCTCTACTACTAATATTACTGCTACTGCTTCTACTTTTAACTTAACAACTAATATTACTCATGCTGCTTCTATCACCTTTACTACTACTACTAATATTACTACTACTAGAAATGATGCTGCTTTTACCTCTACTACTAATATTACTACTGCTAGTAATGATGCTGCTTTTACCTCTACTACTAATATTACTACTACTGCTTCTACTTTTAACTTAACAACTAATATTACTCATGCTGCTTATATCACCTTTACTACTACTACTAATATTACTACTACTAGAAATGATGCTGCTTTTACCTCTACTACTAATATTACTACTACTGCTTCTACTTTTAACTTAACAACTAATATTACTCATGCTGCTTCTATCACCTTTACTACTACTACTAATATTACTACTACTAGTAATGATGCTGCTTTTACCTCTACTACTAATATTACTACTACTAGTAATGATGATGCTTTTACCTCTACTACTAATATTACTACTACTAGTAATGATGATGCTTTTACCTCTACTACTAATATTACTACTACTGCTTCTACTTTTAACTTAACAACTAATATTAGTCATGCTGCTTCTATCACCACTACTACTAATACTACTACTACAACTGATAATGTTGCTTTTACCTCTACTGATACTACTACTATTACTACTACTACTACTAATAATAATGCTTTATCCTCTACTACTGCTACTGGTTTTAACTTTAATAATAATATTACTAATGCTGCTTTTTATCACTACTACTAATACTGCTTCTACTACCACTGACATATCTACAACTACTGCTAGTATTAATACTACTCCACCCAGTTAGGGATTCGATCCCGGAATCCCTAGGACTGAGAGGAGAACATGCCAACGTCTTAGCCACCATGCCGTCCTAGCTTCATTTCAAATTTTACTGAAGTGTCTGACTGATCTGTGTCCCTTACTGTACGCGTGTCAACGCTTTCACTTTGGCCGCTGCTGCTTGTGAACCTGTTGGCTGAAGCTCCTGCGAAAAACCTCAGCTGGGTTCTAATCTAACCTGTAAAAACAAACATCAAATTAGAGAACGTGACCCATGACCCCCGCCTTGTTAGCTTCGTTTGTAATTTCCCACGCCGAGAGGACGAGCGGCCGCTTATTAGCTGGACTGTGTGGGTATGTGTTTGTTTACGTAGCTGTGACTAGTGTGTGTGTGTGTGTGTGTGTGTGTGTGTGTGTGTGTGTGTGTGTACAGTGGAGTATCACTTATACTGTTCTATAATAGCATATTGATAGCACCGCCACCGTGAGCGTGCAGCATGAATAATGATTATGAGCGAGACGGTGAGATTCTAAATCTCCCTGGAGACCTTTTCACGGACCCTCGTTTTATACACTGTCATAAAACTTAGCGAGGTGGGACACAGTAGCAGTCAAAAGTTTGCGACACACCTCCTTTCTGCTCCACTTATTGTCCATGTTCTCAGTTCCACGTCCTGTAAAGATGGACTTTGTAGTTCCACAATTCCAGACCGTAGTCCATCTGTTTGGGTTGTACAGTACATACTGTGTACGTCCCCTTTACTCTGTTCTAATGCTCAGAACCCCATTTGGACTGTGGGAGGAAACCGGAGAACCCGGAGGAAACCCACGCGGACACAGGGAGAACATGGAAACTCCACCCAGATCGGAATTTGAACCTGGATCCCCAGCGCTGAGAGGAGAACAGGCTAAAAACTAAGCTACTGTGCCGCCCTGTGTATTTACAGTAGCAAGGTACATGTATCCTCAACTACGGCTTAGTGGTTGGCATGTTCTCCTCTCAGCACTGGGGATCCAGGTTCGAATCTCGATCTGGGTGGAGTTTCCATGTTCTCCCCGTGTCCGCGTGGGTTTCCTCCGGGTTCTTCGGTTTCATCCCACAGTCGAAAAACATGGATCAAGGTCAAATGGATTCTCCAAATTACCCCATATAGAGTGTGTTTGTTAGTGTGTGCCCAGTGATAGATTGGCGCCCTGTCCTGGGTGTATCTACCCAGAGCATGAAACGTTCTCCTTGGATGGGCATAGAGAACCCCCCCTGCAACCCTTAGAGGAATAGGCGGAAGATAATGAATGATTGAATAAATGAATGAATAGATCCATCCATTCATTATCTTCCGCTTTATCCTATATTAGGGTCGCGGTGGGGGGTTTCCCCATGCCCATCCAGAGGAGAACATTTCGGGCACTGGGCAGATACACCCAGGACAGGACACCAATCTATCGCTGGGCACACACTCACTCACACAGACACACTCTATATGGGGCAATTTTGCAGAGCTCAATTGACTTGAATCCATGTTTTTGGACTGTGGGAGGAAACCGGAGAACCCGGAGGAAACCCACGCAGACACGGGGAGAACATGGAAACTCCACCCAGATTGGGATTCGAACCGGGAATCCCTGGCGAGAGGAGAACATGCCAACCACTAAGCCACCGTGCCGCCCTGAATGAATAGATTTAATTTATAATTTTAAATGGATCTCAACCTGGGTGGAGTTTCCATGTTCTCCCTGTGTCCATGTGGGTTTTCTCCGGGTTCTCCGGTTCCTTCCACAGTCCAAAAACATGGATTCAAGGTAAATTGAATGCTCTAAATTGCCCCATATGGTGTGTAGACCTACAGTAAGTATTGAGACATTTCGCTTTTAGATTAGAAATCTGGCCCAGCGATGGATTGGCGCCCTGTCCTGGGTCTATCTGCCCAGCGCCCGAGACGTTCTCCCCTGGATGGGCATGGGGAACCCCACCGCGACCCTAATAGAGGATAAAGCGGGAGATAATGAATGAATGAATGAATTAGAAATCTGTAATTCAAGACAAAAGATGGGATTTTAAAGGTTTGTGTAAAAGCTCTGTACCCCAGCGAGTGATTAGTGGCTCCCGGCATACCACACCGCCTCACCATGGTAATGCCCGCCATGGAAACGGTGGTCATGTGATCCTGAAGTAATCAGGACCGTGTCACATAAAAGGAGCTTCTTCTGAGGTCTGTTCATGTGGAATAAAGTGACCGAGCGCTGAGTCCTCACAACTCCCAGTACAGAGCAAGTGGCTCTAAATAATTAATTAATTCATTCATTATCTCTCACTTTATCCTCTATTAGGGTCGCGGTGGGGTTCCCCATGCCCAACCAGGGGAGAACGTCTCGGGCGCTGGGCAGATAAACCCAGGACAGGGCGCCAATCCATCACTGGGCACACACTCACTCATACAGACACACTCTATATGGGGCAATTTTTGAGAATTCAATTGACTTGATCCATGTTTTTAAACTGTGGGAGGAAACCGGAGAACCCGGAGGAAACCCACGCAGACACGGGGAGAGCATGGAAACTTCACCCAGATGGGGATTCGAACCGGAAATCCCTAGCGCTGAGAGGCGAACGTGCTAACCACTAAGCCACCTTGCCAGGACGTGCTTTAAAGGGTGGCACAATGAAGTAGTGGTCAGCATGTTCGAATCCCAATCTGGGTGGAGTTCCGTGTTCTCCCCGTGTCTGTGTAGGTTTTCTCTGGGTTCTCCGAATGAAATGGCCCTGTCTAAATCTCTGGTTTTCTCCCACATGGATTCAAAGTGGATTGGCTGCTCTAAATTGCCCCTATATAGAGCATGTGTGTGTGTGTGTGTGTGTGTGTGTGTGTGTGTGTGTGTGTGTGTGTGTGTGTGTGTGTGTGTGTGTGTGTGTGTGTGTGTGTGTGTGTGTGTTTGCCCGCCCAGTGATAGACTGGCGTCCTGTCCTGGGTGTATCTGCCCAGCGCCCGAAACATGCTCCCCTGGATGGGCATGGGGAACCCCCCCTGCGACCCTAGTAGAGGATAAAGCAGAAGATAATGGATGGATGGATGGACCTAGAGATTCGCAGCAGCTTTATTAAAGCTTTCTTTAACTTGATTGTGGGATTAGATGAACCTGCAGTGTTCTCATTGGGTTCTTTGATAGAATAATAAAACCTGAGTTAAAAGCTGGTTAATTAGACACTCAAGGGGCCATTAGAGTTGTCACACCTACTCACTATAAACGTCAGGATCTCGTTAGATCATTAAACATTTGAGTTTTAAGATAATTAACGGCTCTTCTTGGGATGTTTATGGCTTGTGAAGGTGGGAATCCATTCCTGAGATCTCTGTCCTGATCTTTAACATTAGAGAACGTTAGAACATTACATTTAAGGGGTGGCAGGGTGGTGTAGTGCTTTGAACATCCACCTCTCATCAGTGGGGACCCAGGTTTGAATCCCAATGTGGGTGGGCTCCATGTTCTCCCTGTGTCTGCATGGGTTTCCTCCCACAGTCCAAAAACATGGATCCAAGGTAAATTGAATGCTCTAAATTGCCCCATATAGAGTGTGTTTGTGTGTGTCTGTGAGTGAGTGTGCCCAGTGATAGATTGGCACCCTGCTCTGTCTGCATGGGTTTCCTCCGGGTTCTCCGGTTTCCTCCCACAGTCCGAAAACATGGATCCAAGGTAAATTGAATGCTCTAAATTGCCCCCATGCCCATCCAGGGGAGATGTTTCGAGATCTGGGCAGGTACACCCAGGACAGGTTACCAATCTATCACCGGGAAGACACTCAATTTGGATAGGGGCAATTTAGGGCAGCCAATTCACCTTGTTTTTGGACTATGGGAGGAAACCGGAGAACCCGGCGGAAACCCACGTGGACACAGGAAGAACATGAAAACCACCCAGATCAGGATTCAGATCAGGAACCACTAAGCTACCGTGCCATTCACTGAAAATGAAACCTAACTAGGACACATCAGTTCTTGGTTGTGACAGTGGGAGGGCAGGAGGGCGGGAGGGGGGGCAGGATCTGGTAAAATAGGGTTAAAGAGAAACTCGGGTGACAGGATCGACCTATTAAAAGGTTGGAAGCGGTACACCAAGCCATGTCTAAGACGAATCCTGAGGACGTGCGAGTCTGCAGGACCCCCGCAGCATGACAGCGGTTACTTCTGAAAGTCAATGTCATTTCTGAAAATCAATTCAACAGAAAAAAAAAACATTTCCATTTCACGCCAATCTCTTTTTTTTTTCTCTTCATGGATAGTGGTCTGCACTATTGTGCAGAAATATGTCAGTAAGTGGTCTGTGATTTAAATGTACAGTACGTCTCCAAACCATTAGAACTGTTAGAACAAAATACTGCCTTATGCCAAGGTTTGAACCCATCCATCCATTATCTTCAGCTTTATCCTCTACTAGAGTCGCGGGGGGGGGGGGGGGGTTCCCCATGCCCATCCAGGGGAGAACGTTTCGGGCGCTGGGCAGATACACCCAGGACAGGACACCAATCCATCACTGGGCACACACACAGTCTATATGGGGCAATTTGGAGAATTCAATTGACTTGATCCATGTTTTTGGACTGTGGGAGGAAACCGGAGAACCCGGAGGAAACCCACGCAGACACGGGGAGAACATGGAAACTCCACCCAGATGGGGATTCGAATCTGGAATCCCCAGCGCTGAGAGGAGAACATGCCAACCACTAAGCCACCATGCCGCCAAGGTTTGAAACGACCAGGTTAAATTCCATGTGCTGATAAATTTACAAGTGAAAATAAGGTCGGAGAACAATAAACTTTTTAGATGCTGGCAGCTACTGTTTATTTAGTGGATACATGCAATTTAAAAGACTTACATAAATAATGTCATTTTTAATCTCGACTGTTTATAATATGTTTATAATATGATAAACAAAATCTTATATATATCCATCCATTATCTTCGACTTTATCCTCTATTAGGGTCGCGGGGGGGTTCCCCATGCCCATCCAGGGGAGAACATTTCGGGCGCTGGGCAGATAAACCCAGGACAGGACACCAATCTATCACTGGGCACACAGACACACACATACACACTCTATATGGGGCAATTTGGAGAATGCAATTGACTTGAGCCATGTTTTTGGACTGTGGGAGGAAACCGGACACGGAAACATGGAAACTCCACCCAGATTGGGATTGGAACTGGGAATCACTAGTGCTGAGAGGAGAACATGCTAACCACTAAGCCACCATGCCGCCCATATGTATATATATGTATATATATATAGTGGGTGGCACAGTGGCTTAGTGGTTAAGCCGTGGGTTTCCTCCAGGTTCTCCGGTTTATCTAATCCCACACTCAAAGCTTTAATAAAGCTGCTGCGAGTCTTTAGGTCACTCAATAAATAAGATCTAGAACATGCTGTTTTCAACGAAAATGACCCCACTGGATCTTGGTACTAGATTCTGATCAATGTGCCAAGAAAAATAAACCCCAATCGAACGTGATGAGTCAGCATTTTGATTGTGGCTTAGTAGTTAGCATGTTCTCCTCTCAGCGCTGGGGATCCAGGTTTGAATCCCAATCTGGGTGGAGTTTCCATGTTCTCCCCGTGCCCACGTGGGTTTCCTCCGGGTTCTCCGGTTTGATCCCACAATCCAAAAACATGGATCAAGGTCAATTGAATTCTCCAAATTGCCCCATATAGAATGTGTCTGTGTGAGTGAGTTTGTGCCTGGCGATAGATTGGCGTCCTGTCCTGGGTCTATCTGCCCAGCGCCCGAAACCTTCTCCCCTGGATGGGCATGGGGAACCCCACCGCGACCCTAATAGAGGACAAAGCGGGAGATAATGGATGGATGAATGAATGAAAAGGGTCGCGGTGGGATTCCCCATGCCCATCCAGGGGAGAAGGTTTTGGGTGCTGGGCAGACACCCAGGACAGGACACCAATCTATCACTGGACACACACTCACTCACACACACACACTCTATATGGGGCAATTTGGAGAACTCAATTGACTTGATCCATGTTTTTGGACTGTGGGAGGAAAACGGAGAACCCGGAGGAAACCTACGCGGACACGGGGAGAACATGGAAACTCCACCCAGATTGGGATTCGAACCGGGAACCCCTAGTGCTGAGAGGAGAACATGCCAACCACTAAGCCACCTATATATATATTCATTCATTCATTATCTCCCGCTTTATCCTCTATTAGGGTCGCGGTGGGGTTCCCCATGCCCATCCAGGGGAGAACGTTTTGGGCGCTGGGCAGACACCCAGGACAGGATGCTAATCTATCACTGGACACACACTCACTCACACAGACACACTCTATATGGGGCAATTTGGAGAACTCAATTGACTTGATCCATGTTTTTGGACTGTGGGAGGAAAACGGAGAACCCGGAGGAAACCCATGCGGACACGGGGAGAACATGGAAACTCCACCCAGATTGGGATTCGAACCGGGAATCCCTAGTGCTGAGAGGAGAACGTGCCAACCACTAAGTCACCTATATATATATATATATATATATATGTGTGTGTGTGCGATATTATTGTCCCAGCTATGTAATACAACCAAAATTGTGTGATCGGCTCTTACAATCAACATCCCAATTCACCCTACAGGTGTTCAGCTGGTTTGAAGCGAGGGCCTCTCAATCTCCCTCTCCATTAGTTCACCATGTGCCTCATGTGATCTCAGTTTCATAATGCATACATTGCCCTTAATGCCCTTTCCACCCCGGACACCTTTGCCTGTCTCTTCCTTTAAGCCTCTCTTCAGTAAGGTCTGCAGTATGGCAGCACTTTGTCCCACACACACTTAAGTAAGTGCTGCAGGTGACAGCAGGTGGAGGATAAGTGTGGAGGAACAGGAGCTGAAGTGTGTGGGGGAGGAACATCACTGTGTGTGTGTGTGTGTGTGTGTGTGTGTGTGTGTAGGAGGGTTAATGTGTAGGCTGTAAGGAACTGTTCATAGACGTACATTTTGCACATTTTGCAGGCGTGTTGTACTTGTGCATGCTGTAAGGAAGCATGCGGTATTGTTATGCACTGTGTGTGTGTGTGTGTGTGTGTGTGTGTGTGTGTGGTGTTGTGTGTGTGTGTGTGTGTGTGTGTGTGTGTAAGCGAGCAGGTGTAGGTGGACAGAGCCTGAAGGATGCTGAGTGACCGCGCTGAGTCATTCTGCCATTACCCAGCGCTCCACTCTTGCTTCCATTATGGCATTTTGTTTTCGCGTGTGAATGCGAGGCCCTGCGTAGGCAGACATGTGCAAGCGCTGCAAGAACCCGCTCGACAAAAAACATTCAAATCACCCCCCCCCCTCCCCAACGCCGGCTTTCTGTCTGAGATTCACGTCTAAAAGTTTAAGAAGTCACCTCATAAAGGCATCCTAAGAAGTATATGGCGAGGTATTGTATTTGCCTAGGGCAGCACGGTGGCTCAGTGGTTGGCACGTTCTCCTCTCAGTGCTGGGGATCCAGAATCGAATCCCAATCTGGATGCAGTTTCCATGTTTTCCCCATGTTTGCAATGGTTTTGTCTGGGTTCTCCAGTTTCCTCCCATAGTCCAAAAACATGGATTCAAAGTAAATCTTAATCCTCCACTAGGGGGGGTTCCCCATGCCCATCCAAGGGTAAACTTTGTGGCCGCAGGGCAGATACACCCAGAACAGGGCGCCAATCTTTCACTCCGTACACACACTCACACAGACACACACAAAAACACTAAATAGGACAATATGGAGCATTCAATTTACCTTGAATTCCATGTTTTTGGACTGTGGGAGGAAGCCGGAGAACCCGGAGGAAACCCACACGGACACGGGGAGGACATGGAAACTCCACCCAGATTGGGATTTGAACCTGGAATCCCTAGTGCTGAGAGGAGAACATGCCAACCACTAAGCCACCCTGCCGCACTCAAGGTAACTTGAATGTCCTAAATTGCCACATATAGTGTGTGTGTGTGTGTGTGTGTATACCCAGTGATAGATTGCCGCCCTTTCCTGGGTGTATCTGCCCAGCACCCAAAACGTTTTCCACTGGATGGACATGTGGAACCCCCCTCGACCCGAGTAGAAGATTAAGCGAACAATAATAGACGAATAAATGAATTTACCTTTTATTATGAGTTTAATTCCCTTTAATTGACGCATTTTTATTTTGCGATTAGTAGAAAAACTGGTAAAAAAGACGTTGTAGCTATATACTATATACAAAAACTTAAAATGTCATGGAAAAGTGGATTCATTTCCCTAATTCCATTCAAAACGTCAAATTTTATTCTTTTTATAGATTCTGGGTCCACAATTTAAAGGATTCCAAGTTTGTATTTGGTTATTTTTACATACTTTGGGCTTATTGCTCATAAAACAAAAACAGGAATTCAATAAATTAGAATACTGAGGAGAAATCAACCAAAACTTTGGAGACCATGAATGTTTTGAACAGTGTGAAACACAAATCATCTAGTAAACAGTCGAGGTTAGGAACCGAATCCAAACTGCTTGAGGTCCAGTGTGAAACAGTCGGTCAGTGTTGCCAGATTAGTGACTTTGTCGCTATATTTCACGACTTTTCAGACCCACTAGTCCATCCATCCAATAATCTTCCGCTTTATCCTCTATTAGGGTCGCGGTGGGGTTCCCCATGCCCATCCAGGGGAGAACATTTCGGGCACTGGGCAGATACACCCAGGACAGGGCGCCAATCCATCGCTGGGCACACACTCACTCACACACACACACTCTATATGCGGAAATTTGGAGAACTCAATTGACTTGATCCATGTTTTTGGACTGTGGGAGGAAACCGGAGAACCCAGAGGCAGACACAGGGAGAACATGGAAACTCCACCCAGATGGGGATTCGAACCAGGAATCTCTAGTGCTGAGAGGCAAACGTGCTAACCACTAAGCCACCGTGCCGCCCCAGACCCACTAGTGACTTATTTAAAAAAAAAAAAAAAAAATGACGAATGACAAATCTAGCAACTTTTTGCGGTGTTATTGTTATAAGTCTCCAAAAGTCTCCAATAACGCCACAAAACGTCGCTAGATTTGTCGCTAGTCACTTTTTTAAAAAATAAGTCGCTAGAGGGTCTGAAAAGTCGCTAAATATAGCGACAAAGTCACTAAGTTGCCAACACTGATCTTCAGAAGGCATCTTATGACCCCCGTGTTAGCATTGTGCTAACAGCGTGTCTAAATAATCGCACGCCGTCGTCTGGCGAACAACAAGCTCGCAAAACTTTAATCTGGAAAGTTGTGGTGGGGCTCCGGGCGACTCGTGTACGGCTCAGACTGAAGGGTTTGAAGAGTTTAATGGAAAATTGTATAATTTAATTGTCTTGTTAAACCCAGCGAGCACTAAAATGCGTTGTAAATGGTGTCTGGTTGGATTTTGTGTTTGTTAATGTGGTTTAGTTTTATGACAAATGTGAAAACAAACAATCTGTCCGGCCGGGAATCGAGCCTCGAGCTTGTCGATTCGGGTTTAATATTTGTTTATGATGTTTTCTGTGATAATAAGTGATAATAAGATAGCATGTTGGATTGTTTATTAAGTTGACCATAACGGGGCTTAGTGGTTCGTTCTCCTGTCAAAGTTGGAGATCAAGGTTTGAATCCTGATCTGGGTGGAGTCTCCATGTTCTCCCTGGCAGATGCACTCTGACTTTGTTGGAATGCTATTTTAATGGCAGAGTGCAACCAATCACGCTTAAATTCCCTTTAAGAACTAGGTGCACTCTGACTTTGGCAGATTGCTATTTCAATTGGGACCAATTATACGTAGATTACAATTACAAGACCAATTACATTGCAACCCCCCAGGCAACGTGGCTAGATATATTCATTCATTCATTATCTCCTGCTTTTATCCTCTATTAGGGTCGCGGTGGGGTTCCCCATGCCCATCCAGGGGAGAACGTCTCGGGCGCTGGGCAGATAGACCCAGGACAGGGTGCCAATCCATCGCTGGGCACACACTCACTCACACAAACACACTCTATATGGGGCAATTGGACTGTGGGAGGAAACTGGAGAACCCGGAGGAAACCCACGCAGACACGGGGAGAACATGGAAACTCCACCCAGATGGGGATTCGAACCGGGAATCCCTAGCGCTGAGAGGCGAACGTGCTAACCACTAAGCCACCGTGCCGCCGCTAGATATATTAAAAAAAAAAATTTAATACAGGATAACAATGTTTTTAAGTCGTATTGTGTAACAGGGTGGATATCAATTCTGATATCCGGTTCTGATTCAGCCTGCCCTCAGGCCTCTGACATCACTTCTGGGCCCCAGTAGACTGGCAACAGGTGCCTTCCTTGCCTCCCCGTTTCCTGAGCTATAACCCAGGTGTCTTCACCTTCATTCTTAGCTTGCCCCTACCACCCTTCTTTGCTATGTAACGTAGTGGGTACGAATCCGGACCAGAGGCAGGATTTCTCACCAACAATTAACAACAATATTTTATACATCCCAAAGTATCTCCAAAAGACCCTAGAGCTAGATCTTTCCATGATGAATGAGATGTTACAGCTATTAAGGCTGCACACGTTCATCAGGTGGGCAGCACAGGCTCAGTGGTTAGCACGTTCTCCTCTCTGCGCTATGGATTCCTGGTTTGAATCCCAATCTGGGTGGAGTTTCTATGTTCTCCCAGTGTTCGCGTGGTTCTCCGGGTTCTCCGGTTTCCTCCCACAGTCCAAAAACATGGATCAAGGTCAATTGAATTGCCAAAATTGCCCCATTTTGCGTGTGTTTGTTTGTGTGAGTGAGTGTGTGCCCAGTGATAGATTGGCGCCCTGTCCTGGTAGATATCTGCCCAGCATCCGAAACGTTCTCCCCTGGATAGGCATGGGGAACCCCTCTCTCCCAGATGGATGGATTGAATATGAAATAATGTTTCAATAAACAAATCCTGTCAGCTCAGCACCCCCCCCCCAGCACCGCTACGTACCCCCTGCTTGTAACTGCTACGTATAGCTTTTACTTGTCATATTTGCCTGAATCTAATACAATATTACCAATTTGCTAAATAACTAAACCTTCCCTGATGCCATTAACAGTGTTGATGTCTCTCCTGCTCGTCAGCCAAGTGCTAATGATGCTTTACTGTGAGGTTCCTCCAAATTAATTAGTATAGAAGTATAAATATTTGTTGCAGATTCCCACAATTCTTATGGGAAGCATATAGTTAAGAGTGAAAACGCTAATACCCGCTAATGGAGGTGTCGATTTTGGTCCTGGACATCCAACAGGCTCGTACACAATCACGCAACATGATGTAACAACCATCACGTTCATAATCAATTATCTTGTCGTGTTAAATATAGCCTCACCTTCCGTCCGTTTCCCCCGGAGACCTCCTGTCTGTAATTTGGATTTGTTTTATTATGCGGTTTAAAAAAACCACGTCAGTGTAGTGACCGTAAATCCCGAGCGTGCACACGGCCCTGTTCTGCTTAATGTGAAAACCAAACGCAGCCTATAAGAAAAGATTAGAAGTCCACACTTTGAGGATAACTTTATTTCATTATTAGAAGTCCGGCCAAAATACACAGTCTCAATTGGCCGTTCGCATAGCAGCCCATTAAACTGAATGAGCTATGGTTCTGTGTTCCTCGGTTCAGGCCTTGGGAAACTGGTTTCAACCAGCTGCAGTGATGAATTAAAACATCCCGCGGCCTTATGAAGTGTTTCATGGCTGGAGCGTCCATTTCTAAGAAAAAAAACTCTTTGCCCAGCGCCCGAAACCTTCTTCCCTGGAACAGAGGATTAATGTTTTAATAATTTATGAGTGTGTTTTGTTCATTACATGCAATAAGCCAATCAATCAATGGGTCACTTGCCATTCCCTTTAAGAGCCAGATGCACTCTGACTTTGGCGGAATGCTATTTTAATGGCAGAGTGCAACCAATTACGCGTAAATTAAAGTTTACATTGTTGTTTTGTTATGTGCTTCACAAGCAATAAGCTAATCAATCAGAAAATTTAAGAGCCACGTGCATTCTTACTTTAGCAGACTGCTATTTCAATGGCGACCAAATTCAGGTAAATTAACGTTTACACCATTTGCAGGAAACGTCTTTGCAACCCCATAGCAGCCCATTAAACTGAATGAGCTATGGTTGTGTGTTCTTCGGGTTCCGGCCTTGGGAAACTGGTTTCAACCAGCTGCAGTGATGAATTAAAACATCCCGCGGCCTTATGAAGTGTTTCATGGCTGGAGCGTCCATTTCTAAGAAAACAAACTCTTTGCCTTTACTCTTCTTCCCTGGAACAGAGGATTAATGTTTTAATAATTTATGAGTGTGTTTTGTTCATTACATGCAATAAGCCAATCAATCAATGGGTCACTTGCCATTCCCTTTAAGAGCCAGATGCACTCTGACTTTGGCGGAATGCTATTTTAATGGCGGAGTGCAACCAATTACGCGTAAATTAAAGTTTACATTGTTGTTTTGTTATATGCTTCACAAGCAATAAGCTAATCAATCAAAATATTTAAGAGCCACGTGCATTCTGACTTTGGCGGACTGCTATTTCAATGGCCACCAAATTCACGCAAGTTAACGTTTACACCATTTGCAGGAAACGTCTTTGCAACCCCATAGCAGCCCATTAAACTGAATGAGCTATGGTTGTGTGTTCTTCGGGTTCTGGCCTTGGGAAACCAGCTGCAGTGATGAATTAAAACATCCCGCGGCCTTATGAAGTGTTTCATGGCTGGAGCGTCTATTTCTAAAGAAAACAAACTCTTTGCCTAGCGCCCAAACCTTCTTCCCTGGATGGGCATGGGGAACCCCCCCCCCCTCGACCCTAGTAGAGAATTAATGTTTTAAAATTTTATGGGTGTGTTTTGTTTATCACATGCAATAAGCAAATCAATCAATGTGTTGCTTGCCGTTCACTTTAGGAGCCAGATGCACTCTGACTTTGGTGGAATGCTATTTTAATGGCAGAGTGCAACCAATTACGCGTAAATGAACGTTTACATTGTTGTTTTGTTATGTGCTTCACACGAAATAAGCTAATCAATCAGAAAATTTAAGAGCCACGTGCATTCTGACTTTGGCGGACTGCTATTTCAATGGCCACCAAATTCACGTAAATTAACGTTTCGCTTGCCGTTCCCTTTAAGAGTCCGGTGCACTCTAACTTTGGCGGAATGCTATTTCAATGGTGTTGGGATTTCAATCTGAAGGTTGTGGGTTCAAATCCCAGGTTGCTGGACCCCCATTGCTGGACACACACTCACACACATGCACACACACTATATAGGGGCAATTTATAACACCAAATTAACTTTGAATCCATGTTCAAAGTTAAGAATCCATGTGGGAGGGAACTGCAGATTTAGATAGAGGGAATTTAGAGTAGCCATTTCATCTGGAGAACTCGGAGAAAACCCATACTGACACGGGGGGAACATGGAAACTCGGGATCGGGATTCGAACCTGGATCCCCAGTGCTAATAAGACGAGGGGGTTCCCATCCAGGGGAGAGCGTTTCAGGCGCTGGGCGGACATACCCAGGACAGTCCGCCAATCAATCGCTGGGCACACACTCACTTACACACAACCACACTCTATATGGGGCAATTTTATAGCATTCAATTTACTTTAAATCCATGTTTTTGGACTGTGGGAGGAAACTTGAGAACCTGGAGGAATCCCATACACACAGATACTGTGTCTATATTTGTCTTACTGAAGCTACCAATGTGGGTCCTTGAGCTAGACCCTTAACCCTCATTGCTCCAGGGATGTTGTCCAGGGCTTCCATCACTGGGCACACTCTGCCCAGACTCACACACAACCACACACTATATGGGGCAATTTCAGAACATTCAGTTTACCTTGAATCCATATTGTTGGACTGTGGGAGGAAACCGGAGAACCCAGGGGCAACCCACACGGACACGGAGAGAACATGGAAACTTGACCGAGATTGGGATTCAAACCAGTGCTAAGAGGCGGACATGCTGACCATGACCCTACCAGACTGGGATTCGAACCAGCGCTGAAAGGAGAACATGCAAACCATTTAAGCACCATGTCTGTGCATCACGATATTATTTATATCCATAAATAGAACAGCAGTAAGAGAAACTCATTTAAAGAGCAGTATGTTGGCTGGTCCTTATATAAACAACCTCCTCCATCTTTCCACGGTTTGGAAAGTGACAGGTGATAAACACAGCCCCCATATTCTACACCGTCAGCACATTTCTTTCTGAAATGGCCCAGTTTCCTGGCTAAAGAGAGCAGACTTATGTTTCTTCATGCACCTCGGGCTTTTTTTTTTTTTTTTTTTTTTTTTTTTTTGGAACATAGTCGCCAAATAAACGGGGGCTTTCCTTTAACCTAAAAACGGGATGCACATGGGAAACGTAGTCTGAAAGTGAAATGCCTTCGCTGCTTATGAAGTGCCCTAGATTTTTACCCTACATAATAATAGGACTAATGATCTGGGCAGGTTCGGGATCAGTTTCGAATCATTCATTCATTCATCATCTTTCATTATCCTTTACTAGGGTCACGGGGGGTCACTTACTCACACAGACACGCTCTATATGGGGCAATTTGGAACATTAATTTACCCTAATCCATGTTTTTGGACTGTGGGAAGAAACCGGAGAATCCGGAGGAAACCCACGCGAACACGGGGAGAACATGGAAACCAGATTGGGATTCGAACTAGGAATCCCTAGCGCTGAAAGGAGAACATGCCAACAACTAAGCCCCTGGAGAAATCCATCTATTTATCCATTATCTTGAACTTAATTCTCTACTAGGGTCACTACTCCACTAGGGGTTCCCCTTCCCCATGCCCATCCAGGGGAGAACACATTGGGCGCTGGGCAGATACGCCCAGGACAGGGCGCCAATGTATTGCTGGACACACACTCACTCACGTAGACATACACACACTATATAGGGGCAATTAACCAAATTAACTTTGAATCCGGCCGCACGGTGGCTTAGTGGTTAGCACGTTCGCCTCTCAGCGCTAGGGATTCCCGGTTCGAATCCCCATCTGGGTGGAGTTTCCATGTTCTCCCCGTGTCTGCGTGGGTTTCCTCCGGGTTCTCCGGTTTCCTCCCACAGTCCAAAAACATGGATCAAGTCAATTGAATTCTCCAAATTGCCCCATATAGAGTGTGTCTGTGTGAGTGAGTGTGTGCCCAGCGATGGATTGGCGCCCTGTCCTGGGTGTATCTGCCCAGCGCCCAAGACGTTCTCCCCTGGATGGGCATGGGGAACCCCACCGCGACCCTAATAGAGGATGAAGCGGGAGATAATGAATGAATGAACTTTGAATCCATGTTTTCAGACTGTGGAGATTTAGATTTAGATTCGAGAATTTAGAGTAGCCGTTTCATCTGGAGAACTCGGAGAAAACCCACACTGACACAAGGAGAACATGGGAGACACAGGGATAAACTCAGGATCGGGATTCGAACCTGGAGCCCCAGTGCTAATAGGACGAGCTGACCACTACATCACTGTTCTGCCCCTAAAAGCATCCCATACATCCATTATCTTCCACTTTATCTTCTACTAGGGTCGTGGGAGGGGTTCCCCATGCCCATCCAGTGGAGAACGTTTCGGGCGCTGGGCAGATACACCCAGGACAGGACACCAATCTATCACTGGACACACACTCACTCACACAAACACACACACACACACTATATAGGGGCAATTTAGAGCAACCAATTCACTTTGAAACCATGTTTTTAAACTGTAGGAAAAAAACAGAGATTTAGACAGGGCCATTTCATTCGGAGAACCAAGAGAAAACCTACATGGACATCGGGAGAACATGAAAACTCCACCCAGATTGGGATCTGAGTGGACTCAATGCCCCAGCGCTGAGAGGTGGACAAGCTGACCACTACATCACCGTTCCACCCCTAAAAGCAACCCATCCATCCATTATCTTCCACTTTATCCTCTATTAGGGTCGTGGGGGGGGGGTTCCTCATGGCCATCCAGGGGAGAACGTTTCGGGCTCTGGGCAGATACACCCAGGACAGGATGCCAGTCTATCGCTGGGCACACACACACACACACACACACACATGCTCTATATAGGGGCAATTTAGAGCAGCCAATCCACTTTGCATCCATGTTTTTAGACTGTGGAAGGAAACCAGAGGCCATTTCATTCGGAGAACCCGGAGAAAACCTACACGGACACGGGGAGAACACGGAACTCCACCCAGATTGGGATTCAAACCTGGATCCCCAGCAGAGGTGGACATGCTGACCACTACTTCACTGTGCCACCCTTTAAAGCATCCCATCCATCCATTATCTTCCACTTTATCCTCTATTAGGGTCGTGGGGGGGGGTTCCTCATGGCCATCCAGGGGAGAACGTTTCGGGCGCTGGGCAGATACACCCAGGACAGGACACCAGTCTATCACTGGGCACACACACACACACACACACACACACACACACACACATGCTCTATTTAGGGGCAATTTAGAGCAGCCAATCCACTTTGAATCCATGTTTTTAGACTGTGGGAGAAAACCAGAGGCCATTTCATCCGGAGAACCTGGAGAAAACCTACACGGACAAGGGGAGAACACAGAACTCCACCCAGATTGGGATTTGAACATGCTGACCACTACTTCACTGTGCCACCCTTTAAAGCGTCCCATCCAGCCATTCTCTTCACCCAGGACAGGACGCCAATCTATCACTGGACACACACTCACTCTCACACACACACACACTCTATATGGGGCAATTTCAGTGCTAAGAGGCGAACGTGCTAACCACTAAGCCACCGTGCCTAGGCTTAGTGGCTTAGCACGTTCTCCTCTCAGCACTAGGGATTCCCGGTTCGAATCCCCATCTGGGTGGAGTTTCCATGTTCTCCCCGTGTCCGCGTGGGTTTCCTCCGGGTTCTCCGGTTTCCTCCCACAGTCCAAAAACATGGATCAAGTTATCAAGTTAATTGAGTTCTCTAAATTGCCCCATATAGAGTGTGTTTGTGTGAGTAAGTGTGTACCCAGCGATGGATTGGCGCCCTGTCCTGGGTGTATCTGCCCAGCACCCGAGACGTTCTCCCCTGGATGGGCATGGGGAACCCCACCGCGACCCTAATAGAGGATAAAGTGGGAGATGATGAATGAATTAATAAAAACATTGTTCTCTTATAGCTGAGGTCAGTCTCTGGGAACTGGGTCGGATCAGGAACTCGGTTCCGTTGCTGTAATGAAATATTACTCTTTCTCTTTCTTGGCGTCCTGCACCAAATGAAGTTCGGATGACCGAGCAGACGCTGCTTCCTGTTTTTATCAGATTCAAATCAGTGTTTGCACAAAGAGCGCAGTCTGATTCAATAAGCTGCACATCAGCTGCTGATGGTGATCAGTGTCTGAACCATTTTTCGGATAAAGGTTCCAAAATACAGTGTCCTTAAAATATTCGTAGCAAAATGAGAGCAGGCGGCACGGTGGCTTAGTGGTTAGCATGTTCTCCTCTTAGCGCTGGGGATTCCCGGTTCGAATCCCCATCTGGGTGGAGTTTCCATGTTCTCCCCGTGTCCACATGGGTTTCCTCCGGGTTCTCCGGTTTCCTCCCACAGTCCAAAAACATGGACCAAGTCAATTGAGTTCTCCAAATTGCCCCATATAGAGTGTGTGTGTTTGAGTGAGTCTGTGCCCAGCGATGGATTGGCATCCTGTCCTGGGTGTATCTGCCCAGCGCCCGAAACGTTCTCCCCTGGATGGGCATGGGGAACCCCCCCCCTCCCCGCGACCCTTATATAGGAAAAAGCAGAAGATAATGAATGAATGAAAAATGACAGCGCTGTATGTTTTCATTGTTTAGTATCTGGGCAGCACGGTGGCTTAGTGGTTAGCACGTTCTCCTCTTATCTCTGATCTGGATGAAGTTTCCATGTTCTCCCCGTGTCCACGTGGATTTCCTCCGGGTTCTCCGCTTTCCTCCCACAGTCCAAAAACATGGACCAAGTCAATTGAGTTCTCCAAATTGCCCCATATAGAGTGTGTGTTTGAGTGAGTGTGTCTGGTGATAGATTGGCGTCCTGTCCTGGGTGTATCTACCCGAAACGTTCTCCCCTGGATGGGCATGGGAACCCCCACCGCGACCCTAATATAGGAAAAAGCGGAAGATTTCTTCCGGGTTTCTTCCGGGTTCTCCGCTTTCCTCCACAGTCCAAAAACATGGACCAAGTCAATTGAGTTCTCCAAATTGCCCCATATAGAGTGTGTGTGTTTGAGTGAGTGTGTCCAGTGATGGATTGGCGTCCTGTCCTGGATCTATCTTCCCGAAACATTCTCCCCTGGATGGGCATGGGGAACCCCCCCCCCCGCGACCCTAATATAGGAAAAAGCAGAAGATAATGAATGAATGAAAAATGACAGTGCTGTGTGTTTTCATTGTTTAGTATCTGGGCAGCACGGTGGCTTAGTGGTTAGCACGTTCTCCTCTTATATCTGATCTGGATGGAGTTTCCATGTTCTCCCTGTGTCCATGTGGGTTTCCTCCAAGTTTCATCCCTCAGTCCAAAAAACATGGATTCAATGGGAATTGGCTGCTCTCAATTGCCCCTAGCGGCAATGTGGCTTAGTGGTTAGCACATTCTAATCCCAATCTTAGTGGAGTTTCCATGTTCTCTTCGTATCCGCCTGGGTTTTCCTTTTGGTTCTCCGGTTTCCTCCCACAGTCCAAAAACATGGATGAAGGTAAATTAATGCTCCAAATTGCCCCATATAGAGTGTGTTGGTGTGTGTGAGTGAGTGTGTGTCCAGCAATAGATTGGTGTCCTGTCCTGGGTGTTTCTGCCCAGCGCCCAAAAGGCTCTCCCCAGGGTGGGCATTGGGAACACCCCCCTCCTCCTGACCCTAGTAGAGGATTAATTGGAATATAATGGATATGTAGTGTGTGTGTTTGTGTGAGTGAGTGTGGCGCCCTGTTCTGTGTGTATTACCCAGCGCCCAAGATGCTCTTCCCTGGGTGGGCATGGGAACCCCACCTGCGACCCTAGTCCATCGAATTAATAAGATAATGAGACGAGATGTCTCTCAGCGCTGGGGATCCAGGTTCAAATCCCAATCTGGGTGGAGTTTCCATGTTCTCCCCGTGTCTGCGTGGGTTTCCTCAGGGTTCTCCGGTTTCCTCCCACAGTCCAAAAACATGTATTTATGGTGAATTCCATGGTGATAATTATTATAATGATGATTGACCATTGACCCAATATATATATATATATATATTAAAGAATAAATATTTTTCTTAGCAAATGGGATTTTCAGGTCTTAATTGACAACAACGCCCTCTAAAGGTCACAGAATTCAGTGTTATACCTGTGTTCGAGCAGAGACCCCAAGCTTTTAATTTATTCCATTCATCCCATTTCTTCCGCTTTATCCGTATTAGGGTTGTGGGGGGGGTTCCCCATGCCTCCAGGGTTCTCCGTTTCGGGCGCTGAGCAGTACACCCAAACAGGACGCCAATCTATCACTGGACACACACTCAATTCACACAGAAACACTCTATATGGGGCAATTTGGAGAATTCAATCGACCTTGATCCATGTTTTTGTACCAGCGGGAGGAAACCGGCGCCCTGTCCTGGAAACTATCACACAGACCCGGGGAGATGTTCTCCACCTGGATTGGGATTCGGCACCGGGGAATCCCCAGCGCTGAGAGAAGAACATGCCAACCACTAAGCCCCGGTGCCGCCCTCCTTTTAATTATTATTAGATTTAATTTTGATGTTGCGTAACAGACATGTTCATTGTACATTTATGGAAATACGGAACATATCGCCCCCTATCGGTTCGATACGAGACATAACATTATTTGCCGAATGTGGGACGAGTCCCTAAATTAGGGGATGGGTGGCAACCTAGTTACTTGTCAATTAGGCTCCTAGATTTCTTAGAGACAACTGAAGAAGCTTTTAATTTACCTCAGATCACCTCATTTAAGGGGATCTTAGACATCCTGGTCTTTCATTCATTCATTCATTCATTAGGGTCGCGGTGGGGTTTCCCATGCCCATCCAGGGGAGAACATCTCGGGCGCTAAGCAGATAGACCAAGAACAGGGCGCCAATCCATCGCTGGGCACACACTCACTCACTCACACAGACACACTCTATATGGGGCAATTTGGAGTATTCAATCGACCTTGATCCATGTTTTTGGACTGTGGGAGGAAACTGGAGAACCCTGAGGAAACCCACGCGGACACGGGGAGAACATGGAAACTCTACCCAGCTTGGGATTCAAACCGGGAATCCCCAGCGCTGAGAACATGCCAACCACTAAGCCCCGGTGCCGCCCTCCTTTTAATTTCTATGAAATCGATTGGATTTATTTTGATGTTGTAATCCTAAAAACAGACATGTTCTTATGAAACCTCTAGTGTAACACTACGGAAATATCGGCCCTTTCTTCGGTTCCAGTGTTGCTCAATGGCATTATTTGCCGAATGTGGGACGATTCCCTAAATTAGGGGATGGGTGGCACCCTAGTTACACCAGTCAATTCTCCTAGATTTCTTACAGACCTTCAACTGTATAAAACACTTGGATGAATTTACCTCAGATCACCTCATTTAAGGGGATCTTAGACATCCTGGTCTTTCATTCAAATGACCCAAGCATTCAAGGGCATTAGGGTCGCGGTTAGGGGTTTCCCATGCCCATCCAGTGCGGTTAGAACATCTCGATGGGCTAAGCAGATGAGACCAAGGGAACAGGGCGCCAATCCATCGCTGGGCACACACTCACTCACTCACACAGACACACTCTATGCTCCTGCATATGGGGGCCAATTTGGAGAACTCAATTGACTTGATCCATGTTTTTGGACTGTGGGAGGAAACCGGAGAACACGGAGGAAACCCACGCGGACACGGGGAGAACATGGAAACTCCACCCAGATGGGGATTCGAACCGGGAATGCCTAGCGCTGAGAGGCGAACGTGCTAACCAGTAAGCCACCCATCCTGGTCTTTCGTTCTATGAAATCGAACTTGGTCGGGGCAATATGTCTGTCGTAATCCTAAAAACATTAGAAAACCTGGGGGTCTTATGAAACCTCTCAGTGTAACACTATGAAAGTCAAGGCACTTTCTTTTTTCCAGTGCTGCTCAACGGCAGTTTTCCTGAAGGGATGAAGTTAGCCTGGAACTTCAGCGCACAGTTCTATTGCCCAACACCAACACATGATGTAACCGCTCTTAAATTAGCTCCACTCCCAGACCACAATTAGGCCGAAGTTCCTCCTAACCAGCGTTCGGATCTATAATTTGCCTTTATAAAGCTGGTCCCAGACAAATGACCCAAGCGAGCCTGGTGGAAGGGCACAAGGTACAAGTGACTGAATTAGCAGGCTTTCCTTCAGCAGTGTGCTGTTAAGTATGATTTATGATGGGTTCTATAGGGATGAATGGAGAATGGAATTCGCTGGGAATGACTTGATTACTGGTTCGGGCCACGATGCAGCTACAATATTCGCACTACATTATCCCAGTATGCTCTGCAGCTTTATCTCAGCCGGAGGAGAAACATCTGTTGGTCTTTTTAGTAGGAAATAATAAGTAAATAAAAAAACATAGCTAATTTTGAGCTGATAAAGTGCTCTATTTTGCCGAGTCAGCTCAAGTCATTTATTTATAGAGCGTTTTTTACAATAGGACATTGTCACAAAGCAGCTTTACAGTGTTATAAGCCCTTTAAACCCCCAACGAGCAAGCTGAAGAGACAGCGGCAAGAAAAAACTCTCTGTTATGTTGATATTTTAAGGAAGAAACCTTGTGAGGACCGAGCCTCAGTGGGGGACTCGACCTCCTTGAGCGGCCGGCATCATCAACAGTGTAGGACACTGATGTTCTGTTGATCGGATGACCTGTATTTAACAATTAAACACATTATAAGTCCATCGAGGGCGTCCTGCAGGACCGCCGGTCCAAGAAAAATCCAGGTTCCATTCAGTAATCGTCGTAGTTAGGGCTGCAACAATGAATCAATTAAATCGATAAAAATCGATTATCCAAAGTGTCGATAATGGATTTCCATTATCGATTCGTTGGGTTGCACTATTTCCGTGTTACTCACGATGTCGTAACCTGCAGCGCTATCCACTAAGCCACCGTGCCGCCCCGGCCGATTAATCGGTTATCAAAATAATCGTTAGTTGCAGCCCTAGTTGTAGTGCTTTAGCAGAACCATGGATGAAGAGCTGACCACACCTCCAGGACATTAGCAACACCTCAACAAGCACCTCAATAAACAAGCAAGACAAGCAGTTAGAGCTAATACAGCACAGTAATTAATTAATAACCAGAGTTTGATTGACACAGTGCATCATGTGACTCCGGCATCACTGACTAGAGCAGCAGAACTTAAATGCCTACACAGCTTACACACTGAGGAATCTGTGTGATGTGAGCACATGTGCCCGGAGTGGTCGGCAGCCTTGTATACGACGCCCGGACCGCAGTTGGGGTTGGGTGTCTTGCCCAAGGGCATTTCAGCCATAATACTTGATGAGACCAGGAATCAAACCAAGGACCTTCAGGTCGCAAGGCTGGTTCCTTAACCTATCTACCTTGACTTTGTCTAGGTAGACAATCCATCCATTATCTTCCACTTTATCCTCTACTAGGGTCGTGGGGGGGGTTCCCCATGCCCATCCAGGGGAGAACGTTTCGGGCGCTGGGCAGATACACCCAGGACAGGACGCCAATCTATCACTGGACACACACTCACTCACACAGACACACTCTATATGGGGCAATTTTGGAGAACTCAATTGACTTGATCCATGTTTTTGGACTGTGGGAGTAAACCACAGAACCCGGAGAAAACCCACATGGACACGGGGAGGACATGGAAACTCCAGCCAGATTGGGATTCAAACCGGGAATCCCTAGTGCTGAGAGGAGAACATGCCAACCATTAAGCCACCGTGCCGCCCATGACATATACTCATCCATCCATTATCTTCCGCTTTATCCTATATTAGGGTCGTGGGGGGGTTCCCCATGTCCATCCAGCGGAGAACGACTCGGGGGCTGGGCAGATACACCCAGGACAGGGCGCCAATCTATTGCTGGGCACACACTCACTCACACACACACTCTATATGGGGCAATTTTGGAGAACTCAATTGACTTGATCCATGTTATTGGACTGTGGGAGGAAACCGCAGAACCCGGAGAAAACCCACGGGAAACACTGGGAGAACATGGAAACTCCACCCAGATTGGGATTGGAACCGGGAATCTCTAGCGCTGAGAGGAGAACATGCTAACCACTAAGCCACCGTGCCACCATGACATATATAATTGAAGAAAATAAAACTTTGAAGCTGTGCTCAGCTCACTATCTTTAAACTTTATCAAGTTACAAATGACACACAGTGAGAGTACTTTCTAAAGTCGTGTTTAGTCTGGTTTGAGTCTTTAGTTCTTATATGGTGTTACTGTGGACAATATAAATAACCAAAACCATCATTCTCACACAGTACTGATAAGATCAAAGCATTTCCTCAACCATTTCCAGTGTGTGTGTGTGTGTGTGTGTGTGTGTGTGTGTGTGTGTGTGTGTGTGTGTGTGTGTGTGTGTGTGTGTGTGTGTGTGTGTGTGTGTGTGTGTGTGTGTGCGTTTCTTTACCTCGTTTGGTTCTTTTCTCTTTATTTCTTCATTCTAAACTTTTTTCATACTGCTATCTCTTTCTGCCCCCACACACACACACACACACACACACACACACACCACACACACACACACCACACACACACACCTCACACACACACACCACACACCACACACCCACACACACACACACACACACACACACACACACACACACACACACACCACACACACACACACACACACACACACCACACACACACACCACACACACACACACCTCACACACACACACACACACACACACACACACACACACACACACACACACACACACACACACACACACCACACACACACACACACACACACACACACACCACACACAC
>JAFMOC010000079.1:37500-40000 GCA_019802505.1 Corydoras sp. C115 | reverse complement strand
TGGCAGAACCCCACTCCACCAGCGTGTTGGGGAAACATCAACAGCGCCTCCATACGATGTTGCCGGTGCGACGCCACGCCACGCGTGGGAACACGTTCCACTTTGTGGACGCTCGGTTAATAGTCTTCAGGAGCGGAAGCCACGCTTGTTGTGGTTCCGCAGGGAGAACGCGAGCGCCCGGATGTCTTCAGCCCGACCGCCCCGGCCTCTCGGTTCTTCACGTGTTTGCGCCCAAGCCAAGTATTTACTTCATGCCTCGTTAGGCTGATCGTTTGACAGACTCCGTTAATAATGAGTAATTAGTGGAACATCGCAGAGCTCTGAATTCCTCAGCTCTAATAAGTCGCTTGTTTTCGATGGGGTTCTCCACGTTCCGGTTCCTAATGAACTGTTGTGGGTGATATAACCCAGATATAAGGTATAACAAAAGATGGAGGGGTCACGCCACCATTAGGCGCCAACAAGTTTGGCCACGCCCCCTTTTCGCACCACTTATTCTCCCATGTTCTCAGTTCCACTTCCTGGAAAGATGGACTTGTAGTTCTCCAGTTCCAGACTGTAGTCCATCTGTTTGGGTTCTACAGAACATACCGTGTACTCTGTCAGACCCCAATCGTCCCATCGTCCCATTGTCCATCCAGGGGAGAACATTTCGCGTGCTGGGCAGATACACCCCATGGGGAGACCATGGAAACTCCACCCAGATTGGAATTCGAACCTGGATCCCCAGCTCTGAGAGGAGAACATGCTAACTACTGCAGACTGTGTGGTTTATCAAGTCAATATAGAGCAGCGCTTCATCCATCCATCGTTCGTCTTCCGGTGGTGGGGGGGTTCCCCATGCCCATCCAGGGGAGAACGTTTCGGGCGCTGGGCAGATAGACCCAGGACAGGACGCCAATCTATCACTGGACACACACTCACTCACACACATACACTCTATATGGGGCAATTTGGAGAATTCAATTGACCTTGATCCATGTTTTTGGACTGTGGGAGGAAACCGGAGAAACCCACGCGGACACGGGGAGAACATGGAAACTCCACCCAGATTGGGATTCGAACCAGGAATCCCTAGAACTGAGGAGGAGAACATGCTAATCAATAAGCCACCGTTCCACCCTTCAAGGTCAATTAAATTCTCCAAATTGCCCCATATAGTGTGTGTGTGTGTGTGTGTGAGTGTGTGCCCAGCGATAGATTGGCATACTGTCCTGGGTGTATCTGCCCAGCGCTTGAAAGCCCCCCCCCCCCCGATAGAAGAACCTCCAGTTCAGGTACATAAGCAACACAGTCTGTAGTGGTTGGCATGTTCTCCTCTCAGCGCTGGAGATCCAGGTTTGAATCCCAATCTGGGTGGAGTTTCCATGTTCTCCCCGTGTCCATGTGGGTTTCCTCCGGGTTCTCCGGTTTCCTCCCACAGTCCAAAAACACTGATCAAGGTCAATTGAGTTCTCCAAATTGCTCCATATAGAGTGTGTGTGTGTGAGTGAGTGTGTGTCCAGTGATAGATTGGCACCCTGTCCTGGGTGTATCTGCCCAGCGCCCGAAACGTCATTGGGAACCCCCCCCCCCCCCCCAGCGCCCGAAACGTTCTCCCCTGTATGGTCATGGGGAACCCCGCCCCCCCCCACCCCCCCCGTGACCCTAGTAGAGGATAAAGTGGAAGATAATGGATGAATGAATGATAATATTTACACAAAGAACTGTATATTTTGGATTTGGAGGCGGGGTGAGGGTGGAACGGAGGATGAGGTCAGTTCCCGGCTGGACAGATGGACCTGGCTGAGGGAGGGAGGAGAAAGAAAAGAGGAGTTCAATTGCCACATCGTTCTTCCTTTATTTCCAGAAACAGCAGGAAAGCCACCAAAGGAGCTGACCTCTGACCCCTAACGGCTTTCACATGTGGCTCACAATACAATTGCCCCTAAGAACTCTGAGCGAATCGCTGCCCTTCAAATCTTCCTTTGTGTCATCACTCCAAGGGCCTCCCTCTTATGCTAGCATCTTTTTGTAGTTTGCCCCACACTCCTGTGTGTGAGGACATTTCAGATGGAGTTTGGGTAAAGAATAAAGCGGGGGGGGGGGGGGGGGGGGGGGGGGTCCTGCATAGTAAATAGCTGGCAGAAGTTGCGTGGTTCCCTTATGAACCCATCCGTGCAGTGACACACACACACACACACACACACACACCCCCACACACACACACACCCCACACACACTGAGTGAAGTCAGCACACATGCCTGGAGTGGTGGGCAGCCCTGTATACTGCACCCAGAGAGCAACCAGGGTTAACATTCAATTTTCAGTGTGTGTGTGAATGAGATTTTGTGTGTATGTGATGTGTGTGTGTGTGTATGAATGTGTGTGTGTGTGCATGTCAGTGTTTGTCTGTATTTGAGGTAATGTGTGTTTTGTGTGTGTGTGTGTGTGTGTATGTGATGTGTGTGTGTGCATGTCAGTGTTTGTCTGTATTTGAGGTAATGTGTGTTTTGTGTG
>JAFMOC010000079.1:15000-30000 GCA_019802505.1 Corydoras sp. C115 | reverse complement strand
GAGATCTCACGCTGAGAAAATTTGCCCCGAGGAGTTTTTAGAGTTTGATTGAGTCCCGAAACACGATGGAGACAAACTGATGGTGTCATCGGGTCTGAGGCGCTTCGATCTCGCTTGTGGACTGAGATCGTTACGTAATCACTCAGAGCTCCCGTGATTGCATTGGTTCTGGTGCCGTTGCATCAGGAGCCATGTTGCCACATCATTATCTCGTCTGATAACTTTGGTACTCAGAAAAGTTAGGCCACGCCCCCTTATTTCTCCATCCTCTATCTCCTCCACTTATCATATTGATGGACTTTGTAGTTCTCCAATTCCAGACTGTAGTCCATCTGTGTTCTTTGTTGTTGTTAGTCCCCTGTTGGTTCTCTGGTCTCTGTTGGTCAGGAGCATCACAGAACAGGTATCATTTGGGTGGTGGATTGTTTATTGTCGGTTCTGCAGTGACACTGATGTGGTGGTGGTGGTGGGGGGGGTTAGTGGAGTTTCATTTCTCAACCTCAATGACACTGCTGGGATAGGAATAATGCCCCCACCCAATAACCCCTGCTCTGTGGTGCTACTATTGGGGTTCTGAGCATTAGAACAGAGTAAAGGGGACATACACAGTATGTACTGTAGAACCCAAACAGATGGACTACAGTCTGGAATTGGAGAACTACAAAGAACATCTTTACAGGAAGTGGAACTTCGAACATGGAGAATAAGTGGAGCAGAAAGGGGGCGTGGCCAAACCTGGTTGGGCATGGGGAACCCCACCACGACCCTAATAGAGGATAAAGCGGGAGATAATGAATGAATGAATATATATATATATAAATTCTGTAATGATACCTGCTCTGTGGGGGTCCTGATCGTCAGTGAACATACCAAAGCGTGCTAAGAACGCATGTAGAGATACAGATGGACTACAGAATGGAAGTGTAGAACTACAAAGTCCATCTCTATGATCAGTGGAACTGAAAAATCACACAGCGAGTGTAGAACCAGTGGTTCCATGGGTACATTACTGTTGTAGTGATGGGATTTTGGGGTCCGATTGGTGATCAGAAACTCTGATGAGGTTGAAAGTTTGAGAACGCTGGGATGTGTTGGGGTTTCGGATGGAGCGCTGTGTTTTTGACATTGAAACCGTTTCTTGGTTGAGTATCGTTACAGTAGCTGGTGTTTGTTGGTGAGTGGTGGTGCATCGAGCGCGTTTGAGGATCCGTTGGCGCTCTTTTGATGGCTTGTGGGGTTATAAATGTTTGATGGAGGGCCGTTTCAGGAGCTTTGATGTTTGTTTGTTGGTGCGTGGTGGTGTTTGAAGAACAATAAATGTTTGATTTTAATATTTATATTGTTTGGGTTTGATTCGTCGGTGGGTTCCGATTATTACTGACTTCGTGCTTATTTTGGACTTTTAAATGGATTGATTTGAAATGTAAACAAACAAAAGTGAGAACGTCGAAGGTTCCTTTCAAACTTATATAACTTTTTGAGTTGTATTTAATTTCATTCATTCATTCATTCATTCATTCATTCATTATCTCCCGCTTTATCCTCTATTAGGGTCGCGGTGGGGTTCCCCATGCCCATCCAGGGGAGAACATCTCGGGCGCTGGGCAGATAGACCCAGGACAGGGCGCCGATCCATCGCTGGACACACACTCACTCACACAGACACACTCTATATGGGGCAATTTTTGAGAATTCACTTCACTTGATCCATGTTTTTGGACTGTGGGAGGAAACCGGAGAACCCGGAGGAAACCCACGCAGACACGGGGTGAACATGGAAACTCCACCCAGATGGGGATTCGAACCGGGAATCCCTAGTGCTGAGAGATGAACGTGCTAACCACTAAGCCACCTGCAATAGTAGCCTATTTAATTTCAAAATATTGTTATTTTACAATATTTGTATTGTGACACGGTGGCTTAGTGGTTGGCATGTTCTCCTCTCAGCATTTGGGATTCCCGGTTCGAATCCCAATCTGGGTGGAGTTTCCATGTTCTCCCCGTGTACGCTTGGGTTTCCTCCGGGTTCTCCGGTTTCCTCCCACAGTCCAGGTAAGGTAAATTGAATGCTCTAAATTGCCCCATATAGATTGTGTGTGTGTGTGTCTGGGTGAGTGAGTGTGCCCAGTGATAGATTGGCGCCCCCTCCTGGGTGTATATGTTCAGCGCCTGAAACGTTCTCCCCTGGATGGGCATGGGGAGCATGCTATATGGGGCATGTTAAAGGCATTCAATTTACCTTGAATCCATGTTTTTGGACTGTGGGAGGAAATCTGAGAACCCGGAGCAAACCCACACAGACATGGGGAGAACATGCAAACTCCAGCCAGATTGGGATTCAAACGCATGTACAAATCGAAAAAAATTACGTACGGTTCTAAATATTACGAGTATAACTTTTTGGATTTACGCAAGTACGAATCGAATAGTTACGAGTACGATGTTTAGGATTTTCGCACGTACGAATCAAAAAGTGACAACCTACAAGAGGTACACATTAAGGAATGTTTAGATACTGAATACTATAGCTACTAACCTTTACTAAAATACCTCTTGTATGTTGTCACTTTTTGATTCGTACATGCGTAAACTGTAAAAATCGTACTCGTAACTTTTCGATTCGTAAATCCTAATTATCGTACATTTTAAAGACGTACTTGTGGAAAAAGACTTATTTATGATCACAAGTCATTTTTTTCCTAAGAAAATCCTAGAAATCTTGTTCGTAACTTTTTGTTTCATAAGTGCATAGTCGAAGAACTCAGACTCGTAACTTTTTGTTTCGTACGTGCATAGTCCAAGAACTCGTACTCGTAACTTTTTGTTTCATACGTGCATAGTCCAAGAACTCAGACTCGTAACTTTTTGTTTCATAAGTACATAGTCCAAGAACTCATACTCGTAACTTTTTGTTTCATAAGTACATAGTCCAAGAACTCATACTCGTAACTTTTTGTTTCATAAGTACATAGTCCAAGAACTCGTACTCGTAATTCTTTGTTTCGTATGTGCATAGTCGAAGAACTCAGACTCGTAACTTTTTGTTTCGTACGTGCATAGTCCAAGAACTCGTACTCGGAATTTTTTGTTTCGTACGTGCATAGTCCAAGAACTCGTACTTGTAACTTTTTGTTTCATACGTGCATAGTCCAAGAACTCGTACTCTGAATTTTTTGTTTCGTATGTGCGTTGTCCAAGAACTCATACTCTGAATTTTTTGTTTCGTATGTGCGTTGTCCAAGAACTCATACTCGTAACTTTTCAAATCGTATTTCCTCCCACACGTAAATCCTAATCACTGTACGTTTTAAAATCGTAGTCGTTTAAAATGACTTATTAATGATTACAAGTAATTTTTTTCCCAAAAAATCCTAGAAATCTAGTTCTTCACTTTTTGATTCGTACGTGCTTAACTCCAAGCAGTCGTAATCGTAACTTTTTCATTCGTACGTGCGTAGTCCTTAGATTCGTACGTGCGTAGACTAATTTATTATTAAGTCATTTTTTTCACGTACGGCATTTTTCACAGTGATGTCCCTTCATAAACATCGGGCAAATAATGTATTTCACGCATTGATACAAGTGTGTGTCATTGTCAATAATATCCCAAACAGCTCAGCCAATCAGATTAAGGAGCGGAACTCCCCGTTTTATAATAGTTGTGTCCAAACTTTTGACTCGTTGGTTACTGTATGTAGCTTTGGACGAAGCTTACTAAGTAGAAAATTCCGCGTTAGGCGTTTGGTGAAGTTAATCGCTGGATTCCGTGTCCTGTCAACTTTTATTATTTATTAGCGCCCCCCCACCCCGCCCCCCGAGGACAGAATGCCAGGACACAATGAGGAGGGACAGCTGACCAGCTGGGCACAGCTCAATCCAGTGGGATGTTTCCTCCCACTGTGAGTGTGTGTGGGGGTGTCTGTGTGTGTGTCTCGGTGTGTGTGTGGGGGGGGGTGGGTTCTGAACCCCGTTAGCAGCAGATGGCTCAAAGCCTCACAGTTCGAGGCTCTCAGTAGGCGGTCAGTCTTTGTGCTTTCTTTCTAGCGCTCAAAGTGACCAGCGGCACCTGTCCACTCACATTAGACCAGCACACCCCACCGAAACACAGTGGTTAGAACAGCCCCGAGCCGTCGTCAAGTACAGTGCGAAAGAGACCCCGCTGCAACTTTTAAAACTGCAAAAAATAAAGAAAACATTCATAAAGAGCGATTAACATGGTCACTGCATCACCCCGCTGACCAACGTGGGTTTAGGAACCTGTTAAGGGTCTCAAAAAGTTCTCAACGACTCCATTCATCCATTATCTTCTGCTTTATCCTCTATTAGGGTCGCGGGGGGGGGGGGTTCCCCATGCCCATCCAGAGGAGAATGTTTTGGGCACTGGGCAGATACATCCAGGACAGGGTGCCAACATATCACTGGGCACACTCACTCAAACAGACACACTCTATATGGGGCAATTTGGAGAATTCAATTGACCTTGATCCATGTTTTTGGACTGTGGGAGGAAACCGGAGAACCCGGGAGGAAACCCACGCGGACACGGGGAGAACATGGGAACTCCACCCAGATTGGGATTGGAACCTAAATCCCTAGCGCTGAGAGGAGAACATGCCAATCACTAAGCCACCGTGCCGCCTATTCATTAATTAATTTTTTTATTTATTCATGATCTTCCGCTAAATTCTCCAGTAGGATCATGGGGGGGGGGGGGGTTCCCCATGCCCATCCAGAGGAGAATGTTTTGGGCACTGGGCAGATACACCCAGGACAGGGTGCCAACATATCACTGGGCACACTCACTCAAACAGACACACTCTATATGGGGCAATTTGGAGAATTCAATTGACCTTGATCCATGAAACCCGCACGGACACGGGGAGAACATGGAAACTCCACCCAGATTGGGATTCCATCTGGGTGAAGCATGTCTGCCTCTCAGCGCTGGGGATCCAGGTTCGAATCCCCATCTGGGTGGAGTATCCATGTTCTCCCTGTGTCCGTGTGGGTTTCCTCCGGGTTCTCCGGTTTCCTCCCACAGTCCAAAAATATGGATTCAGGATAAGTTGAATGCTCTAAATTGCCCCATGTAGTTTTTGTTTGTGTCGGTCTGTGTGAGTGAGTGTGTGTGTCCAGTGATAGATTGGCGTCCTGTCCTGGATGTATCTGCCCAGATATGAACCCAATCGCCTCTCAGCGCTGGGGTTCCAGGTTCGAATCCCAATCTGGGTGGAGTTTACACGTTCTCCCCGTGTCCATGTGGGTTTCCCCTGGGTTCTCCAGTCTCCTCCATCAGTAAAAAACAAATGCATTCAAGTGTAATGTATTGCATGTAATGCTCTATATGTATATGTATATGTATATGTAATTGCCCCATAGAGTGTGTGTGTGTGTAAAATAAAAAAAAAATTATATATATAGTACTGGCAATTGGGCGGCATGGTGGCTTAGTGGTTAGCATGTTCTCCTCTCTGCGCTAGGGATTCCCAGTTTGACTCTCAATCTGGGTGGACTTTCCATGTTCTCCCCGTGTCCACATGGGTTTCTTCTGGGTTCTCCGGTTTCCTCCCACAGTCCAAAAACATGAATCAAGTCAATTGAATTCTCCAAATTGCCCCATATAGAGTGTGTGTGTGTGTGTGTGTGTGTGTGTGTGTGTGTGTGTGTGTGTGCCCAGCGATAGATTGGCGTCCTGTCCTGGGTGAACGTGTAAACTTGGTTGTCAGCTCATAGAGATGCACGCTGTTGTTCTGCAGCTTCTGATTGTCGTCTGTTTCTCTCCATACTTTGCTAGTATGACTTTTTTTGTTCTTTAATGAATTAAACCTTGTTTTTTTATTATAGTGTGTTTGTAATCATTTTATAAAAGTAATAAGACACTCGAAGTTGTGTATTATTGTGAATAAATCACGGGAAAGAGGTGGAACTGTACACTACGCGTCGGGCCTAACAACACCTTTATTAAGTGATTTAATCACAATAGGGCGGCGCGATGGCTTAGTGGTTAGCATGTTCTCCTCTCAGCACAAGGGGGTTCCAGGTTCGAATCCCAATCTGGGTGGAAGCCACCGTGCTCCTTATGACGCATTATGAAAAGAAAATGTTACTAAAAAAGTCATGCAGTCTTTATTATTATTATTATTATTATTATTATTATTATTATTATTGGGACGTTCGCCTCTCCGCGCTAGGGATTCCCGGTTCGAATCCCCATCTGGGTGGAGTTTCCATGTTCTCCCCGTGTCTGCGTGGGTTTCCTCCGGGTTCTCCGGTTTCCTCCCACAGTCCAAAAACATGGATCAAGTCAATTGAATTCTCAAAATTGCCCCATATAGAGTGTGTCTGTGTGAGTGAGTGTGTGTCCAGCGATGGATTGGCGCCCTGTCCTGGGTCTATCTGCCCAGCGCCCGAGACGTTCTCCCCTGGATGGGCATGGGGAACCCCACCGCGACCCTAATAGAGGATAAAGCGGGAGATAATGAATGAATGAATATTTACAATAGCGCCACGCCCTCTCGAACCTTTAATCTGATTGGCTGAGTTGTTTCTCCAGCTGTTCTTTTGTTCCCCCGATGCTTTTTATAATCTGTTTTATTGTCCACGAGATGAAAGTATTTAATTGTTAGAAAAACCGAAAACCTGTTACTCAGCGATCAGTGTTTACTTTAAAAACTAGACTAGATTACATCACGGAGACCAGATTATTAATTTTTAATTTTTTTTTTATTAAACCTTGTTTTTTTTATTATAGTATGTTTGCAATCAAAGTAATAAAACACTATTTTGTATATTATTGTGTAGAAAGGGCACGGTGGCTTAGTGGTTTAGCATGTTCTCCTCTCAGCACTAGGGATTCCCGGTTCGAATCCCCATCTGGGTGGAGTTTCCATGTTCTCCCCGTGTCCGTGTGGGTTTCCTCCGGGTTCTCCGGTGTCCTCCCACAGTCCTAAAACGTGGATCAAGTCAATTGAGTTCTCCAAATTGCCCCATATAGAGTGTATGTGTGCCCAGGGATAGATTGGCGCCCTGTCCTGGGTGTATCTGCCCAGCGCCCGAAACGTTCTCCCCTGGATGGGCATGGGGAACCCCCCCCCCCCCGCGAACCTAATATAGGATAAAGCGGATGATAATGAATGAATGAATTGTGAAGAAATCACAGGTGGAGCTGTACTCCGTTACACATCCCTGTGATTTAGTCACAATAATGCCACGCCCTCTCGTACCTTATTACTTTATTATGTCATGTCCTTATACCACTTAATGAGGGTGCTTATGAACATATGTTTGCAGACTTCACTCGAATTGAATTTCATTTTTATATGTGGACAGGGCGCCAATTCTATCGTCTGGCACACACAGACACACACACACACACTCTATATGGGGCAATTGGAGAGATTCAATTGACTTGTATTCATGTTTTTTGGACTGTGGGAGGAAACCGGAGAACCCGGAAGAAACCCATGTGGACACGGGGAGAACATGGAAAGTTCACCCAGATTGAGAATCAAACTGGGAATCCCTAGCGCAGAGAGGAGAACATACTAACCACTAAGCCACCATGCCGCCCAATTGCCAGACTACTATATATCTAATTTTTTTTTTATTTTACACACACACACACACTCTATGGGCAATTACATATACATATACATATACGATATAGAGCATTACATGCAATACATTACACTTGAATACATTTGTTTTTTGTGGTCTGATAGGAGGAGACTGGAGAACCCAGGGGTAAACCCACATGGACACGGGGAGAACGTGTAATTTCCATGTTCTCCCGTGTCCACGTGTGGGTTTCCTCGGGTTCTCCGTTTCCTCCCACAGTCCAAAACACATGATCAAGTCAATTGAATGCTCCAAATTGCCCCATATAGAGTGTGTCTGTGTGAGTGAGTGTGTGCCCAGTGATAGATTTGCGTCCTGCCCTGGGTGTATCTGCCCAGCGCCCGAAACGTTCTCCCCTGGATGGACATGGAGAACCCCCCCCCACGACCCTAATAGAGGATAAAGTGGAAGATAATAAGATATGATATGGGCGGCATGGTGACTTACAGTTTAGCATGTTCTCCTCTCAGCGCTGGGGATCCTAATTTGAATCCCAATCTGGGTGGAGTTTCCATGCTCTCCCCATGTCCATGTGGGTTTCCTCCGGGTTCTCCGGTTTCCTCCCACAGTCCAAAAACATGGATCAAGAAAAAAATTGAATTCTCCAAATTGCCCCATATAGAGTGTGTATGTGTGATGATTGTGGTGTCGGCAGTGATATGATTTGGTGTCCTGTCCTGGGTGTTATCTACCCAACGCCCGAAACGTTCTCCCCTGGATGGGAACCCCCCCCCCCGCGACCCTAATAGAGGATAAAGCGGAAGATAATGAATGAATAAATTAAATGAGTGTCAACTACAGATACAGGAAGCACACTGAAATGTTTTGACTGCGTTTCATAAGTTGAGTGCAAAGTCCAAAGAATGTTCCGCATGCTCTGTGTTTCAACATCCAGATGCTTTAGCATGTCAGACCACAGCTCTGTCTAATGCCCTCCCTGGGCGGGCGGGCGGGGGTGGGCGGTGGGCGAGCGGGCAGTCTGTCTTCTCTAAATACCGTGGCTGATGGCGTTAACTGTGTGCGCTGACGAGCTGAGCTGGAACCGACCGAAAGCTGGATTTGCAAAACCACACCCGCCGTTGAAAAGCAGCCGAACACATGAGATCCCGGATTAACTGCCCCGCTCCTGACGAGATGAATCCTGCCGACAGCAGAGGTGTGGCAGGAGAACGAACTGCGTTTCCACTAGGGGTGCTATTCTCTCAGTGTCTGGTGATTTGATTCTTTTATCCTCTATTAGGGTCGGCCGGGGGGGTGGGTGGGGGGGTTCCCCGATTGCCTCATCCAGTTGGAGAACGTTTCGGGCGCTGTGCAGATACACCCAGGGGGAGAGGCGCCAGAATCTATGCTGGCTGACACCACACTCACTCCAAGCACACAGCAGACACACTCTATTGGGGCAATTTTGGAGAATTCAGTTTGACTTGATATCCATGTTTTTTGGACTGTTGGGAGGAAACCGGAGAACCCGGAGAAACCCGCGCGGACACGGGGAGGACTGGAATACTCCACCCAGATTGGGATTTCGAACGGCGGGATTTCGATACGAGTGCACAACCGTGCCATTTAATTTTCATTTGATTTCATTCATTCATTCATTAGTCTCCCGCTTCATCCTCTATTAGGGTCCGCGGTGGGGATTCCCATGCCATCCAGGGGAGAAACGTCTTGAGCGCTGGGGCAAATACACCCAGGGACAGGGTCGCCAATCTATCACCGTGGACCACAAGCTCACTCACTCAGACACGCTCTATATGGGGCAATTTGGAGAAGTCAGTTGAACTTGATCCAGTTTTTGGACTGTGGGAGGAAACCAAGAGAACCCGGCGGAAACCCACACGGACACGGGGAGGACGATGGAAACTCCACCCGGATGGGGATAACGAACCGGAATCCCCAAGTGCTAAGAGGAGAATACATGCCGAACCACTAAGCCACCGATGCCACACCACAAACTGGATCATTTTCCATATTATAGAAATAACTTTTAACATGTCGGGTGGCACTGTGGCTTAGTGGTTGGCATGTTCTCCTCTCAGCATTGGGGATTCCCAGTTCGAATCCCAATCTGGGTGGAGTTTCCATGTTCTCCCCGTGTCACTGTGGGTTTCCACCGGGTTCTCCGGTTTCCTCCACAGTCCAAAAACATGGTCAACGGAATGCTCCAAATTGCCCCATATAGAGTGTGTCTGTGTGAGTGAGTGTGTGTCCAGTGATAGATAGGCGTCCTTTCCTGCGCCCAAAACATTCTCCACTGGATGGGCAAAAAAAAATGGGGAACCTACACCCCCGCCCGCCCCCCCCGACCCTACATAAAGCATGATGATGTGATGGATATATGCTCATGTGTTGATCATGCGTCTATTTTTTATCTCCTTACGTTGGAATCTGTTAAAAGTTCCTGCAGTGAGGACACACAGCGCTGAGGTAGGTTCTTTGTCCTTCTCCGACAGTTCTCCAAACTATAAAAAAGTTCCTTCAGCCTCAAAGTGCCTTCATTGGCTGTGCAAGAACAGGAAACACCCTTTCCCAAATAGCCCATAATTCGGTCCCTGATGGCGTTTTCATTCTGTTGCATTGCCATTGCTGCAGGATCTACTGGGATAGGTCCAAATTCTTGTCAGACGGCCCATGTTTTTCACCATGTACTTCTATCAGGTTCTCAAACGACTCAGATGTGCACGCATCGGTTACGGAAATCAATACAGCGCGGCTCGAAAACGCGGTTCACGCCACATATGGCCTTAATTAGCTAATAGCGGTAATCGGAGACACACAGGACTGTAAGCCTGGCTTACAGAGCGAAGATGCAATCTGCAAACAGCCGGGATCAATTAATCCAGCTCGACGGGGGCTTATTAGAACGAGAACGAGAACACCAACATTCCTCTTTAAAAGTTACGCTCCCTCGGGAACCGATCGCACTGTCAGAATGGTTTCACATCCCGTTCCCTGCACCTATGTTTCACTGGACGGCCGAACGTCATTCATGTGCCGGATCGGGGGGGTGGAATGCACCACAGGACAAAGGGTGCCAAATCTATCACTCAGGGGCACACACTCAACTCAGAACACACTCTATAGGGGCAATTATTAGGAAATGGGGTTAATTTACACTTAAATCGAGGTTTTAGGGCTGTGGGAGGAAACCGGAGAACATGGAAGGCTAACACGGATGGACATGGGAAACTTCCCACCAGATTGGGATATCTAACATAGAAGCACCGAGCTTCTGAGAGGAGAAACATTGCTAACCCATGATCACCACCCATGCCCGTCAGGCAACCAATCCATTACCATTATCTTTCCCCGCTTTATCCTACTAACTAGGCTCGCAAAGGATTGGGGGGGGTGTCACCTGTGCCCATCCAGAGGTAGAAACATATCATCGGGCGCTGGGGCAGATACAACAAAGCCTGGACAGGGCGCCAATCTATCACTGGGTACCACACTCACTCTCACACACACACCACATCTATATGTGGCAAATTGGAGCATTCCATTGACCTTGAATACATAATTTTGGACTGTAGGGAGGAAAAACCGGAGAACCCTGGAGGGAAACCACGTCGGACACGCGGGAGAAGACAATGGAAACGTCAAACCAGATTGGGATTCGAACAGGGATCCCCTAAACCGCTGGAGCGGGGAGAACATGGCCAACCACTAAAGCAACGGAGGCTTTAGTGTGGTAGCATTTGTTTCTCCTCCTCAATCACTAGGAGGTTCCAGGTTCGAATCCCAATTCTGGGTGGAAGCCACCGTGCTTCTATGTATGACGCATTTATGAAAGAGCCACTGTTACTAAAAAGTCATCAGTCTTTATATTCTTTATTATTAGTATTATTATTATTATTATGATTTATTATTGGGGGGGGCGGCACGGGGGCTAGTAGTTGAGCATTGTTCTTTCCCTCTCAGCACTAGGGATTACCCGGTTCGAAATCCCATCTGGGTGGTGTTTCCATTGTTCTTCCCGTAGTCTTGCTGTGAGGTTCCTCCGGGGTTCTACCTGTTTCCCTCCCACAGCATTCCTAAAAACCCATGGATCAAGTCAATTGAATTCTCCAATTTGCCCAACATATAGAGTGTGTGTGTGTGAGTGAGTGTGTTGTCCAGTGATAGATTAGTGTACTGCACCTGGGTTGTATCACTGCCCAGCGCCCGAAAGTTCTCCCCTGGATGAGTCATGGGGAACCCCACCGCACGAGCCCTAATAGAGGATAAAGCGGGAAGATAATGAATGACATGAATATTTACAATAGCAACCACGCATCTCTCGTACCATTATTGCATTTATTTATAAAAACGGGTTGTTCAGGTCCTTTACTCTGATTGGATGAGTGTGTTTTCTCCAGCTGTTCTTTTTGTTCCCCCTATGCTTTTATAATGCTGGTTTATTGTCCCTCAGAGATGGAAAGTATTTAAAATTGTTGAGAAAAACCCGCAAAACTGGTACTACAGCGATCAGTGTAATCTTTTACTGTTATAATAAAACTAGACTAGATTACATCACGGAGACCAGATTATGATTAATATCTTTATTTTATTTTTCAATTAAACCTTGTTTTTTATAATAGTAGTGTGTTGCAATACAAAGTAAATAAAACACTATTTTGGTATAATTATGTGTCTAAAAAAGGCGGCACGGTGGACTTAGTGGATAGCATGTCTCCTCTCAGCCACCTAGGGATTCTCGGTTCGAATTACCCATCTGGGTGGGGTTTCCAGTTCTCCCGTGTATCCGCGTGATTCCTCCGGTTCTCCGTGTTATCCTCCCACCAGTCCAAAAAAAAATGGATCAAGTCAATTGAGAGACTCAATTGCCCCATATAGAGTGTGTGTGTGTCGTCGTTTGTGAGTGTGTGTCCAGCGATGGTTGGGTCCTGTCTTGGGGTCATATGCGGCATCCGGGACCCCCGGCATTCTCCCATCGGATGACGGCATGGGAAAACCCCACCCCCGACCCAACCCTAGTAGAGGATAAAGCGGAAAAGGATGTGCTTGCTTCTCGGGTCAGCACAGGTGGCCTTAGTGTTAAGAGCATGTTTCTCTCTCAGGCGTAGGGATATCCGGTATCGAATTCACCATTGGGTGTGGGTTTTCCATGTTCTCTCCGTGCCGCGTGGGTTTCCTCGGGTTCTCCGGTTTCCTCCACAGTCCAAAAACACATGGATCAAGTCAATTGAATTCTCCAATTGGCCCCCATATAGAGTGTGTCTGTGTGAGTGAGTGTGTGTCCACACAATGGATTGGCGCCTTCCAGTGTCCTGTGTGTCAATCTGGCCCAATCGCCCGAAACGATCCTCACCTTCGGATTGGCCATGGGGAAAACCCCCACACGACCATAACTAGAGGATAAAGCGGAGAGATAATTGCGATCTATGAAGTTAATGATTTTTATTATTATTATTTATTATTATTATTATTATTATTATTGCTTTTCTAAAAGCTCCTGCAATCATCTTACGTTTTGGGACGACAAATGAAAAACCGCAGGTCTCCTGATCTCATCAAATGAAGAGAGGATTTAGAGAAAGTCAGGCCAACCTCGTTATTAAGCCGCGAACATCGTTAGGAGGATTTGATTGAGGATTTTGGTCTGAGGAGGAGCAAACAAGTGAGGGGCAAATGAACAGAAAGAGATGAAACGCTCTACGTCAAACAAATGGGCCGTCAAAAAGAGGATCGGCATGGTGCAAAGGATGATGGGGTGTGTGTGTGTGTGTGTGTGTGTGTGTGTGTGTGTGTGTGTGTGTGTGTGTGTGTGTATGGTGGTCTCAGGGGCTTTTTGTGGCTTTTTACATTGATTAGATTGCATTAAATGAAAAGTCTCACTTTGTTAATTCATTCATTCATTATCTTCTGCTTTATCCTCTATTAGGGTCGTGGGGGGGGTTTCCCCATGCCCATCCAGGGGAGAACGTCTTGGGCGCTGGGCAGATAGACCCAGGACAGGGCGCCAATCCATCGCTGGGCACACACTCACTCACTCAAACACACTCTATATGGGGCAATTTTGAGAATTCAATTGACCTGATCCATGTTTTTGGACTGTGGGAGGAAACCGGAGAACCCGGAGGAAACCCACGGGGACACGGGGAGAACATGGAAACTCCACCCAGATGGGGATTCGAACCGGGAATCCCTAGTGCTGAGAGGAGAACATGCCAACCACTAAGCCACCGTGCCGCCGGGGGGGCAGATACACTCAGGACAGGACACCAATCCGCTGGGCAGATACACCCAGGACAGGACACTCTATATGGGGCAATTTGGAGAATTCAATTGACCTGATCCATGTTTTTGGACTGTGGGAGGAAACCGGAGAACCCGGAGGAAACCCACACGGACACGGGGAGAACATGAAAACTCCACCCAGATTGGGATTCGACCCGGGAATCCCTAGTGCTGAGAGGAGAACATGCCAAACACTAAGCCACCGTGCCACACCACAAACTGGATCATTTTCTATATTATCGAAAGAACTTTTAACATGTCGGGCGGCACTGTGGCTTAGTGGTTGGCATGTTCTCCTCTCAGCGTGGGGGATCCCAGTTCGAATCCCAATCTGGGTGGAGTTTCCATGTTCTCCCCGTGTCAGTGTGGGTTTCCTCCGCGTTCTCCGGTTTCCTCCACAGTCCAAAAACATGGATCAAGGTCAACTGAATGCTCCAAATTGCCCCATATAGGGTGTGTCTGTGTGAGTGAGTGTGTGTCCAGTGATAGATTGGCGTCCTTTCCTGCGCCCAAAACGTTCTCCCCTGGATGGGCATGGGGAACCTGTCTTTACGGTGTGCTGCAGTGCTAATCCTAATGAGACAGATTAGATTGGGTTTACAGTCCAGGCCGGCAGCTGCTGATGTCTGGGGTAGGATTTTCAGCTCTAACTTCTGACCCCGGTGCAGGAATCATTATTCGGGGTAGTTATCAGTGTAGCTGAGGAGGACGAAAGATCTATTTTATTTACAAGAATTTATTTACAAGAGTGTATAATACAAATTCACTCAGGTTGTACATTTTCTACACTCTTCGTAAATAAATTCTTTCTTTCTTTCCAAATTGTTTTGTAAATTGTAAATTATAGTGTAAATCTCTTTTAAATCTCTTTATCTGTGTAAATTTATGTATGTGACACCGAAAAGTATGGCACCTTAATTTCGTTGTACCTGGTATAATGACAATTAGGGGTGTCTTCAACTAAAGATTTTCATAGTCGAATCTGATTCGTCAGATTTTCCCTATAGTCGACTGATAGTCAAATCAGTTAAAATTTCACCACAAGACGGCGCTATAAGCGTAGTTTTTAAAAAAGTTTTTTTTTTATATATTTTACTTGTTTTTCTAACAAAAGAAAACCTTTTTTTTTTTTTTTTTTTTTTT
>JAFMOC010000079.1:0-7500 GCA_019802505.1 Corydoras sp. C115 | reverse complement strand
CTAGGGATTCCTGGTTCGAATCCCAATCTGGGTGGAGTTTCCATGTTCTCCCCGTGTCCGCGTGGGTTTCCTCCGGGTTCTCCGGTTTTTTCCCACAGTCCAAAAACATGGATCAAGTCAATTGAGTTCTCCAAATTGCCCCATATAGAGTGTGTGTGTGTGAGTGTGTATCTAGTAATAGATTGGCGTCCTGTCCTGGGTGTATCTGCCCAGCGCCCGAAACGTTCTCCCCTGGATGGGCATGGGAAACCCCCCCCCCCCATGACCCTAGTAGAGGATAAAGCCGAAGATAATGGATGGATATATATATTATAATATTATTATATAAATAGTACTATTCAGGTATGGTGGCTTAGTGGTTTAGCATGTTCTCCTCTCAGCACTAGGAATTCCAGGTTCGAATCCCCATCTGGGTGGAGTTTCCATGTTCTCCCCGTGTCTGCGTGGGTTTCCTTCGGGTTCTCAGGTTTCCTTTCACAGTCCAAAAACATGGATCAAGTCAATTGATTTCTCCAAATTGCCCCATATAGAGTGTGTTTGTGTGCGTGAGTGTGTGCCCAGCGATAGATTGGCGTCCTGTCCTGGGTGTATCTGCCCAGCGCCCGAGATGTTCTCCCCTGGATGGGCATGGGGAACCCCACCGCGACCCTAATAGAGGATAAAGCGGAAGATAATGGATGGATGGTATTATTCATCATTAATAGTACAATATAAGGGGGCGCCACAGTGGTGTAGTGGTTGGCATGTTCTCCTCTCAGCGCTGGAGATCCAGGTTCCAATCCCGATCTGGGAGGAGTTTCCATGTTCTCCCCGTGTCCGCGTGGGTTTCCTCCCACAGTCCCAAAAACATGGATCAAGGTCACTTGAGTTCTCCAAATTGCCCCATATAGAGTGTGTGTGTGTGTCCAGCGATAGATTGGTGCCCCCGTGACCCTAGTAGAGGATAAAGCAGAGCATCTAACAGATGTTAGTACTCATAGTGGAGTCGTCAGTGCAGAAGACTCCACATCGACCACATGGTGCATAGTTCTGTGTTTTAACCTTTAATTCATCGCTGCGCAGATAGAATCAGACAGATCAGACAGACAGCTTCCTGCTGATTCAGGGTGAAACGAGTGCAGCGATGCCTCCAGACTGTAGATCAGAGTGACAGTTCCGTGTGTTTGCTTTTTGAATTTGTGCTTCATCTCAGAGGACAGCGTGTCGCTTCGTAAAAGCCGGAACGAAGATTAAACGCTTTCTCGCTCCTTCTGACTCCTTTAAAAGAATCCCCCTGGGTTTCAGGTGAATAACGCTCTGTGAACGCTTTCAGATCCGTTGCTTTCTTTTCTCATAGCTCACATTTAAGAACGTTGGCGGTGTAGTGGTCAGCATGTCCGTCTTCAGCGCTGGGGATCCAGGTTCTAAATTGCCCCTATATTATCAATATATTGTGAATGGGTGTGTGAGTGAGCATGCCCAGTGATGGATTGGCGCTCTGTCCTGGGTGTATCTGCCCAGCGCCCAAAACATTTCCACGCCTCCTTCTGGCTCCATCCTCTATCTCCTCCACTTATCATATAGATGGACTTTGTAGTTCTCCAGTTCCAGACTGTAGTCCATCTGTGTTCTTTGTTGTTGTTAGTCCCCTGTTGGTTCTCTGGTCTCTGTTGGTCAGGAGCATCACAGAACAGGTATCATTTGGGTGGAGGATTGTTTATTGTCAGTTCTGCAGTCACTGCTGGGATAGGAATAATGCCCCCACCCAATAACCCCTGCTCTGTGGTGCTACTATTGGGGTTCTGAGCATTAGAACCGAGTAAAGGGGACGTCCACAGTATGTACTGTAGAACCCAAACAGATGGACTACAGTCTGGAATTGGAGAACTACAACGTCCATCTTTACAGGACATGGAACTGAGAACATGGATGACATGGGGGGGCGTGGCCAAACTGTTGATTTGTCTCTGTGGTGCTACTATTGGGGTTCTGACCCTTAGAACCGAGTAAAGGGGACTTCCACAGTATGTACTGTAGAACCCAAACAGATGGACTACAGTCTGGAATTGGAGAACTACAACGTCCATCTTTACAGGACGTGGAACTGAGAACATGGATGACATGGGGGGGCGTGGCCAAACTGTTGATTTGTCTCTGTGGTGCTACTATTGGGGTTCTGACCCTTAGAACCGAGTAAAGGGGACTTCCACAGTATGTACTGTAGAACCCAAACAGATGGACTACAGTCTGGAATTGGAGAACTACAACGTCCATCTTGACAGGACGTGGATCTGAAAACATGGATGACATGGGGGGGGCGTGGCCAAACTGTTGATTTGTCTCTGTGGTGGTACTATTGAGGTTCTGAGCATTAGAACCGAGTAAAGGGGACGTACACAGTATGTACTGTAGAACCCAAACAGATGGACTACAGTCTGGAATTGGAGAACTACAACGTCCATCTTTACAGGACGTGGATCTGAGAACATGGATGACATGGGGGGTGTGGCCAAACTGTTGATTTGTCTCTGTGGTGGTACTATTGGGGTTCTGAGCATTAGAACCGAGTAAAGGGGACGTCCACAGTATGTACTGTAGAACCCAAACAGATGGACTACAGTCTGGAATTGGAGAACTACAAAGAACATCTTTACAAGAAGTGGAACTGAGAACATGGATGACATGGGAGGGGCGTAGCCAAACTGTTGATTTGTCTCTGTGGTGCTACTATTGGGGTTCTGAGCATTAGAACAGAGTAAAGGGGACGTCCACAGTATGTACTGTAGAACCCAAACAGATGGACTACAGTCTGGAATTGGAGAACTACAAAGAACATCTTTACAAGAAGTGGAACTGAGAACATGGATGACATGGGGGGGGCGTGGCCAAACTGTTGATTTGTCTCTGTGGTGCTACTATTGGGGTTCTGAGCATTAGAACCGAGTAAAGGGGACGTCCACAGTATGTACTGTAGAACAGTGGGACGTGTCCAAACTTTTGATTGAAGGTCACTGTATATTGACTATTTTTTGCTACATCCACAAAAAAAAGGGAACTGTTCTGCCCCACCCAGGAACCAAACCGGGAACCTTTTGATCTCTGAGGATGCTGATCATTGCACCACCATGTGACCGCCCTGCAATGTTTATTTATATTTAACGTATTATTTTGGAGGCGGCATGGTGGCTTATTGATTAGCATGTTCTCCTCTCAGCGCTAGGGATTCCCGGTTCGAATCCCAATCTGGGTGGAGTTTCCATGTTCTCCCCGTGTCCGTGTGGGTTTCCTCCGGGCTCTCCGGTTTCCTCCCACAGTCCAAAAACATGGATCAAGTCTATTGAATTCTCCAGATTGCCCCATATAGAGTGTGTGTGTGTGTGTGAGTGAGTGTGTGTCCAGCGATGGATTGGCGTCCTGTCCTGGGTGTATCTGCCCAGCGCCCGAAACGTTCTCCCCTGGATGGACATGGGGAACCCCTCCCCAGCGATCCTAATATAGTATAAAGCGGAAGATAACGAATGAATGAATTAATATTATTTTGGAGCCGGCACGGTGGCTTAGTGGTTGGCATGTTCTCCTCTCAGCTCTAGGGATTCCCGGTTCGAATCCCCATCTGGTTGGCGTTTCCATGTTCTCCCCGTGTCCGTGTGGGTTTCCTCCGGGTTCTCCGTTTTCCTCCCACAGTCTAAAAACATGGATCAAGTCAATTGAATTCTCAAAATTGCTCCATATAGAGTGTGTGTGTGTTTAAGTGAGTGTGTGTCCAGTGATAGATTGGCGTCCTGTCTTGGGTCTATCTGTCCAGCGGCCGAGGCGTTCTCCCCTGGATGGGCATGTGGAACCCCCCCCCCCACCCCGACCCTAATAGAGGATAAAGCGGGAGATAATGGATGAATGAATGAATGTTTTAAATGTTTTGTATAAGCAGCGGCGGCACGGTGGCTTAGTGGTTTAGCATGTTCGCCTCTCAGCGCTAGGGATTCCCGGTTCGAATCCCCATCTGGGTGGAGTTTCCAAGTTCTCCCCGTGACTGCGTGGGTTTCCTCCGGGTTCTCCGGTTTCCTCCCACAGTTCAAAAACATGGATCAAGTCAATTGAGTTCTCCAAATTGCCCCATATAGAGTGTGTCTGTGTGTGTGAGTGAGTGTGTGCCCAACGATGGATTGGCGTCCTGTCCTGGGTGTATCTGCCCAGCGCCCGAAACGTTCTCCCCTGGATGGGCATGAGGAACCCCACCGTGACCCTAATAGAGGATAAAGCGGAAGATAATGAATGAATATTTTAAATTTATTGTATAAGCAGCGGCGGCACGGTGGCTTAGTGGTTGGCATGTTCTCCTCTCAGCGCTAGGGATTCCCGGTTTGAATCCCCATCTGGGTGGAGTTTCCATGTTCTCCCCGTGTCCGTGTGGGTTTCCTCCGGGTTCTCCGGTTTCCTCCCACAGTCCAAAAACATGGATCAAGTCAATTGAATTCTCCAAATTGCCCCATATAGAGTGTGTCTGTGTGTGTGAGTGAGTGTGTGTCCAGCGATGGATTGGCGTCCTGTCCTGGGTGTATCTGCCCAGCGCCCGAAACGTTCTCCCCTGGATGGGCATGGGGAACCCCCCCCTCCCCACGACCCTAATATAGTATAAAGCGGAAGATAACGAATGAATGAATTAATATTATTTTGGAGCCGGCACGGTGGCTTAGTGGTTGGCATGTTCTCCTCTCAGCTCTAGGGATTCCCGGTTCGAATCCCCATCTGGGTGGCGTTTCCATGTTCTCCCCGTGTCCGTGTGGGTTTCCTCCGGGTTCTCCGGCTTCTTCCCACAGTCCAAAAACATGGATCAAGTCTATTGAATTCTCCAAATTGCCCCATATAGAGTGTGTGTGTGTGAGTGAGTGAGTGTGTTCAGCGATGGATTGGCGTCCTGTCCTGGGTGTATCAGCCCAGCGCCCGAAACGTTCTCCCCTGGATGCCCCCCCCCCTCCCCCCCCGTGACCCTAATAGAGGATGACGCGGAAGATAATGGATGGATGGTACTATTTTGGAAAGGGTAGCTCAGTGGCAGTGGTTCGCCCTCTTAACTCGAGAACATGAATATGCTATTCCTAGGCAGGGAGAATGAGATTTTGCATGTTCGCCTCATGTCCGTTTGGGAGCTCTGGGATCCTCCCTCTGCGTGTTGTCTGTAAATAGCGACCAGGCCGGGGTGTTCCCAGGCATTCTGCTGTTCGGGATCGTCCGGAACAGCCCTGCGACGATGCGAGGCTGATCAGAGGACGATCCAAAGCCTGTAGTTAGAGGAAGGCGCTGTCGTTTTTACCCACATTTGGATCTGACACGGACAGAACACACCACACGGGAGCTTAAAAAAAAAAAACGGCGGTTCGAATCCCTATCTGGGTGGAGTTTTCATGTTCTCCCTGTTTCCGTTTCCTCCGGGTTCTCCGCTTTCCTCCCACAGTCCAAAAACATGGATCAAGTCAATTGAGTTCTCCAAATTTCCCCATATAGAGTGTGTCTGTGTGAGTGAGTGTGTGTCCAGTAATAGATTGGTGTCCTGTCCTGGGTGTATCTGCCCAGCGCCCGAAACGTTCTCCCCTGGATGGGCATGAGGAACCCCACCGTGACCCTAATAGAGGATAAAGCGGAAGATAATGAATAATGAATGAATATTTTAAATTTATTGTATAAGCTGCGGCGGCACGGTGGCTTAGTGGTTGGCATGTTCTCCTCTCAGCACTAGGGATTCCCGGTTCGAATCCCATCTGGGTGGAGTTTCCATGTTCTCCCCGTGTCCGTGTGGGTTTCCTCCGGGTTCTCCGGTTTCCTCCCACAGTCCAAAAACATGGATCAAGTCAATTGAGTTCTCCAAATTGCCCCATATAGAGTGTGTCTGTGTGAGTGAGTGTGTGCCCAACGATGTATTGGCGTCCTGTCCTGGGTGTATCTGCCCAGCGCCCAAAACGTTCTCCCCTGGATGGGCATGAGGAACCCCACCGAATGAATATTTTAAATTTATTGTATAAGCTGCGGCGGCACGGTGGCTTAGTGGTTGGCATGTTCTCCTCTCAGCGCTAGGGATTCCCGGTTCGAATCCCTATCTGGGTGGAGTTTCCATGTTCTCCCCGTGTCCGCGTGGGTTTCCTCCGGGTTCTCCGGTTTCCTCCCACAGTCTAAAAACATGGATCAAGTCAATTGAGTTCTCCAAATTGCCCCATATAGAGTGTGTTTGTGTGAGTGAGTGTGTGTCCAGTGATAGATTGGTGTCCTGTCCTGGGTGTATCTGCCCAGCGCCCGAAACGTTCTCCCCTGGATAGGCATGAGGAACCCCCCCCGACCCTAATATAGGATAAAGCGGAAGATAATGGATGGATGGTATTATATCGTAAAGGGTAGATGGATTGCGATGGCCCAGTGATAGATTGGCGCCCTGTCCTGGGTGTATCTGCCCAGCACCCGAAACGTTCTCCCCTGGATGGGCATGGGGAACCCCCCCCCCCCCCCCGACCCTAATATAGGATAAAGCAGAAGATAATGAATGAATGAATGAAATTTATTGTATTTTCTTCCTCATATTTGTAAATTTTGCACAGTTGTGGGTACTTGCTCATATGTTTTTCACTCACCAGTACCCCAGTATTAGGTGATGTGACAATAAAAATTCCTTGAATCATTGACTCCTTGAATCCCTCATGCAGAAAAGCCCGTGCCCTGCGCATACGCTGAGCCCCGGCGGTGTGAGAGCGGGTGTATTTTAGTTGCTCACTTGTCACGGTGGTGTGGTGAGCTCACAGTTCAGCATGAACATACTCATCGCCATCTGTTTCGTCTCTCGCGTTACACGGATCGAGTGTTCGGACGGGACTTTTCCCCGCAGTACAGACGGACGTCCGCCTCGCACACGTTCCCGTAACGTTCTTACTCTGCTCCCACTGAGGGCCCGGTGTGTCTGTGTGCACGAGCGTGTTCCTCTGGACTCAGAACCCCGGCATTGCCAAATCCTCAGGCTAATTTAGATGCAGCATGCTTCCAGAATCCCATAATGACATCCTGAACTGACGGAGAGGAGACCGCATGAGCGCAGCACACGCTGCAGAGACAGCGCCGGGACGTTCCAGACCTGCGGTCGGCTCGCATGTCCTCCTGTACAGAGAGAGAGAGAGTGTGTGTGTGTGTGTGTGTGTGTGTATGGGTGTGTGAGTATGTAAATATATATATATGTGTGTGTGTGTGTGTGTGTGTATGAATGTGTGTGTATGGGTGTGTGAGTATGTAAATATATATGTGTGTGTGTGTGTGTGTGTGTGTATGAATGTGGGTTGTTATGGGTTTGTGTGAGTATGTAAATATAGTGTGCGTGGGTGGATGTTGTGTTTGTTGTGGGTAGTGGGTGTATGTGTGTGTATTTTGTGTGTTGTGGTGGGTGGGTGGGTGTGTGATAGGTACATTATGTGTGTGTTGTATGTTTATTTGTGAGGATGTTGGTATAGTATGTTGTGTGTGGTTTGGGTGGTGAGGATGTAAATATAT
>JAFMOC010000788.1:165000-169270 GCA_019802505.1 Corydoras sp. C115 | reverse complement strand
TCTGATCATGTGGGGGGGGGGGGGGGGGTTGTGTTTGGTTTGTTGTTTCAGAATCATCACTTATGAAAACGTCTGTGTTCATTAATGATCTATAATCTAATAAAGGCTCGTTCTTGAACATTGTTTTTGTTTCTAACAGTGTTCCACAAACGCAGGGTTCCTCCACTCTGTAGTGAGGGTCTCATATCGTGACGCTAGAGGGCGACAGCAGCTAACATTCTGTTAAAGATGATCAAAGAGACCGCACACTAAGCATCATTAAATGGAATCACTAATGAAACTGTGTAAACACACTCTGTACCTCTCCACCCGTTCCTCTACAGTCTGTTAGTTCACTTTGGTATGTTCTCCGATGCTCAGCATTGTGTGGTGGATGGTTCTCAGCACTGCAGTGACACTGCGTGGTGGTGCAGGTGTGTGAGTGTGTATGCTGTGCTGTCCATCAGTCATATAGAGTGTTGGACTTGTTTCTTAACTCTGTTGTTTCCTGAGCTCCTCTCAGCTGAACTCTGAGGAAAGTCTTCAGCAGAGGGTGGAGGTTGGTGGAGTCACAGGGAGGCCTGTGTTGGGATGACTGTGGATGCTTCCTGCTCCGCCTTCACAAAACTGCAATAAAAGAGCCTTTTCTTGAGATCCAATGGAATCACGTGGTCGACACCAATATATATATATATACAACCCATGATGTAAAACGTAAGTGCAGAGAAACGACGAAGTGACATCTGAGGAAGGCTTAATTATGCCTAAATTAAAACTGTGAATTTATTTAATAAGGTAAGATATATAGAGTGTGTGAGTGAGTGTGTGCCCAGCGATAGATTTGCCCCCTGTCCTGGGTGTATCTGCCCAGTGCCCAAAACGTTCTCCCCTGGATGGGCATGGGGAACCCCCCCCCCCCCCCCCCCCACCTGTGACCCTAATAGAGGATAAAGTGGAAGATAATGGAAGGATGGATGTAGATGTGGACGATAATAACTCGTTGCTATCCTCCAAGAGCTGTACACGGTTTGGTTACAGTTCTGACTATTGTTGTTGAAACTTAACATTAACATAACTACGATTATTATTTATTATTATTTCACATATCTATATACTGTATTTATTTTTTATTTATATCTCATTTTCTTCTTTAACATTTAAATTTGATTATAACTTTAAAATAACAGGGAAATCGGGGTCCGTGCCCCATAATTTCGTTATCATCACATGTACCACGTGTGATATTATTCATCCATTCATTACATCCTGCTTTATCCTCTATTAGGGTCGGGGGGGGGGGGGGGGGGGTTTCCCCATGTCCATCCAGGGGAGAACGTTTCGGGCGCTGGGCAGATACATCCAGTACAGGGGGGCAATCCATCGCTGGGCACACACTCACTCACACACACACACTCTATATGGGGCAATTTGGAGAATTCAATTGACTTGAATCCATGTTTTTTGGACTGTGGGAGGAAACCGGAGAACCCGGAGGAAACCCACGCGGACACGGGGAAAACATGGAAACTCCACCCAGATGGGGATTCGAGCCGGGAATCCCTAGCGCTGAGAGGAGAACATGCTAAACCACTAAGCCACCGTGCTGCCCGGAAGATTATTGATTATTAAAAAGAATCTCATAAATCTGATTCATTTTTAGAAATTGAGTCAGGGCTGATTATTTGTATATACATTTGTATATTGAATTATTTATCTATTGTAAGTCGTGTCGACGCTGCCGCTCTGAACTGTTATGTCGTTCCCGCCCTGCTGCCTCTGACATCAAAGCATAAATAAACCGATCCCCGCTGCCTCGGCCAATAAACAGCCTCCCTCCCATTCGCCTGGCCAATCAGAAGCGACCCCGGTTGCCAGCGCTGCAGCTCGGCCCCGCCCGCCGTGCGTCGTGCCACCGTGTGACGCGGCGGTCAGCTGGGTTTGTTGTGCCGCTGTGAGGAGCCGCAGCTTCGGGTCTGAAGCCGAACCGGGACCCCGCTGCCGCCCGCTGCCGCCCGCTTCAGCCTCCCCGCCGGCCGGCCGGCCTGCCTTCATGTTCCGGCGCGTTTAAGAGCACGTTCGAGCGGGTGAGGCGGCTCAGACGGACCGGGGGGCTCCGGTGAAGACGGGGCCGGGCGGAGGAGGCCGGAGGTCGGTATGGACGGTGGAGATGGAGCCGGTGTCGCCGGCGGGCCGGCGGTGCGCTGCGCCTCCTTTAACCAGGACTCCACGTAAGCGGCTCCGGCATCCACAAGCAGCGAGCTCGATTAATTACACCTTTAATTCCTCGTCGTCGTCATGACGACGGCGTTATTACAGCGTTATATTACACCGTGTGTCTGAAAGCGGGGAGCGGGTTTGCATCGCTGCTGATTGTCTTTGTATAGAAATATTATTGAAATGTAAGTGAGTGGCTTAGTGGTTTGGCATGTTCTCCTCTCAGCGCTAGGGATTCCCGGTTCGAATCCCCATCTGGGTGGAGTTTCCATGTCCTCCCCGTGTCTGCGTGGGTTTCCTCCGGGTTCTCCGGTTTCCTCCCACAGTCCAAAAACATGGATCAAGTCAATTGAGTTCTCCAAATTGCCCCATAAAGATTGTGTGTTTGTGAGTGAGTGTGTACTCAGTGATAGATTGGTGTCCTGTCCTGGGTGTATCTGCCCAGCGCCCGAAACGTTCTCCCCTGGATGGGAGAACGTCCCCCCCGATCCTAAAAAGGATAAAGCGGAAGATGATGGATGGATGTGAGTGCATACACACTGTGTTTATTTACTCTATATATGATCAGGATATTGAGGTCCATCCATCCATCCATTATCTCCTGCTTTATCCTCTATTAGGGTCGCGGGGGTTCCCCATGCCCATCCAGGGGAGAACATCTCAGGTGCTGGACAGATATACCCAATCATTCGCTGGGAACACACTCACTCACACACACACTCTCTATATGGGGCAATTTGGAGAACTCAATCGACCTTAATCCATGTTTTTGGACTGTGGGAGGAAACCGGAGAACCCGGAGGAAACCCACGGGGAGAACATGGAAACTCCAACATGCCAAACCACTAAGCCCCAGTGTCACCCTGATAGAGAGATGTGTACATACTTTAATATCTACTTTAAAGCTTTGCATTAGACTTCTATTGACATCAAAGTGGAATTTGAACCTACATTTGATTTACGGTCACAGCCTCTTTACAGAACATTGACCTTTACGTTGTGAGACTCGAACCCTAAACCTTCAACCCTCAAACCTTTCTCACCATGTAGTTTAGACCCCTATCTCATAGACTGTCATCATCATTTTTGGCTTAGTCCCCTTAATCGAGAAGTTCAGATTACAGGTGTACGGTTGCTGGAAATGAAATTAGAATATCATGAGAAAGTTGATTTATTTCTGTAATTTCCTTTAAAAATTGAAACTTATGTTTTATATTCATTCATTACACACGGACCCATATGTTTCAAATGTTTACTTCTGTTAATTTTGATGATTGTAACATGACAACTAATGAAAATCCCAAATTCAGCATCTCAAAAAGTGAGAATACTGTAAAACATTTTGATATTGATATTGGTGTGGAGGGCAGGGTAGCTCAGTGGTTCAGGGTGTTGGGCTGTCAATCTGAAGGTTGTGGGTTCAAATCCCAGGTCTACTGACGTTACCAAAGTGGGTCCTTGAACAAGACCCTTTACCCTCATTGCTCCATCACCTGTAGTATATTTGTAAAGTTCATTCATTCATTCATTATCTTCCGCTTTATCCTCTATTAGGGTCGTATGCCCATGCCCATCCAGGAGAGAACGATTCGGGTGCTGGGCAGATACACCAAGGACAGGGTGCCACTCTATATTGGGCAATTTGGAGAACTCACTTGACTTGATCCATGTTTTTGGACTGTGGGAGGAAACCGGAGAACCCGGAGGAAACCCACATGGACATGAGGAGGACATGGAAACTCCACCCAGATGGGGATTCGAACCGGGAATCCCTAGAGCTGAGAGGAGAACATGCTAAACCACTAAGCCACCGTGCCACTCTTATTTGTAAAGTTGTTTTGGATTAAGGCGTCGGCTGAATGACTGAATGTAAATGTAAATGGTCTGTCAGTCCAGTTCTGTAGGCAACACGGTCATGGGGCAGACCGCTGACCCGACAGTTGTCCAAAAGGCGACTATTGACATCTTGCACGAGGAGAGCGAGACACAAAAGGTCATCGCTAAAGATTCTGTCTGTTCAGAGTAGGGGTGAGCTGCAATATTCGCCGATTCGATTCGGAGAACCGTAGTCGACTAT